>JBCEWE010000122.1:545000-845000 GCA_039877035.1 Silurus lanzhouensis | reverse complement strand
GAGTAGTAGTATTGAAATAGTTAATGTGTACTGTGACACACATTCTATACACATTGCCATTCAAAAGAGTTGTTATGCCTAGTCTAGGTCAGGTCTTAGTCAGTTTTTTTTTTCTATGGAACCACACTTAATATATGTGGGAAAATTTAAATTTTATTTCACATAACTTATATGCAAGTTATAAATATGTACACTAAATATGTAAACTTGTCATACTTAATATGAGACCTAATGTTTGATGAGAGAAAGGCACAAACAATTAAAAAATCTCTCCAGATCTCCTGCAGACTTTCGTTTTCAATTAATCTTACAAGGTCTCAGGGTTATTGTGAAAGATTTGGACAGCCATCATACACACACATAGTATAGCAGTCATATATCTATAAGTTAAAGGATTAAACACTTAGAAGTTTAAAATAGAATATTACAAGTTGTGTTGCATACTAAGGGTACTTAGTCATTAATCAATAATCCTACATAAGTCTTCATTCCAAAAGGAGATAAAACAAAAAAAACTTGTCAGTTAAGTGTGACCAAACTATAAAATGGTTAGAGTGTAAAAAATTGTCATCTCTGGTCAACTAACGTTTTTACATGTCAACGTTTGGAGGTACTTAACTTTTAGCGTTTGTACATTTGGTAGGCAAAACCCTGAATTAGTATTGATTTCGGAGTGGCCCAACAGTATTAATATTGATTTTATTCTATCACTGCATGTGATTCTTGCACAGTAAAGGTTACACAATCTACATGAACAGTCACACAGAAGTAAAAAAGTCAATCGATCGCCCATTGAGCTGTTAGCTGTGTCCAAAGTTCCCCATGGAACATGTGACAAGTTTGTGTTGTATAAGTATTTTTACCCTTCCACTGATACGTTGGTTGAATTTTAAAAAACTCTCCCCTTTGCCCCTTTTTTCACAGCTGCGGCGGATGCAGGAGATGCTGCAGAAGATCCAGGAGCAGATGCACACCCAGAAGGAAGCCTATTAACCCTTGCATGTGCCATTCACATTTGCCACGGTGCCACTTTTCTGCCTGACCCTTCATGCTTGAGGACTTGCCATCTCATACAGACCCCTCTCTGCTCAATGAAGCCTCAAAAGTAGTACACAAAGCATGCTTCATGTCCTAGGTCTGCTTTGTCTCTATGTGTGTGAGTCGAGTGGTTATGGAGTTCCACTAGGTGTCATTAAGTGCTGCAAACTAACGCCGTTGTCTGTAGTCCACTAGCATATCAAAGCTACTGCAGACACAAAGAATTTGACACATGTCCTTCGTGAAACAGTTTGGCCTGCTTATAGAGATAAAAGTAACATAATTCTCACTTTAGAAGTTTGCGCAAAAAAAAAAAAAAACATGCTCTTTTTTCGCAGTGTACTAAAATAAAGTCCAAATATAGTTGCTGCTTCAGACAAAACAATTCATTAATTATGGACCAGATAAAACAAATGAGCATGTTATTGTCTGGGATTTCATATAGTTTATAAAACATTTTAGCTTTCAGATTGAATTTAGAAATAAACGTACCAAGCTATACTTTTTCTTGTTGTTGAGGTGATGCCATAAAGAGGACATTTTTTCTTCTTCAATGTGTAGATTTGATCTGCAGAGGTGCATGTGGAACACTTTTAATCAGAGTTTAGTGTAAAAATAGATCTTTGGTCCCTTAGGGTCCAATTATTGTACCCTTAAAGCAGTTTAAAAACATACTCTTTATATCTCAATGAATGATAAATACCACAGGCAATAATTATGTACCCTTTATGATACCACCTCAGCAGTAAGGTACAGTTTGGTATATTTATTCCAAATAAGCAAAAAAGAAATACATAAGCTTGTGTTCTTAATAGAAAAAAAATAACTAATTCTGTTAAAATGTATGAAATTCCCAGAGACCAAACTCGGTTCAGTCCAATGACTTTTTTTCTCTGTAACACATTTTAATTTTGTTTCTAAACCAATCTAAGGTTACTTAATGTTTTTGGTGGGAGTGAATTCTACAAAGTGGCACCATTTAATTTACTTTGTTCACCATTATGCATATATAATTTCCTGGATTAGCTCTTAATTATAGGATCAAAACAACAAACTATTTAAATGTTTCTTTTTTTCTACATCATGGTATATTATTTGTACTGTTTTGTTAAAATGAATGCATTCGTCGTGCTGTATGTACATGTACATGCTTTTGTTCGTATGGCTCCAAAAGAAACAATAGTTTCTTTACATAGGTCAACACTGTTTTATTTTCGTATGAGAGTAAGAATAATAATTGAAGTACTGTAGAACAATATTTTTCTTAACCAAGCTTACATATTATTGATTTCTTTTTTCTTTCTTTCTGTCTTTCTTTTGGAAAAGATGTTTTCCAAAAAAAAAAAAAGAAAAAAAAAGATTGCATCATTCCATAAGTGCAGTCTTTTTGAAACTAATGAAAAGACAAAAGAAAGGAAGCGATGCACATATAGAAGAATCTTTGTTAACCCTGTGCTTATCTTAATGGTGTAATAACAGATGAATCAAATTCCAATGCTTAGATTTCTTGTTGCTAAACATTGTATTTAATAGAATCATGACCACTGGAATGCTAACACCACATCTGTCAATGCATCAATCATAAACAATAATAAAATCCGGACATTTAAGATCGAAATTATGTATGAAAAATGTGATCGTTTCCAAGTTTATAAATGACAAACTATAAGCCAGATACAAATAAAGTTAAATATAGGAGCTGTTTCTTTCCCCTTAGGTCACCATTTAAATTGAAATCAGAAATAAAATTACATTTATTAAATTACAATAAAAAAAAAATAAAAAAAAATAAATGTTACTTTAGTTCCCATAGCATCCATTCTATACCTGAAGATTGAAACTTCAGACAATTCGAGTTGAATAATTCAGCCAAATAAAAAAAATATGAATGCAAAAAAAAATAAACAAACATACTGCCTTTTTTTTTTTAAGAAATCCACTGTGAGAATCATTATATATTTAAGAAAAAAAAATAAATGGCCTTTTCTCATGATTCTGCAAATATACCTTTAATTTAAAGACATATACATATATATTCATTTAAGACTACATTTGTTATTTAAAAAAAAAACGTTATTTATAGTTACTGACCATTTTTTTGTTGAGGCACGTGAGTAGAGTCAGAACAGACGTTTTGTTTGAAGCTATGAATATTAAATGTCGGGATATTTTTGGCCCCATGGTTTGTTACATGTCTTCATTTGATTTTAAGCATTTTCTTTAGGCCTCAGCTGTTGCTCTTGTGCTATAAAGGGAACAATAATATGTGGTTTTGCATTCAGGTCTTTTTTTTTTTTTATATATATATGTATATGAACATCTTTACTTTGGTTTCAATAAATGCATTAAAGATATTGTATAAGGGTTATTTGTGAAGATAAAAATGACGAACATAGTCTTTAAAGTAATAAACCACTCATCTCACGTCGTGGAATTTATTTATTTAATACAGCAAAAAAATTTACAGGTTTATTTTAGATTTCACACATTACAATATTTGCTTTAATTTTGTGTGATATAGGTCCAGTGTTTTATGAATTTAGCACTGCAAAGGAAAAAAAATGTGGACCATTTTATCTTTTTTTTTTTTTTTTTAAATACACACATTTAAAATTAAATTAAAATCACAATTAAAACAATGTTTTAGCCAATTCTTTCCTTCCATTTCCATTTACGCCATTTAGCAGATGCCATTATCCAGGGTCCCTGGTGGTCTAGTGGTTAAGATGCAGCGCTCTCACCGCTGCGACCCGGGTTCGATTCCCGGTCAGGGAACCATCCCCAGCCACTCTCAGTGCCGGTCCCAAGCCCGGGTTGCGTTAGGAAGGGCATCCAGCGTAAAACATGTGCCAAATCAAATGTGCGGAGGATCCGCTGTGGCGACCCCTAACGGGAGAAGCCGAAAGAAAGTTAGCAGATGCCATTATCCAGAGTGACATACAAAAGTGCTTTGAAGACTCTTATCAATTAATAAATCAACTCAGGTTTACTAGGGAGGAAATATAGCTCATTTTTCTTCTAAAATAAATTTCTAAATTAAGACAAAACAAACAGGGCAGAAAGTGCTTGTTAAAGAGTTTCAGGAAGAGGTAGGCCTCCATCCATCGTTTGAAAAAAGGCAGTGTCTCAGCTGTTTGCACAGCTTCATTCCAGCACCTCGGTTCCAGAACAGAAAAGTGTCTTGATGTATACCTATCGCTTACCCTGAGAGAATCCCAATATGTCCTCCTTCACCACATCCATGAACCTGCTTTTTAGCCTTCCTCTTTGTCTAATCCTTTTCATCCTCTTCACTCCCAACAAAAACCTCTATATCTTCAGCTCTGCTACCTCCAGCTCCACCTCCTATCTTTTAGTTAATGGCACTGTCTCTAAACAATACAACATAGCAGGTCTCACCACAGTCTGTCATTCCTACTGCACAATTCACTGCTGGCACACTGTCCTCATACATGTCCTGCACCACACTTACATACTTTTCTGACACACCTGACTTTCTACGCTTTCTCTAAATCCGTTTAAACACTGCAACTCCTTCTGACCTTCTCTATACTTCTCCGTTACCATTTTCAAAGCAAATAATAAAAGCACTGTGATGCTCTTCCTCGGCATAAAACCATATTGTTGCTCACAGGTGGTCACCTCTTCTCTTAGCCTGGCTTCCACTACTCTTTCCAATAACTTAATAGTGTGACTGATCAACCTTATTCCCCTGTAGTTACTGCAGGTCTGCACATCTTCCTTATTCTTTAAAAACGGTACCAGCAAATTGATTCTCCATTCCTCAGGCATCCTCTCATTTCCCAACATCTTGTTAAAACATTAGTCTAAACATAACCATTAAAGTCTACATTTCAAAAATGTACTTTGACACTCAGTATGTAATGAATTTTGACTTTTTTTTTTTTATTCATTAATACATATTTTTAGACGTATATTATAGTATTGACTTTTGTCCATATAGTGTACTTATTGCATGCGTTGCATCACTGTTTTTCCTCACATGCTGCAAGTATTGTTTACACAAGATGCAGGTTTACTGTGACTATCCGAATCAATGTTATGAGGCTGTTTGATGTTAAAATCTTATGGCTACCTGCTTAGCAATTGACATCCATCTTTTGCTAAGCATCAAGGCATACGATTTAAACACATTGGTTTCACTGTGCTTACCCTGCAATAAAGCAGGGTTTTATAACCCTAGGTAAAAAGGCTTTGGAAAGCCGATAACCCAGGGTTATGCACAGTGTAAAAGAAAGCCCTATAATTGTTTCTATCTCTTTACAGGTAATGATAATGTTTTTAAGGTCTGTAAGATCTTAAGATGTATGATGCTTTAACACATGTAATGTTACAGCAAATTCGAGAGGGGTTCAAATTTTTTTGCTTCTTTGTAAGCTGTTTACTATTGGCTTATTAACTTCAAGAGAGGGGAAAAAAGTGCTTGTGAGGGACGACACTCACAGCTGCTGTAAGTTAAGTGATCACAGGAACTTGTGTGCCAGGATCTGCTGTACATTTTTTTCTGTTTATTATTAGGCTTAGAAAGCCTATAGCTTTTTTAATAGGTTTTTTCTTTCTGTATTTATAGTAGAAAATATTACAAATACTTTATAGATGAAATTCACAAATGTGCATAACACATGATTAACCCTTCCTAGACTGATTTAAACCTGCATGGACATTCGTGCTTATTCTAGTAGCAATCAATGCAAATACAGATTCATAAAAAAGCTTACTTTATAGGAAGGATTTTATTTTATGGTGATGCCATGACATGAAAAGTTATTCAGAGCTTGTTTAAAACAGTCTCTAAAATGAATTTGGTTTGACTACTTTTACTTTTACTACTATTATTTTTACAGATACCTTTTGCAATGTCACAAGTTTAATTATGATGTGTATAGTGTAAGTATGTAGGAAAGTAAACAAATACCATAAGTACAATCAAATCCGCAGTCTGGTGCCATAAAGTTCCAAAGAAAGTTAGTGGACCTTCTTTCAAGGTCTACATTCGATGCCTATTGGAATGTCTCTCTAATAGGTACAGATTTCTGACAAGATTTATATTTATATTTTTTTATTTTTGTGAAGCCTCTTTGGGACAACATTGTTAAAAACATTATACAAATAAAATGCTTTAATATTTATGTAGGTTTATGTCAGTTGTAATGAAAGATTACCATATGCATTTCAAATCTAATCACCTAGCATTAACTGCAACCTGACTAGTTTACTTTTGCTGTTGGTGTGACGTCATTTTCAGAAGTTAGGAACACGGTGGATCTGCAGCCTATCCTAGAAAACTGTGAATGAGGTGTAAATGCACCCATGCATGTTTACACCCATTCATTACATAGTGTCTCTCACACACATTCATTCACACCTAGGGGCAAGTTAAAGGTGCCGATATATCTAGGGATCTTTTAGAGACATGGGAGGAAACCTATGAGGCCATTGAATTTGTGTCTAGCTTAACACCTCAGGATTTAACCAAAACATATAAATAAATAAAACTAGCAAGAATAATGTCTCCTGACATAAATTATGGCATTTATTTATTTTATAAATTTACCATTGTAACAAACACATCTGCTCACTGCAACCATTTTTTCTTTCTTCACCAGATCGTATAGCAGTGTTCAAGGATTTTGTGATGCATGAAAAACAAAGCTTCCTGAAGCAAAGATCAGCAATGCGATTTTGTGTGTGGGTGTTTATTTGTGCCTTATGCCCTTAGCAAAGTTGGACATCATGAGCTGCCAAGCTAAATATTAGTACATTATTTAGAACTAGAGTTCATGATTAGTTTCACTGGAGTACTACTTGCACTGGTTATCATGCAAGTAAATGAATTAAACACATATACAATATTATTTTACTTACTGTGTACTTATTTTAGTTTGCACATAAATATAATGACAAAAATTACACCCGGACCTTCCAGGATCACAGTTTATCTATTGATTGCTGACAAGCTAACCTCTGGCCTTCTTTGTAGCTGTGTAGGTGGTGGGTGAAGGTCTCTGTTCCACGCCGACTACTTCTCTTTGTTTATCAGCCCACATATGACGGGATCCAGATGACCAGTAATCATGGCAAACAGTCAGCATGGACATTACACACAAGCTTCTAAACCACACCTTAAACCAAGTGAACGGTTTTTAATAAGTGACTTTTGCTCTAATTTGTTCGAGTCCAACGAAACTTCATTAACATGTTTACATGAGAGGGAAAAGGTCATCAACACAGTGAATAAAAATTATTTCCCTCTGTCTGTTGATAACTTTGGGACTTACATTCGATATATATATAAGAAAGCAGAAGGGTTATACAGTCAATCTTTTTTTTTATTATTTATTGGTAAAATGTACCATGATTTTAGCACCACCAAATAAATGTCAACAGCAACTGCTGAGATCTGACTGTGTGTGACAGAAAGAGTGGTGAGAGAATGACTGCTTATCTCAGTTGTTTCTCTTATAAGTATGACTTATTGTTCAGCAATAAAAAATAATGAACTAATTAGCTAATCTGTGCTGTGTTCATTTTCACACAACAGCGTTTCGAACTGCAAAACAATTCACAGATTTATGTTTATGGGTCATTCTAGGTATCTCTTTATAACTAACATCTAGTTAATGCCGGTTTGTACAGATAAACATGAGTGAGTCAAATTACATTATTAAAAGTAAACAGAAAGAGTGCAAATAAGACTTATCATGTAAAATGAACTACAGGTCCATCATTCTAAACAGTATATTACACATTTAAACATTACAATGTTTAAACCTACTTGCAAAATAAAACAAATTTAGGTTGTTAATGTATTAAAGTTATGTCCTGATGCCCTAATTCTTCAGTTCTCCTCAATTGGAAATCACTCGCTACTGATGAGGGTGGTTCCATATGAACAGTTTAAAGATACATACGATTTTGACAGAGTGTCTGGAGGGTTAGACTCAAGAACCTTGAAGATTATTGGACTGTAAAGTAATTGGACTGTAAATAATATAAACATTTCTGCTACCAGAGCTCAGGACTACAATTTCTATGAAAATTTTTACACTCGAGTGTTAAGCGCTAAACAGCTGATAAACACCTGGTTGGGACTATATTGAATAGACATTAGAGTATGGTTCTCACAAGGTTTTTTACTGATCATCTCAGCGAGTTTTCCATGCTATTGTCATCTCTGGATTGTTCATTAGGGACAAATTTCTGACGTTAGCATTTATATTTGTAATGATTTGTTTGTTAAGCTGGTTTATACAATGTCCACTGATAAAAATGCAATACAAATTTGAAATGTGTAAGGAGGTTTTTTTCACAGTTACTTTGAACTCCATTTTTTGTTGTATACCCTCAAAGTAAGACAATAGAGCGCCAGAGGAAATGGCAATTCACACTTGGTAAACCACAAGTGCTAACAGGAACTAACATGTTTCATGGGCATTCAAAAACTGCAACTATAAAGTAATAAAACAAGGTATAAAATGCTTCTCTTTACCTTTAAGTACATGTATAAGAAAATAAAAACTTTTCACAAATCCCCAATTTTGGGACAGTAACAGTAATTCTAGTTAACTGCAGGTTATATGACACAACCCTAATTTTGAATGTTTAATTAGTTCTCAAGTTATCTTAATTATAAATGCTTACAAATGAGATCTTTATAATCTAATCTAATCTAATCTAATCTAATCTAATATAATATAATATAATATAATATAATATAATATAATATAATATAATATAATATAATATAATATCATGAAAATCTCTACTCTCCTTTTACATGTAAAATGAAATTTTAATTCTTGCATTTTGGGCTCTAACAGAAGAACTTATTTAAGATGGAGAGCAGGAGAGATGATGATAGAAGACTGCCTCACACACAATCAAACATGGAGGTGAAAGCTTAATGGTTTGAGGTTGTTTTAGAACAGGGAAGGTTGGAGAGTTTTTAGGTAAAGGGAATACTAAACCAACATAGCTACGATTCCATACATCAACACCATGCAATTCGGTATAGACAGTGAATTCACAACAAAATAAGACAATGATCTGGGGCATACTTTCATGCTCTATAAAAGAGCAAACAGTCCCCACTGAACTGCTCTGAAATCAAATGGATCACAAGGTCGGAAAAAATTGTTCTGGCAAAACAACTGTCAAAGTAAACTTTTGGCAAGTTTTACAAGATGTATGGCAAAGTATTTCAGCAACTATCCAGTTGTCAAGCATGTGTAAAGATGTTATTCATGCTAAAGAAGGAATAATATAAACCAAAGGAACATGCAGGTATCTCAAGTCTCTCAAAAACAATTAGATGTTAGGTGCTTTCAAATATATATATTATAAAACGTAATGTAATTTGTGAATCGTGATATAGTGACACAAGGCGATGGACTGCGTGGATCAGATTGGTGGAGATGATACATTGACAAATGATGTCACTGTTTATGTCTATTATTAATATATCTCTGGATTGTTGTATCTGTCAATATACAACAGAGAAAAAGAAAATATAAAATACAACCAGTTTTTGTGTTCAGCTAAGGTAATATGAAAAACTTGGATTGAAAGATTGTGATTAGATTGTTGGAAAATAAATACTATTAATGTACCTAATTTTAATAGACATATTTGGTGGGATTTAAATGCATTTCTTTGTAAGTACAGTACAAGGAACACAAATACATACAACTTCACAGAGCTAAATAGATTATTTCAGGCATGTATTAAATGTGTATATTTGATTTTTCTTACTAGGAATTAAGTTTATTCTGAGAAAATAATTATTTATTAAAGCTCACTGTGTATTTGGCACTCTGAGAGACATTTCTAAAGAAATAAATGACTTGATTTAATATCTGTAACAGCTCACAAAGTAGATCAGGTAAAACATGTAGCTCAGCAATTAAAGCAGTTTACCAGATTAGCAACAGTGTAACTGATAAACATTTGATAAGATACTCAAACTCAGCAATGGGTTTTCTGGTTTACTGAGATAATCCTAGGCCAAAGGTTTAACACTATCATGCTGTCACACACACATGCACACACAGATGTGCAGACTACATTTTTTAGATCTACTGAAGCTTTGATTAAGATCATATTGTCTTTTTTTTCTGGCAAACAATCGAAAATAACTACTTAACAAATATTTCTTCTGAATTTTTTTTTTTTTTATGTCTGAAATTCAATGTAAACTCATACAGATTTTTTCTGAAATGGCCTTTCAGAACATTTAGCACATCTTGATGATCACTTAGGCCTTTACTCCCTGCATGTGTGAATGTGAATCCCTCATAACATGATAAAAACAAAAAGGGCTGATGGCAGAGTTAATAGCTCTGGTCACTCCTTCACTCAGCATGCCTCTGGAGACGGCTGGCTCAATGGCCCCGTCTCTAAAAGATCAATCGACTGAATGGGTCTTGTAGCATGCTTGCTTGACAAAAGAAACAGACATCCTGTAGCAGGAGATGCTAAATAACTCCAAAACATGGTTATCATTTAATTTGTACACATGGAAATAAGCACATTATGTGTCATTCAAACAATGTACACTGTAATTTGTAAATGTGAACTAAAATTGAATGTAAAATGTAATTACTTAGAATACTGTTGTCAGCAAATGATATATATATATAGTTGTAGACAATCTCAAAACTATAAATGCTTCGACATTGTCATTTGATGTTATGTCACAATTAATTACATTCTTGCTATTTAGTAGTTTGATTTAAAAAAAATAAATAAAATCATGTCACAGCTCTGCAAACCAATAAGCAGATCCTTCAGGTCTATAAAGATTTCCTAGACACAGCTGATTTACATCTGCAGGTTAATAATTAAGCTCAATGCCCCAAAGGACAGCACTATGCAGCTGGGCTATAGATAGAATGCTGTGAAATGCAAGAACACAATGTAATTCGTGAATATAATTGAATTAAAGTGCGTGGTGTTTATTCGGATACATACAAGATACATACATGGTCTATGTATGATAAATAGAAATTGTGTCAAATGAAAATCTGGCAAGCATGTCTAAAGTACTAATATGGTAACTGTGTGTACAGTGGATATTGCAACATTCCTCCTTCATGGCTTTGAGCTTGCACCTGATGCCCTTTTCAAATGCAATCAACTCTGAAAAAGTACCTGAGCTTTCGACCCGATTAGGAGAAAACAAAGAAGGATAGTGGAAAAAAGACACCCACAGGGGCTGAACTCCAAAAGTCAGGATCTGTTTGGAGACAACTACATAGAATGTTAGGTTTTCTGATTAAGTCGCCACCGGCTTGCTCATCAGGGACAAACTTACTTATAAAGAACATATTCACTTTTAATCACCACATTATCTGTGTAAAGCTGCTTTGAGACAATGTTCATTGTGAAAAGCGCTATACAAATAAAAATGAATTGAATTGAAATTCTGTCAAACAAATGAAATAGTCACTGTGATACATTATAGCACCAAAATTCTGTGAATATCTGACTATAAACCCCCTATGTAGTTTCTTTTCTAAACTTTTGCCATAATGTTGATCGCACACTGAGTTCTAAAATGTATTTTTCTGCTGAAATTTTGATTTCCCTTTACTGGAACCTAACATGTTTACTGGAGGCCCAAACATGTTCCAGACTGACAATGCTCCTGTAAACAAAGAAAGCTCTATATAAACACAATTTGCCAAGGATGGTATGGAAGAACTTGAGTGGCCTGCACAGAAAGCTATGAATGACAAGTATGACATCGTTGCCCAATAATGCTGTAAGTGTTTCTGAAAGGGCAGAAAATCTCACAATCCTATTTAGTAAAAATCCTAAATGAACTTTAACATGGAATGATGAGCAAGTACATATGAGTGTGATAGCCATATAGTATGTAATATTAAACATCATTCAATTCACAAATCATTCCATTATGTAAAAACAGCTATTATCCTTGTGGTTTTGAATATAAAACCCAAGCAGTGAAATTTAATGCATGCTTTAACCTGAGAAATTATATTTTGTGGTAAAATTTACATTACACCACAGCCATGTTCTATTCTACCAGCAATGTAGCTCACTCAAACAAACAGAAAATATACTAAATCTTTCTCAGATCAAATTCAAAATATAGACTAAAACTGCACGTCTGACCCAATATACAGCATTTTGCCGTTCTACAGCAATAAAAAGAGAACGTATTCACATTTTTTTGTTTCGCAAAGATATCAAAAGATCATAGTCACTAATAAGCTTAAGATATCGTAATGTCCCTACAGCATTTTTTAGATTCTATTGACTGTTTGAAAGTGGCCATTGTACCCAGCTGCTCCAATAGGGCTTGAGGGTTGAGGTCCAGCTCCACGAAGGCACTTTCACACCCTTCGTTCTGCCCCCTCCCCCTTCCTTGGGTCTTATAAAATGGCGACATCTGCCTCAAGTTCTTCAGTCTCTTCTAGACCTGCATCAACAGGTAAGCAGTTCCTTTAGTCTGGGAGATTCTAAAGAACGACCCTGGCTGGTTTGAAAAGAAGTCTGAGTGTGGTTTGCTTGTACTGCTTATAAAAAGGCTATTAAACAATCACAGGTATGACTTAGCTTTAGAGTGTAGCTGTAGAGGAAACGTGTTTTTAGATCTGACTGTAAAATCTATACCTCAGTGAGTCTGTATCAATAAAGGAACAAATTAACTACTTAATGTGCCAAATTAGAATAACAGAGTAATTAACGTGCCAATTTTATTAGTTTCTGTGTTTTTTCTTATTTGGACTAAATAAGGTGTTATTTTGCATTATTTTGTAATTATTGCATTTTTAAACTTCATTTACAGTTCTGAGATGTTGATTTTTCTTCTTCTTTCTTCTTAGAGATCCACCATGAAGTTTGTGGCTCTAGCTCTAGCTGTTCTGCTGGCTGCAGGTAAATATTTTTACATCCCACAGTACAAGCTTTGTATAATTATTTAAAGTAAATTTTAACAAAAATGTCTGTCCAGGATGCCAGGCACGATTCTTGCAGGCTGATGCTCCACCATCTCAGTATGAGCACATTAGATCTGCAGTGGTGACCTACCTCGGCCAAGTTAAGGACACAGCACAGAAAGCAATTGGTCATCTCGATGATGCTGAGTTTAAGGATTACAAGTAAGAAATAAAGCTAGCATTTAATAAAATCCACTCTTGCTCACAACTTAAGCAGTTGACAATATATTGTTCGTCAAATTAAATGTTCTTCTTTTCTTCCTTCATAGGGCACGCCTCACTCAGGGCCTGGAAAACATCGAAACCATGCTCAAGTCTTCCTCGGAATCCCTTGCCCCATTCCGTGAGGGACTCGGACCCCAGATTGTTGAGTCCTTTTCTGGTGTTCGGGAGAGGATTTCCAATGACCTGGAGGAGCTGCGCAAGGAGCTGGAGCCTAAGCGTGAGCAGCTGCGTCAGGTTATAAAGAAGCATCTGGAGGAGTACCGTGCAAAGCTGGAGCCTTTGCTGAAGGAGTACTCTGAGAAGAACCGCAAGCAGGTAGATGAGTTCAAGGCTAAGTTTGAGCCTGTAATCAAGGAGCTGCAGGAGAAGATCAGGGTTAATGTGGAGGAGACCAAGTCCAAGCTGACCCCCATTGTGGAAACCATTCGCAACAAGCTGACCAAAGGGCTTGAGGAGCTGAAGGCCACATTTGGACCACATGCCCAGGAGTACAGGGAGCAGATTGAGGGTGCTTTGAATGATCTGAAAAAGAAGTATGAAAGTGGTGAGCTGCAAGCAAAACTCCAGAATTTGGGTGAGGAGCTTAGGCCCCAGCTAATTGGTATCTATAGCACGATTGAAAAGTCTTTGAGGTCATAAGGACTCTCTTCTACCTTTTCGCCCACAGTGCAGTCCTAATGGCAATCTTTCCATATATCTTTCCCTACATGCTGTTATTGTCAGCTGGGGCTTGTGAGGCCTGTCATCACCAAGATCTCTTGCCTCTCTCTTCAATATCTCTGCACTTTCCGTTCACCACATGGGTGGATGCAAAAACTGGACTTTGCTTTTTAACTTACAGCATGGCATTCTGTTAAATCTACTGTATCCAGCACACACTAAAGTAAACATTTTGTGTAACATTCTTAAATGTTTGTTTAATGTTTTGCTGTGCTTCACTGTTTTCCGAAAACAAATAAAAGAAATGGCTTAATAAAGTAATTTTACAAATCAATCATTTTTGTTATGTTGTTGTATGTGAGGGAGGTGGTACATTAGTGGTTAATGTATTGGACCTTGAATTTGTAAGTCGTGAGTTCAAATCCCAGTCACACCATGATGTGAATCCTGGGCCCCTGAGCAAGGCCCTGAACCCTAAAGCTGCTCTGGATACGGTTATCCGCCAAATGCTGTTTTATGATGTCTTTTGAAATAATAGTTAGCTTATTACTTCTAACTCTAAATTGGTGCAGTGGCATTTGCAGTGCAGTGGCAAACTACTGCTTAAACATTTGTATATAGTAAATAATGCGTACTTTATTTATCACATACAACCTTTTACAGGTTTTGTGGGTGAAAGACTTTAAAGTCATTATTTAGTTATCAATTCAGCTGACAAATTATAAATTACAAAATATAAAACAAAATATTTTTATAATTAAAAACTCCACTTTGATCTATTTTTGATGACTGATGTTAGTCGTTAGGTTTGTCTAATTAGTATATTTTGTCTGGATATGAAACAGCGGTGTATCTTGACATCCAGGCCATTATTTAACCAGAACAACAACAACAACAACAACAACAACAATCTCTCATCAACGCCTTGGGTGGTTCCTTGAAATTCCGGAGTAAGAACGGGAGCTTTGAGGATGGATTTGGTCTGTAGTTAATGTCAACAGTCTGCTACACTGACTCAGGACTACAGTTTGCTTCTGATCACCATCACTGCACCCCTGAACATCGCATATCTGCAATAAATGGACCCTCTTGAGTCTGGTTCCTCTCAAGGTTTCTTCCTTATGCCATCTTGGGGAGCTAAATATCCAGACTGGAGCCAATTGTTCCTTTTTCAATCACAGATACAGTATATCTTCAGGCAAAGTGATTCAAGTGTATTTGTAGTTTCACTCATCATGTTTTGACTACCATCAGTTGTGGACTTTAGTGGAGAAAAGGTCTAGATAAACACATGGACACATTTTACATATCTGCTCCAGCTGCTGCAACTGCTGTGACCTGTGATAGCAACTGCTGTACCTCTTGCATAGCCTCAGGTCATGGTCCAGAAGATGCATACTAAGATTTGTGTCATTTTGCAATGCCATTGAAATTTAGCCTCACATTCTGTATTGGAAAAAAGAAATATAAATTTAGCACACAATGTTCTATTATAAAAGGGGAAAATGAAAGCTATAGACTTACACTTACATACATTGTACACTTAACTTTTATTACATCATGTTTTTACATTTTCCATTGCTTTACAGAGGTTTTGGGTTTCAGAATTTGTTTGTTAATGTTTGTTCAGACAGATCTCAAGATGATTTGAGCTAAATCTGTTGAAAATTAGAACTTTGGGGACAAGTATCCTTTCATTGGGCTCATGTCTCTTTTGACCAGTAGATGGCACTGTCACGAAAACTGTTGCATAGCCTCAGGTCGTGGTCCTGAAGTTGCTGACTCAGTTTTTTGTCAGTTTTAAAAGTAATTGTCGAGACACAAACTTACTTTCTGTTTTGTGGCTTTGCTGTAATTATGAGCAAGTCGATTAGAATATTTAGCATTCTTTTAATATCTTTTGTTAACATTTCTCCAAAGGTGATTGGTGACAAATTCTGTGATGACAAAAATGCTTGTGACAAATTATGGAAGAAATTCAGTTGAAACTGAAATGATAGAGTGTGAGTTGTTTCAACTCTGCCTTTTAAAAGTAATGACCGTAAATGCACTTCCAAACTAGGTCCGCATTTGACCTGATGGTGGTGCCAGAGCATTAGAAGTACTTGGCCTAAATTTGATCAGGATGTTCCTTTGGCCCTTCTCAATCATTGTGGCCAATTTCACAACTTATTTTTTTCATGACAATTCTATGGGCTTCCATAGCATGAAGAAAAAGAAGAGGTGGAACAGCATTAGAATAATGCACCATCGGCACTTGGCCCTATAAAAATAATAGAACAAATATTTCATAATGATTTATAACATATTAATATTAAAAAATGACGAATTTCACAAACCACTCCAAGATGTAAAATTACAAAGCAAAATCTTTTCATATAACTGTATTAATAAAGTATATTCTGTCAGATGTGTGTCAAGCTCACAGACTCCCAAACCCTGTCCTGGAATAATGCACATTTAAATGCTTTCCGTGATTCCAGAACACCTGATCAAACTAATAATAAATAAATTAAACTTAATAGTAGTGGGTGCATTCAATAAGAGAAAACACAACAATGTGAAAGGGGGGATTTTTTAAGGACCAGGGTTATGGACACTATAACCTTAACACTACACAACACATTTTTTTATATTATTTTATTTTCCCCATCAAGTTTCTGAAACATTAAAGCACTCACTGTATTTAACTATTGCATTAAAATGATATCAAAAGCTAGTTCAGTGATATGTTTGAGATCCGGACATGTCCTCACAGCACTTATTAGCCTCTACTGACCCCTTTACATTGCTGACCATTGTACCCACCTCTTCAAATGGATCATTTAGGGATGGAGGGTTGAGGTCCAACTCCATGAAGGTACTATCACACCCTCCATCTGGTTTCCTCCCCCTCACTATGGCCCTATAAAATAGCTACCTTTGCATCAAGTTCCCCAGTCTCTTTCAGACCCACACCATCACCAGGTAAGTTTAAAAACGTTTTTTGCTAGAAAGGACACTGGCTTTGTTTGAATGGTAAATCATTGGCAAAAAAATAGGCTTTAAGCCTTTCCTTGAATGGGGGAATTTACTCACTGCAGTATAGTACATTAATTTGTCCAATAAGATTTTAATAAAACATTTATATCTAAATGAACGGTCTTTATATCTCACATTTGTGTAAATGAATTAGATTCATCTCAACTTCTGTTCCATGTCTTGATTATGCATTCCATACACAATTTTGTTCATTGTTTATCACTGTAATGAAAAAAAGTAAATCAGTTCTCCAATCCTTTCATACTTTTGACAATTTGCTTTTTTTTGTCTCTTTACAGATCCAACATGAAGTTTGTAGCTCTAGCTCTAGCCTTTCTGTTGGCTGCAGGTAAAACACTATTTTTTTTATACAACAAGCTTTGCACATAACTAACAAGTTATAAATGAATAAATGAATAAACAAAAAACAAACAAATTCTTATTTAAAATTTATGTCCAGGTTGCCAAACTAAATCGGTGCAGGCTGACGCTCCAAGTCAGTATGAGCACATTAGAGCTGGGGTGGTAACCTACCTCAACCAGGCTAAAGATACAGCGCAAAAGGCTATCGCCCAACTTGATGATGACAAGTTCAAGGATTACAAGTAGGAGATCAACCTAGCATACACCATTCAGTGAACACTGACCTTAGCTGAACTCTTTCAAATACTGACCCTGTCGTGGTATTTTATTCTTCTCTTTTCTGCATAGGGCACGCCTCACTCATGGCCTGGAGGTCATTGAGGCCTTGATCAACTCTGCCGCTGAAAGCCTTGCCCCAATCCGTGGGGGATTTGGACCCCAGATCGTCGATCTCTTCTCTGCCTCGCGTCAGAAGGCTGCCAAAGACCTGGAGCAACTGCGCAAAGAGCTGGAGCCAAAATGGGCAGAGCTGCGTGAGGTTGTGAAAAAGCATCTCGAAGAGTACCGTACATTGACGGAGCCTGCACTAAAGGAGTACTCTGAGAAGAATCACCAGGTAGTGGAGGAGTTTAAAACCAAGTTCGAGCCTATCGTCAAAGAGCTGCAGGAGAAATTCAAGGTCAATGTGGAGGAGACCAAGTCCAAGCTGACCCCCATTGTGGAAATCATTCGCAACCATCTAACCAAGATCCTTGAGGACCTGAAAACCACATATGGACCCCACATCCAAGAGTATAAAGAGGAGTATGAGAAAAAGATTGATGGGCTGCGAAAGAAGTATGAATCTGGCGAGCTGCTCGAGAAGGCAAAGAAGTTGGTTGAGGAACTCAGGCCACAGTTTGTGGGTATCTATAATACCATTGACCAGGCTTTCATGGAATAAACACTCTCATTCCCCTTTTTTGCTCACAGCGCAGGTTTATATTTTAATTGCCCTTTATCCTGTTATCATCAGTTATCCCAGGGTCTTTTTAAGACCTTTCCACATTTCATTCACCACATGTGCTGATGCAAGATTTTCTCCTCTTTATGTATTGCTGAATGCCATTCCTTTAGATCAACTGTAGCAAGCATATGCTAATGTAAAGGTTTCTGTGTAACATTCATAAATGCTTTTGCTTTGCTAAAAGAATGGCTCAATAAAATACAAACTGTTTCATGTAATTTCCTTGTTTCATGTGTTGTCATTTAAAAAAAAAAAAAAAAAGAAGGAGCCTTGCCTCTTTTACACTCAATTAATATATTCTTTATCAGCACAGTGCAATTTAAAACAATTCCTTAACAACTACTTTCAGTACATAATTCAAATGCATCACTGAAATAACAGTTAACTTTTGAACATTTTTGCAGGTCAAACAAATAACAAGACCATCATTAATTGCTTACAAAGTGATCTAGAAGTTTTATGCATTTGCTCAAGCATCTATGAGAAAACAAAATACATGGTGTTGAGTATTTCGATTATTAGGATAATAAATCAAAAGAAACGGACGAATCCTGTGTGGCATTTTTGTTAGTGAGCTGTTTTTATTAGTATTAGATGGATTAGACAACCACATGACTTCCCTCAGGCAAAGCCATGTCAGCACTAACCCATAATCCTGCACCATGAGTATTTTTATTCAGCCTTTAGTTTTTATGCTAAAACCTCTTTAAATAATAAACACCTCTCTACTCACTAATGCTAAAATTTGCAATTAAAAATAATGTAACCACATTTAAAAACATATAATTTCATTAAAAAGCAACACAAAATTGATCTATTCATGATCCCCGAACTTTACCCTGCAGGTCAGTTTAGATAATAAACTAAAAATATAGTTTGCTATGGAATCATTAGTGTAAATCTGTAATTTGTAAAACAGCCAGCACTTCTGTTAGAGATGTTACACAAAATTAATCTAAACCTTCTGACAAATCAGACGATAAAATTCTGTAACAGTGTAGCATGACATCCATTTTGAGTGATTTGTTTCACTGTAGGTTAGAATAACTAAAATAAAACAATTTATGATCATGGATTCTTGTACTCTGTTCTGATTCTCATATGTAGGACATTATTAACTGATCCATTTTATCTGCCTGACATCTGCCTCCAGGCAACCTGGAGGTCAGTTTATTTAGCACAAAGCTAAGGGCACAGTTGAAATCCAGTGGTCAAAGGGCAACACAGAGCACCCCTCTTTCCATGTTTCACCTTTCCACCAGAGACTCATGCTGAAAAAGCAATTAGCTGTGTGTCGAGGGCAGTCACTGATTTTTAGGGACGTGTGATCAATCTGGTCACTATGACTTATGTCTACAGATGGTGTCCTGTCTTCACTCAATATTGTAAGGCAATATATTTGTAATTAATCTGTATCTGGTTTTTGGTACGTCGTCTCAAAGGATCTGTGTGACATCAACGAATGAGGTGTTGAATTAAGCCCTACTTAGCATCTTAGTCTGTATAAAAGCCAGCAAACTGAGTTTGATTTAGCTTGGCTGGTCCAGTGCCAGACACAGGCACTCTCATTTGGAAGCAAATTCTAGCAAATTCTGGATTTCGTTGAGAAAACAAGAAGTAAACAGATTTCAATTTGTTTACAAAGAAGCTGTGATGGACGGTAAACTTCTATCTACCATGTTAATATTTTGATTCAAACCAAAAGCATTGCTTTCTGTATATACTTTGTTAAGAATATGTGTAATATAATTATATTCTTGTCTTATTTCATCTTCTTTCCTAGTTTCAAAACTCATGCAGACTTGTTCAATGGGCTCACCTCGCCTTTCAGAGGGCACTGGCCCCTGTGCCAAAGCCCCTCAGGTTGCAAGGATCAGGGTTCAGCTGGAAACATACAGGCTTTGGCAACAGTTTGACCAGCTTGGCACTGAAATGATAGTTACAAAAGCTGGGAGGTTAGAACAAACATTTCATCATTACAGGGAACTGCGTGTACATGTATAACTTTATTAATTCTATATATAAAACATAGTGTATTTATGGGAGAGTTTGGAACACAAATAAAAACACAAAAATGGGGTTTGGCACAAATACATTTCACCAAAATGATGTTTTGTTATTTACTTTTAAATCTTGGCCAGACTGTCTTCCTAAGAGGATAGCATTGGGTAAGCAGTACCATGGGCATGGTGGTTAAATCAGTCAGTCTGTCTACTAATATCTAAAATCTTTTCATCTAACAAAGTGAATGGCATACTTTCATAATGTTTTGGATATCCGTAGATAAATTAGCATAATCCAAACCTATTTAGTATGTATTTACATAGCATCTGTTCACATGACAGTGATGTTTCTGCTCTGCATTTGGAAACATGTTTTAAATATAAAACTTTTCTCCTATTTAAATTTCAGGAAAAAGTGGCAAGCTTGCTAAAGCTTATCATTCCAGGTCTCACTTGAGAGATCTTTAATGTCAGACACATTTACCTGATTACTTGATTTTTACCACAATAATAGTAAGAGCTATATTATTTTACCACAGGACTGAATTTCCAACATGATTATGCTCTTGTGTGTGTTTCAAAAGGAGAATGTTTCCTACATTTCAAGTACAAATCACAGACATGGACCCTGCAGCAGATTATGTTCTCCTCATGGACTTCATTCCAGTGGATGACAAGAGATACAGGTACCAAATTTATCATAGGGTTCTTTAGTTCCTCTGAAGGAACGCCTAACTGTTCATATTTATCAATCTATAAGACAGGTAACTCCTTCATGGAGTAAGAAATTATGAATTCTTCCATGAACCTATCAATAACCATTTTATTTAAAGAGTATAGATTGTTTAACATTATCTATATTGGTAAAAAGACAGCTTGGATATCTAATATCTTAAGCTTGCCAATAACATCTGGACTTCAGTGTCATTGACATTATTAAGGTAATTGAAATCTGGAGCTGGAACTGATGTGACTTCGTGGGGATTTTCCCATTACTTAGTATCATGGACATTATTAAGATCATTGAAATCCGAAGGTGGGAACTGGTGTGACTTTGTGGGGAATTTCCCATTACTAAGTTGATCTAATGTGAATAGGAATTGTTAAGCATCTTCAAGAATATAGATTAAAATCTATTGTTGGTAAGTTCCAAAATAGTAAAAAAAAAATAACCATGTTACAATTTGATATTACTCTCTTTTCTGACTGTAATATAAACTTCATCTTTAAAAATGTTTTGGTTGCAACATACTGTATAACTGCAAGTGACTGTTTTTAATCCAACCCCTGCCCACTGCTGAAAAATGACTAGGATCTGCAAAGTCTTACCACTTCTGCTGCTAATGCTAAACTAAGTCCATTATATTTCCTAAAGGATTTTGCATAAGTCTGATATCAACATCTCAGAATAATGTTCTCTTGCTCTTTATTTCTTATTACTAGAGAATTCCAAGAGCTGAATCACTAGGAACAACTTATCATCTGGATGGACTGTAAATAGTTGTATTGACTGTGATTACTTTTTTCTGTGTTTGTCTTTGTAGGTACGCTTTTCATAGCTCTTCATGGCTCATGGCGGGTCGTGGAGATGTTGCAATCCCAGGTAGAGTGCACTTTCACCCAGATTCGCCAGCACGTGGAGCCCAGTGGATGAAACAAACTGTCTCATTTGACCGCCTCAAACTCACCAACAACCTTCTGGATGACAATGGCCATGTAGGTTGCAGACTAGAAAACTCAGTGCTATGCTGTGTACATGCAAATGTGCATTAAATTACTATGCATACGTATTTGTATTGTGCAGATCATCCTAAACTCCATGCACCGCTATCAACCAAGGCTGCATATAGTGTTTGTGGACCAAAGTAGGGACAGTCAGCGCTCAGCTCACCGCAACTTCTGCACATTCTCCTTCCCAGAAACAAGGTTCATTGCAGTCACCGCCTACCAGAACCACAGGGTAACTAAACGCCTATATAGTCCTTGTATTAATGTTTGTCTTGGTCTCGTCTCAAATGTGAATAGGACTATTGATTTAGTTAACAGAGGCAGGGATTCCTATAATACAGGAATAAAATATTACAAATAATATGATTCACAACAAAGCCATGCTGAATTTGCTAATCTGAATGGTCAGAAGGTGTTATTATTCATTATAAAATACATTAGTAATAACAGACAGCTCCTTTTTTATACAAACTCATTTTAATAAATCATTGTTTCTGAAGTCGCAGCTAATTAAGCAGATGTGGCCATGTAATTCAATTTCCACATAAGACCAATAATAAATAGATTAGAAATTGTTGTTTGGTTGTTAACAACAAAGTAAAATGGTCATTGATTGATATCATTAAGCATTCTGTAGACATTTATTGAAGCAGTGTCTAGTTTGAGTTCTAAAATAGTAAAGCTACAGGAAAGATATAATATTATTAATGCATTATTGCAACAGAAAAAAATATATTGGTAATAAATAATAATACATCATTTTAAATGTAACTATAAACATAGTTAATAATAATGTTGAATGAATAAAGAATGTTAAGAACATTGTTGTGATATAAGTAACTTGTACCATTAGTGGACCATTATTAATTAAGTTTAAATATTACTTTAAGTAAAATTAAGTGAAATGTTGTGTAATGATGTCACACATCTGGTACTTCCCTAATCAAGTAAGTAACTTGTATATAAATGTCAGCATTTGTTTTGAGTTGTCAGGGATGGAGTAATCAGGCCATGTGTCTCTGACAAACTCCAAAAGTATTGTGAGTGGTCTGATCATACAGTGCATTCAAACAGTATTCCATACATTTAGCTCAAGTGAATCACATTTCTCTGGATGATTTCGTTAATGAATGATCACTACACTTTCAATATAGTCCATTTTTGGCACATTCAATAGATTGATTACAATTTGGAAAGGCTGAACAGCTGAAAATGCACGACAAAGCAAAAATGCAATTCTTTTGCTGCATGGAAGTTTCAATTTAATTCAATTCAATTCAATTCAATTCATTTTTATTTGTATAGCACTTTTAACAATGAATATTGTCTCAAAGCAGCTTTACACAGATAATGTGGTGATTAAAAGTGAATATGTTCTTTATAAGTAAGTTTGTCCCTGATGAACGAGCCGGTGGCGACTGTGGCAAGGAAAAACTCCCCGAGATGGCATAAGGAAGAAACCTTGAGAGGAACCAGACTCAAGAGGAAACCCATCCTCATCTGGATTTCACCGAATGTCCATTTGTAGCAGATATACAATGTTGTGGGGTACAGTGAAGATGATCAGAAGCAAACTGTAGTCCTGAGTCAGTGTACGAGTCTGTTGACATTAACTACAGTCCAATCCATCCTCAAAGCGCCCGTTCTTACTTCGGAATTTCATGGAACCACCCAAGGCGTTGATGAGAAACCGTCCCAAGCTGCACAGAGTGGCCTCCAGTCGAAGAGAACACTATCCAGAGGCAGGCCTGGACAAAGTGGGAAGATCCACGAAGGGGAGAGGGGCAGGAACAGTGGTCACTGAAACCTCAGGAGCATGTTTATCTCAACAGAGAGAGAGAGAGAGAGAGAGAGAGAAGAGGGTGACAGGAAGAGAAGGATATGGATTATTAAGTTTCCAAAGAGCACAGTGACCTCCTTAATTCTTAAATCATAAAAGTTTGTAGAACACTAAGAAAATCACTTAGATTGAGTTCCAACGAAGGTCAGAAAGTTAACCATCACTGCAACACTGCACTGATCCTGTCTTCATTGCAAAGTGTCCAGACTAAAACATATCCTCAGTGCAAAGTCAAATCCTGCTTGAAAAAAACCCCAAATAAGACACAATTCTGTATCTCACATCTACTAGCAGTGACTTTGACCTCATAGCTTGTTTTTTTATAGACAAGTACATGCCTTTCCAAATCATGTTTAATCAATTGATTGTGCCACAGGTGGGCTACAATCAAAATGTAGAAACATCTCAAAGATGATCCAGAAAAATCATGTAGTATAATATAAATGTCATGGTGTCTATCTTTTTTTGTGTGTAGATTAATTTAAATAAACATTATAGGTTTAAAATACAGCACACTGTAATAAAATGTAAAGAAATATGAAGGGGTTTGAATACTGAATGCGCTGTTCTCCTGCAATCATCAACTGAGATGGATGTAATTATTTAGGACTGTATGGCCCTAAAGACATTTCTATTTAAAAGAGACTATAAAATATTATGTAAAATCATGTTGTGCTTATTGTCCTTATCTGTGTATCATTTTCTTCTGTTTAGATCACACAGCTGAAGATAGCTAGCAATCCATTTGCTAAAGGCTTCCGTACAACTGATGCTAATAACTGGTAGGTCCTTTTTCTCTTGCTGAATCACTCATGGTCATTTGTATATTCTGGTCAAGTTATGGTCAATACTCTTTTTTCTATTTTATAATTAACCTTTAATCAGTAACATATTTTAAGTGAGTATATGTTTATTTCTTATTTTTATTGAACACCAGGAGACCACACTCCAAATGCAAAGACCTAAAGCTTGGTCTGCAGTGGCACAACTTGCTTTGAGCTATAATCTAAAACACTACCATGTTTCTCGGGCAGGTTTGAAGGGTCCAAGTCTCAAATTTCTCATTCCCTTCTGCATTTGCACTCTCAAGAGAGCACACCGCACCCAGGCATGTCTTCTGAGGAGCAGAGGACGGAAAACCAGCATGTAAACCGTAAGTCAATTTCTACCATGATAGATGTGATTAAATTCTTTTGGAAAAAGTGTCCTAAAGTGTTTAATTCTCACGTATAAATATATATACGGCCATTCACAGATGGAGCAACCAGTACTACTGACAGGAAGAGGAGGAGGAGACATGCTCATGTCCACACATCTCCTGTTGTCCCTCTGCCTCACTGTCAGTGGGACGACTCTCTTCAGAGACCAGACAGAAACCACCTCGACTAAAGAAAAGTCAGCATGTTTTTGTTTCATAGTTTTCTTGTAAAGTCGTCTTATAATCTCCTGATAGTGCATGATGTGTGTAATTAATGAGTGTGTAAAGACTTTTGTTTGCTTCAACAATCTTTTAATGACTGATAATAAACTTCTGGCCTTTTCCTCAGAATCAATAAACACTGATTTGTATGGTAACAAGCATTTTAACATTCATGAACTTCTTTACTTCAACTTGAAACTTTAACTAGCAGTCAGTCCTTCAACTTTTACCAGAGTCTTTCGAAACATAAGTATCCGTACTTCTACTTGAGTGAAGGATGTGTGTACTTTTGCCATCTCTGCACACACATTCTCTCTCTCTCTCTCTCTCTCTCTCTCTCTCTCTCCTCTCTCTACACACACACACACACAAACACACACACACACACACAAACACACACACACACACACACACACACACACACACACACACACACACACACACACAAATATATACTGTATATAATATGTGTAATCTATTAAGTTTAATGTAATAAACCATTGTTGATAATATGTTGATAATATTCTTTCTACATTTCTGTGTCAATTAAAATCTACCTACAGTCAGCTAAACGTTCAGACACATAAAACCATCATTATTATCATTCTTTTTTTTTTTACTTCTCTTCAATCACATTAAAACTCCATTCCCCAGAATGCCCCTCGCGCAAGGGTCTCGCATCATTTCGGCTCGAGACGCATCCCCGTGCATCCGGATGCGGGTAAAGATGGAGGAGGCGGAGGGAACGAACAGAGAGATGCGGATTCTGTTGGTTAGGCGTTAAAATCAGGAGACAGGAGAAATTCAAGGGCAAAAGATGATGGGAGTCTTTTCTGGGATTATAAATGCATTTTGGTTAAACGTGGACTGAATTCATTTGGGGAAATTCATCTGCAGGAAAAATCCGAATCCAGGCTTGTCAACGGAGCATCGGACAGTAACCTGTTATAGGCAATATTCTAAGTCAGAAGGGAAGAAAAGACAGGGGACAAAAAAACGGCGATATGGACACGTCTTATGGACTGATGTTTACCTTTTGATCCACTAATATCGAATAATCCTGTTTTATTATTATTTTCCCCGATACTATGGTCGCTCTTTAAATCTGCACATGAACGTGCTACATTAATACCCGTAAAATCTTTAAAGAAAAAAAGAAAGAAAGAAAGAAAAGATGACATCGTCCTGGCAGACTTGTCTCTTCCTGTCCTGTTGTATCGCCGCCGCGTTTGGAGCTGCAGAGCCCGGAGCGCCGCGCGCGAGCTCTGTATTACTGCGCGTGCCCGTGCGCAAAGGCCCCGATCGCGCTCCCGCCTCACGCGCAACCCCGCGCGCACGGACACCGCGAGCCGTCAGCGGCGTGAATTTTGTTGACATGGTGGACAACCTGCGGGGAAAATCAGGACAGGGCTACTACGTGGAGATGGCGGTGGGAACTCCGCCTCAAAAGGTGAGCGCTGATCAGGCCTCAGAACATCTCTAATAACCTGTTATGGAAAGTATTACACATTGCAATTTGAATATCAAGGAATACTTAATAAAATGCCACTCACCTATAACTATAATCCTATGCTATAAGTAATAACAAAGTCAAAGATTCATACACATACATGCATACATATTTACAGATATGCACTCATTCATTCATACAAACATATATTCCTTAATTCATACATTTATACATTCTTTCCTACATTCATTCATACATTTATACATTTATTCATAAACTATATGGATAGAAGTATCGAAACTCCTAACTTTCCCAGCCATATGTGGTTCTTTCCCAAACAGTTTTTTGCAAAGTTGAAGGCACACAATTGTATAGGATGTCTTTGGATTCAGTAGCATGAGATTTTCCCTTCACTTGAACTAGACCCAAACCTGTTCCAGCATGAAGGTGCTCCTGTGCACAAAGCAAACTTCATGAAGATATGATTTGCATTGGATAAAATGGAAGATCTCCTGCTATAGCGCTCTGACCTCAACCCTATTAACACCTTTAGGATGAATTGGAAAGCTACCTTTACTAACACCCCTTGTGTCTGAATGAGCACAAATCTACACAAGCACAGTCCAAAATCTAGTGAAACATCTTCCCGGAAAAGTGGAGCGAATTATAAGAGCAAATTGGAACTAAATGTGGAATGCGATGCTCAAAAACCACATACTATACTTATGACCAAGTGTCTTTAGACCTTTTGCCAATATAGTGTACATTCATACATACACTCACAACATACATAAATTCATTTAGACATTAATTCATACATATGTACTTTCATACATACATACATGTACATTCATTTCCTCATCTTTTGATTCCTTTCAGTGATTACTAGCTCCAAAGTATATCCCAGGATCACTATGTGTGAGGCAGGAATACACCTCATTACGGGCCAGCAAGCACCTGTAAAGAGCAGCTTAGCCAGTGTAGCATTTGGCATGTTTTTTGGGGGGAAACTGAAAGAAGAAAAAAATCAGGATAAAACCTCACACAGGCACAAAGACATGCACCACAGAAACCAATATCATGATTGAACCAGGGATTCCAGACTTTTAAGGTGGCTATTTAGATGTTACACATAATAATACTGCAACTGCAATATAATGCTGTAACTGCTAAGCGCATATTTTGGTAAACAGTAAAACAGAATTTTGATGAAAATCGTATTTAATGAATAAGCAGTGGAATGAATGCGTATCAGGTTGACTAAACACACACAGTCTGGTCGAAGTACAAATTACACACAAGGACAGATGAAACTGTTTGTTTGATTGAAAAGGTTATTTCAGCTTCACCTTGTTTGGTATTTAAAGGAAACTCAGCATGAGGCCAGTAGAGCATTAAAAACCACAAAAGTAGGAATCGGATGCCTTTAGTTGAATATTTGCCAGTTTACCATATGGTTATAATGGTGTCACTGATATATATTAAATGTCTGTGCTCATAGAAGGAAATCATGACCAGTTGTCATTGATGCATTTATCATAAAAACAACCAAACATAAAACTTCTCCAGATAATGTACACCAGGATATCAGCAAGCCAAAGGTTTACTTTAGCAACGTGTGATTTTCAGTAAGAAAGAGCATAATTGCCCTTTTCTGCTGGTGCAGCTGTGGAATCGGGCACAGCTTGCCACCAGAGATGACTAACAAGCTATTAGTTGAAGACCACACCAGCACCGGCATAATCTGAACCCTTGATTCTGTACCAAGCACAGTGAAATAAGTCGAAACTGGCACAGTGTTCTAATGCAGTCTTTTATGGTTTTATTTAAAAACTGCTGGGGGAAACGCTGAAAACCAGTGAACATAAACAGGAAGAAGTTTTGAGGTTGGAGGGCTTGACTTCTATTCAGTTATGGAGTTGTACAGAAAGGAAAAGGCTGTGTGTGTGTGTGTGTGTGTGTGTGTTGGTGTCATGATGGCAGGATGCTGGCTGCTGGCACGAATTTAGCTGGAAAAAACAGGACAGGAAAACCTGAGCAAAGGACATATGACCAAAGAAGTCATAGAAAAAAGGAGTCTGAAATGAGCAACACAGTCTCACGGCATTTCGTGATATAGTCACGAACATTAATCTATCGATTCGTGATCATGGACACGAATTTTCCTCTTTTTTCGTGTTACTCAGCACGACTGCCTCCGTCAGGCTCCGTCTCCATAGCAACGGAGGCAGAGGATCATGGGTAATGCTGACAGAAATGCCAAAGGTAATCTTTTTTCCCCATTTTTATCAGAGAATAATGCAGTAAATATACGGTTAGGTTAAAGGTTAGGGTTATACTGTAATAAATGTGTGTGTCTCTAATTAACGCAGTCTCCGTAATGAACCGGGAGAATGTATTTACTGTATTTTGACTGGAAGGAACCACTGACTATGGTTCATAATCGCGAGAAAGCTTACAGAATATAAAGCAATAAAACAGGGATAAAATCTCCTGCTTAAATGTTGAGTAATAGTGATTGAAGATTAAAAACGTACGAGAAAAAAAACCAATACAGCGTCTGAGGTATTCAGTGGCAAAACGAAAACTTTGGCGGAGGCAACAAAAATACTTCCTTTTGAAATACATAGAAAGTCGTCCTCAGTGACACGGAAAAAGAGGGAAATTGGTGTCTATGAACACGAATCTAAAGATTACATTTCGTGACTATAATCACGAAATGCTGTAAGACATAAATTAATGATGATAGTGATAAGAAGTAATAATCCCAGTACATCTTCCTCAATAATCACAATAATCTGGCATATACTATAGTGCTGTTCGTTTTCTCACTCTGACTGAACTTTTTTTTTCTTTTTATGAAAACACAGCTTTTATTTGGGCAGTGTTCTATGTTACTTCTATAGTAACAAATAACACATGCACCTGTATTGCAGACACTCCACATAAAATACGTAATTACAGACATGCTAAAATCTTGTTTTTAAGGAGAGGTTAAGTTAATATTTTTGAAAGTCTCTAATGAAAGCGCTTTGAACAGTCTGAGCTAAAGACAGAAGATTTAACTTTAAGAATAACTGAAGATATTGTTGAGGGAATTACTGTGTATAAATATTGTTAATAGTTATAACGTAAAGGGTCGCAGGAACTAATCGGCTTTGCAGATTTACCATAACTTTAAAGTGTAATTTTTTAGGAAATAATAGTTATTTATTAGCTATCAGTGGTGAATTGCTGCACTTCCTAGAGGTTACCAGTTATATATTCAGCTGTACGTGCATTAACATAGTTCACTTTATTAGACTACATACATTATATTGATATGTATTACACATTTGAGTTGTTTTAGTCTTATTCACTTAAAGTGTGGGATTTTTTTTATCATTTTTATTTATAGAAACAATTTAATTTTTATTAATATCATTTAGAATTCATCAGTGTTTTTTTTTTATAATAAATAATAATTGTTTACTCATTTTGCAGGTAGAAAAAAAAAAGATTAATCAGCTAAATGAATGAGTCTTCAGTACATTGACATGAAACACTTCACTCTGATTCAAAAATTTCTTCTACTACTAGGACTGTGAGCATTGATTCCTGGCACCTCTCTCTTTCCCTCTCTCTCTCTCTGTCTCTCTCTCTCTCTCTCTCTCTCTCTCTCTCTGTCTCTCTTTCTCTCTCTCTTTCATTGTGCATCACATTTTGCCTAGTCAGTGAGTCTAGCAGTCAAACAGCCGGTCTCTGGTGGCATCAGGAAAAAATGAGGAAGATGATCAATAATACATCTGCTCTTGCTACAAGGAGCCTGCGTTTTTCCAAGGACACTCACAACACTATCTGGAAGTCACCCAAATACTGAATTCATTAAATGTGTTCATATGTCTGTGTTGCAGTTGAACATCCTGGTTGACACGGGGAGCAGTAATTTTGCAGTTGGAGCTGCAGCTCACCCGTTCCTCCATCGATACTACCATCGCACTTTGTAAGTATTTCCTGACAAGGCTGACCAGGGATCAGAATAGATCTAACTGTGTTTCAATACCTTGCTGACTTCCCTTTTGCATCGTGTCACCATCTTTAAGGTCGAATTAAGAACCCCTGAAGGGAAAGGGATTGAGTCAACTGCAGCTTTCGGAAGTGGAATTTTCCCAGAAAGCAGTGTGGTCTAATTCGATGTCACTTTCAGAGTGTAATCAACACCAATAAAATACTTCCTTTATTTAAATAAGAATATTATTTAAGTCTTTTGCAAACATTATAATTTTAATCCATTTTTTCATCCAATGTAGTGAAATTCAGAAAATTGTACATCACCCCTGTAGCAGGAAGTATTAAGGGCCTTGTTCAAGAGCAGTGAAACAGTGACAGCTTGGTGTTGTTGGGGCCTGAACCCCTGACCTTCTGATGAGTAACCCAGAGCTTTTAACCATTGCTATTGATTTGCATGTTGAAAAGTTTGAAATATAAATTAAACAAAAAAGCAGATATTTGTTGGTTTGCAAATCAATTCATTCATTAATAATTGATATACACTGGTCAGTGCTTAAACCACCCTTTTTCGGAGGTTTTTTGAGTTATGCCACTGTCAGATTTTTATATGCCCATTCTTCTTGGTTAGTTTCTTCTAAAATCAGCTTGTGGTCAAAGTTTTAACTGTTTTTTAAAACACTTTCAAGTACTTATTTTGGACCACTCTAATGTAATTAATACTTAATGTTATAGTCCTGTTGGTTAAGAGGTAAACCACCTTTCTGATTTTAGAGGACCTTGAAAGCCAGATTCTCCATCACTGCTGATGCAAAACATCACCAAAATGTTCTGCTTCCTTTACAGCGACTGTCTCTCTTTGTAAATTCAGCTTCTGAAATTGCCTTTTGCCTTTTGCTAATTCTCTGACAGTTCTTTCTCACTGGCCTGTGGAGTTGTAATATTATTTTTTTAGAATTAAAATAAAAAATGTTTTGGTACTTTGCAGGATGTTCAGTTTGGGATATTGATTGATACTTTTCCTAAACTTTGTTCCTGAACTTTGACTTGTTTTGATAGCGGCATCGTGCTGTTTGTTTAACTAATTTTATTTAGGGCATGTGGCACTTTATCGGTTACTCACTTATTACGTGCATTCTGATCGCCGCTAGTTTTACCAAAACTAATTCAGGGTCTTCAATAAAGTCTCATTCACTTTTAGGTTGTAACATTACAAAATGTCCTGTTTTATCAGTGATTGTGATTGCAGCGACTGTGTCACTAATTACCTACATTTTGAGAACTTCTGAGTGGAAAAACTCAACACCAGTATACTTTTCTGAATCACTGTTGTTTTTGTTTGTTTGTTTATAGATCTGTGTCATACAAGGATCTGGGTCGAGGTGTGTACGTGCCGTACACACAAGGCCGCTGGGAAGGGGAGCTGGGCACAGATGTGGTGTCGGTCCCACATGGCCCCAATGTCACACTGAGAGCCAACATTGCTGCCATCACCCAGTCAGATCGCTTCTTTATCAATGGCTCTAACTGGGAGGGTATCCTGGGTCTGGCCTACGCTGAGATCGCCAGGGTCAGTACTCAGATATAAAAGTGTTTTGTTTTGGTAAAAATGTATAGATTTAAAGTACTACCAAAACGAATAAAAAAATAATCACATTTACAAAATGTTACATGATTCATAATGCTCCAGAACAGCCAGAGAAATCAAACAGCAATCATTCTGCATAAAAATGCATAATTGATGCATAGATTCTTTTTGTACTTGCTTTTATGTAAATGCATTTTTTTGGGGGTGTCATTTTATTAATATTAACATATTCATTTTCATTAATAAAACATTGGTACTGATCTTTAAATCTTCTTTAATTCTTAAATTATGTAAGCAAAAAAAGATTATCTTATAAGATCTTATAATATTATTCATGTTTATTGTCTTCCTTTCCTTTCCTTTCCCTTCATTTCCTTTCCTTTCCTTTCTTTTCCTTTCCTTTCCTTTCCTTTCTTTACCTTTCCCTTCCTTTCCTTTCCTTTCCTTTCCTTTTCTTTTCCCTTGCTTTCCTTTCCTTTCCTTTCCTTTCCTTTCCTTTCCTTTCCTTTCTTTTCCTTTCCTTTCCTTTCCTTTTCTTTTCTTTTCTTTTCCCTTCCTTTCCTTTCCCTTCCTTTCCTCCTTTCCTTCCTTTCCTTCCTTTCCTTTCCTTTCCTTTCCTTTCCTTTCCTTTCCTTTCCTTTCCTTTCCTTCCCTTTCCCTTCCTTTCCTTTCCCTTCCTTTCCTTTCCTTTCCTTTACCTTCCTTTCCCTTCCTTTCCTTTCCTTTTCTTTCCCTTCCTTTCCTTTCCTTTCCTTTCCCTTCCCTTCCTTTCCTTTCATTTCCTTTCCTTTCCTTTCCTTTCCTTTCCTTTCCTTTCCTTTCCTTTCCTTTCCTTTCCCTTCCTTTCTCTTCCTTTCCTTTTCTTTCCTTTCCTTTCCTTTCCTTTCCTTTCCTTTCCTTTCCTTTCCTTTCCTTTCCCTTCCTTTCCTTTCCTTTCCTTTCCTTTCCTTTCCTTTCCTTTCCTTTCCTTTCAGCCTGATGAGAATCTTGAGCCTTTCTTTGACTCCTTGGTGAGACAGACGAATGTTCCCAACCTCTTCTCGCTGCAGCTCTGTGGAGCAGGTTTCACTCAGAACTACAGCCTGGGCAGTGCCACAGTGGGAGGCAGTATGGTATAATGACATTCTTACTCATTTGTGAACAAATCTAATATCTATACTTTGCTGAATGTCTGCATATTAGTAGTATGTAGAAGATGTAATAACATGTTTTCATGCAGATCATTGGAGGGATTGACACATCGCTCTACGTGGGAGAGGTGTGGTACACTCCGATTCGGCGTGAATGGTATTACGAGGTCATCATTGTTCGCATCGAAGTCAATGGACAAGATCTCAACATGGACTGCAAAGAGGTATGAATGTGGCAAAGCTTTTAATGCATTTATGTTAATTTCTTAATATTTCATCAAACACACAATGGAAGGCAATAAAATTTTCAAATTCCCCCTTCTGTCTCTCTCTTTCTGCACCTGACAGTATAACTACGATAAGAGCATCGTCGACAGTGGCACCACAAACCTGCGCCTGCCTCGCAAAGTGTTCCAGGCGGCTGTGAAGGCCATCGAAGCAGCTTCTTCAGTAAGTATCTTTTTTCTCTCCTTTTGCTCTTCAGCTTTTGTCTGCTTCCCCCCCCTGTTGTCTGTGACAGAGAAAAATGAGATGTGCACTCATTTCCTGCAAGCTTAGCACTTTCAGTTCTTCTGCTCAGTCCCCAGGTAGAGCTGGTGACATTCTTTAATTCTTACATGCTGCTTTTCTGGGCTTTATTCGTTCTGAAACTAAAAATGTAAAGTAGATCAATCTTTTTTTTTTTTTACAGTTAAATTGTGCTTTAATGCAATTTGGAAAAATCAGCACACGAAAGGTTATACACCTTATCATTTTTACCAGAGATTAAAAAATAGCAGCAACCAGTCGACTAGTTTCCATAGTTAAAAGTGCTGTTTTTTTAAATTTAATTACCAGCCCTATACAGGCTACTTATTGCATTTCCCGCTTTAATACATCAGTGTAATGATGGGTCAATTCTACAAATGTTAAGAAATATGGAAAGTGTTAATTCTGAAACAGCATGGTGCAGTTTTTCCTCTTTCAACATATCTGTGAGCTGCCATATGTGAATGATCTGACAGTAAACTATCTGCCTGGGATTGGATAATGGGGTGATGTGCAACCTGCAGCTCGGAAATGCTGTTTCACACAGCTCTGGTAAAAGCAGAATTTCCTCTGTCACCCTGCATTTAGTTTAAAAAGACAACAAAACAACACAGGATGAATACCTTCAGTTGCGGGTGGAGATTCATTTCGTACTATACAATCTGAAAGTGTTTATTGTCAAAAAATAAGTCCACAGGAGGTGATGTCACTGCCAGCAATATCGGATTTCTTCTTACTAATTTAAAAATAAAACCTGTAATGGCTTCTATAAAACATTTCACAAAAAAGGAAGCAACCAAATAAAAATATTTGATTCGTTCCTGATATTGACCCTGTTTAGATCTATTCCAAAGTCAGATCAATTCTTCTGCTGGATACAATGATAGTTCCTCATAATTCCTATAAATGTTTAAACACCATTTCTTGAGAGATCGTGGTATTGAAAATACTGGACAGATGCACAGACAGAAAGGACAAGAATTGGCTTCATTTTTAAATATTTTCTCAAATCTACTCAAATCAGATTTCCTGACCATCTAGTTTGAGTCGTCTCTGCATCCCTTTTAGACCCCCCTTCAAATTAAGTCATTTTTCCTGCAGTATGGACCAACTCCAAACAGAAATGTTTTCTATCTATCAACTCTATTGTGTGCTAGTGTGTGCTGTACAAGTCTGTCCCATCTTCTATATATCTGGAATGTGGCATATTTACTTAATGGAAAAGAGTCAATTGCAGAGCGAAGTGATGAAGCGCATAACTTTAGATCTTTTACCTTAACAGTTCTTTCCATTAATCCCAACTAACAAGTGTTTCATGTCTGAACGCTCCCTGTGTCTTATAATTGAAGCCAGTGTGATATACATGTATGTTGCACGTAAAATCAGTCTGTACATTTCATAATTTTTTTAATTATGTAAAAAAATAAATGCATCTTGCCCCAAAAAGCCTAATAAATACAGTATCTTTTATATGTTTGAATATCCATGCTATTTAATACATGTAATATATTAAAAGAGTACTTTTTTCAGTGGTTTAATTCTGGTCTACATGAAGACAGCTAGAACACTGCAACATTAAAAAAAACTCACTGTGATTTATGGCGTTGCTTTCAGAGTTACGGTCCGCCTATTTGGATAAGTTCCAGCATGCAGTACACCCTTTTTTAGGATTTGCCTTTTTAAAAGCAAGTGTTCAATTACAAGAGCCTTAAAAGAAATATAATGACAGTATGAGAGGCTCTGCAAATCTGTGATGTTTAGGGACACTACAGCGCATCACCCTCTTTAAACATATAGTAAGAAAATTATATATTTTTTGTAATACTGTAATTGTAAGACAAGGATCTGCCTGAGGGCCATCAAGAATTAGTAGGCCAACCATTTCACATAAGTTTGGTGATAAGTGAAATCCCAATGTAGAATTATTATTTATTTATCATCCAAAAATATTTATTTTATATTATTTATCAAATATCTTAACTTCTTGTACAATTCACTTGAACTCAACTTTGGAATTACAAGCGTTTTTTTTTTTTCTTGTGCTTATATTAAGACAAATAATCTTTTTGGAGGCTAATTTCCTGTCCTCTTTAAATAGTCCTTGTTTCAGCTTTGTTTCAAGGAGTATTTTGCAGTTCACTTCTTTACTATCCATACTTTGTTGCAGGTTCATCACTTGCACTGAGTGGAGATTTTGCTACGACACTGAAATTCACATTAAGTATGTGTGCGCCATCTAGTGGCACAAACACGAAATGTCAATAATAATTGTTTAATGTCAGGGAAAAATGTTCAATGTTTTGGGAATTGCGAATCTTTTTTGCTATCTATATGCATTGTAATGTTTTTATATCTGATGCAAAAGGGTCAAGTTGCCAAGAAAGAACATAAAGGCTTTGTCTCTTTTTTTCTTTTTAAAGATCACATTAAAGGTTGATTTGATTACACAAAATTAACATCTTATTGCGTCTTATTGCTCCTGGTTAAATTTCCAACCTCCATCCTGTTGAAGGCAATAGAAGAAAACCAGTCTAAAACCGTGAACTCATTCGGTGTCATTTGCTATGATTTTCAGTCATTTCTAGTCAGTGATTTTGCCCTATATGTCTAATCCCCCCTTCTCTTTCTGATACACAGACTGAGCAGTTTCCTTCAGGTTTCTGGTTGGGTGAGCAGTTAGTCTGTTGGCAGGCAGGAACCACACCCTGGCACATCTTTCCTGTTATATCCCTTTACTTGATGAGCGAAAACCGCAACCAGTCTTTTCGCATTTCCATTCTTCCCCAGGTATGTGTTTTTTATGCTGTTGCGGTATTCAAATATGTTCACATGTTACATCTGTTACATTTGTGTTTATATGAGTGTGTGTTTATGTGTCAAAAGGTTTTACAAGGTGGTGGACGAAATACAAAATATACAAAGCATGTACTTGAGTTAAAGTAGAGATACACCAGGTAAAATACTATTCCAGTAGAGGTGCTTTCTTTAAACTTTCACTTGAGTAAAAGTGAAAAATTATTGGTCTTCAAATGTACTTAAGTACCCAAAATACTGAGATTCATTAATTATGAATGTCGAGTAAAAAGTAAGATATTTTACTTTGAAATGTAGTGAAGTTAAAGTAAAAGTAGACATAGTAAATGGTTATACATTACAGAAGAAAACGAGATCTCCAATAAGTAGTTACGCTTTTGAACATATTGCACATAGGTAATATTGCACGTTATTGTACATTTATTTCATAAGAAACAAGACTTTGTTATTGTTATTATTGCACAGTAAAAACACAATAACAGTGTATATTTTGGTGACTGGTTCACTGGGAGCAGCTCTGATTGTAAAGTCTAATTGCAGCAGGGAGAAAAGACCTTCTGTATGGCTCCTTCAGACACTTAGGATGTAACAGTCTATCACTGAAGGAGCTGCTCAGAGATAACACTGGTTCCTACTCTGCAGCAATATCTCCGGCCCGTAGAGGATGTGGCCTCAGCGCAAGAGGACTGCTACAAGTTTGCTGTGTCACAGTCGAGCACAGGCACCGTCATGGGTGCCGTCATCATGGAAGGATTCTATGTCATATTTGACCGCGAACGTAAACGCATAGGCTTTGCTGTCAGCACATGTCACGGTGAGACACAAGAAGTATTATGTTTTTTTTATGTTTGATGCTATGCAATTGTTTTTTTATTAGCTTTTACGTTAAATAATGTAAAGGTGTAAGAGGATTATCATTATAATTAAAATCAGTGCACCCTAAAACTGAGCTACAGTTCAGTGGCCAGGGTCATACAGAGGTTTTCCAAGACGGGTTCCACTCAGAACAAATGGATGAGAACTGCAGCATTGCTTTAGAGGTTGCAGAAGCGGAGAGTCCTCTAGTCAGTGCTAAGACTATACGCAGCACACTGCAACAAGTCTGTTTGCATGGCCATAGTCCCAGAAGTCCTCTTCTGAAGCTGGTTAACAAGAAAGCCTGCTAACAGTTTGCTGTTGACAACCTGTCCAAGAGCATGAATTGCTGGAACCATGTCCTGTGGTCTGATGAGACTAAGATGAACATGTTTGGCTCAGATGGTCTGCAGCATGTCTGGTGACGCCCTGGTGAGGAGAACCAAGAAAAATATGTCAAGTCAAGTCAAGAGGCTTTTATTGTCATTTGTACTATACACAGTTGTACACGGTACACAGTAAAAACGAGACAACGTTCCTCCGGAACCCTGGTGCTACACTAAACAACATAGAGCTACAACACAACACAAAGCTACATAAGGTACATCTAGTGCAACCGAGTGTCTTGCCTACAGTCAAGCATGGTTGTGGTGGCTTTATTGAAGGAAAAATTTATTCTCTTTCAGAAACTCAAGCTGCGTCGGAACGCTTTGGGAACGCGACTACGTTGTCCATTTTCTGAGTAATGAATTTCATCAGTCAAAATTGAAGACAGTCTGTCACCGGCGGGGTGAAATCACGACCAGGGAGTATAAAGCGCACCTGGAGAGAAGACTGCTTCAGCTTCTGTTTTGTTCATGAAGTGCTCTGTGTGAAATTTAATGCTTGTTTGGGAGTGGAGCATGCTGCAGGGACCCTTCAGGAACCTGGTTCGTTAACCCTGCCACAAAATGTGCTTTAGGGAACGGTCAGCTCCACCGAGCTCCCTCCTTCGGTTCTGCCCGGCATCGTTGCGGACCAGGAGGTCTTGTTTCCAGATCCGCATTTGGGCACTGCCCCGGCTCTGGACACACCACAGGTCAGTCTCGAGAGACTGATACCCTTAAGGGAGAACCTGGCAGCCTGGAGGGCTTTGCCAGATGTGTCCCTCTGGGTCCTGCATACTGTAGAGCAAGGCTACGTGATTCAGTTTGGGTCTCGCCCGCCCCAGTTCAATGGGCTCTCTCTCACTTTTAGTGAGAAGCAAGCAGGCTCTGGTTCTAAAACGAGAAGTAGATACTCTCCTGAGGAAGGAGGCCATTGAGGTGATCCCTTCGTCAGACAGAAAGTCCGGGTTCTACAGCCGGTACTTCATAGTTCCCAAAAAGGACGGTGTGTTGCGTCCTATCCAAGATCTATGTCAGCTAAACCGCTCTATGATGAGGCTCCGGTTCAGGGTGCTGACCCTCAAGCAGGTTGTGTCTAAAGGATGCGTACTTTTACGTACCCCTTCTCACAGGAAGTTCCTGAGTTTTGCTTTTGGAGTTAAAGCATTCCAATATCTGGTTTTACCATTCTGCCCTGCCCTGTAACCCCACACCTTCACAAAGTGTGTCGATGCGGCTCTGGCTCCCCTGAGACTTCAGGGCATCCGTATCCTCAATTTTATTGATGATTGGTTGATATTAGCTCAATCAGAGCAGTTAGCGGTCCGGTATCAAGATGTTGTTCTCGCTCACATAAAGGAGCTGGGGTTTTGGCTAAATATCGGGAAGAGTGTGCTTTCTCTGTCACAGAGTACCACCTATCTAGCAGTTCCAGAGACTGTTTGGGCTCATGGCAGCAGCATCCAATGTCATTCCCCTTGGCCTCCTGTACATAAGACATAAGAGAGATCCCGGGTTCCTACTCCAAGGCCTGGTGTTGGGGGTTCCTGGTCGTCGCATTGTGCTTATGACAGATGCGTCCCTCACAGGATGGGGAGTGGTCATGAGTGGCCACTCTGCACAAGGTCTATGGGACAGTGTCCATCTGAGGTGGCACATCAATTGCCTAGAAATGCTAGCCATTCATTCGGGACCTGGCCATAGTGTTGGAGGCTTTATCCGAGCTCCCTTCGAGCCTTTGGCCGAGACTTCGTGGAGGTACTTGTCCATCAAGACCGCTGTCTTGCTGGCCATCTGCTCTCTGGGGAGAGTAGGTGATTTACAGGCAATCTCTGTGGCCCCCTCTTTCCTGGAGTTTACTCCAGGCATGACCAGTGCCTTCTTGCACCCTAGAGCGGGTTACGTCCCTGAGGTTTCCTCGGTTGTCCCACGACCTGTCAGGCTCCAGGCAGGTTAAACCGGCTGTGCTCGGTCCGAGCACTAGATTGTTTACCGTACGTGTCCCTGGAGAAAGTCAGAACAATTTTTCATCTGCTACAGCCCTCCAAGGAGAGGCCTTCCTGCTCATAAGCAGAGGCTCAGCAGGTGGGTTATTGACGCTATCGCATCTTCTTGCGGGTCCTCTGGTCTCCCCGCTCCATTCCGAGTCAGAGCTCACTCGACACGGAGTGTGGCAGCCTCTAAGGCTTGGTCCTTTGGAGTGTCCCTCCAAGACCTCTGTGACGCTGCGGGGTGGCTCACCTTTACCAGGTTTTATAACGTCGCCGTTTTCACATCCTATGATTGGATGGTCGGAGATTGCACTAGTCAGAGCTTGCAAACTACATCTTTAGCAAACCCCACAAGCTAAAATATATTTGCGTGTATTTAATAGCTGTTTTTTTTATTACACAATGGCTGACAGAATAAAAGAAATAGATTTGGTTGAATATACACTTACAAGGCCATTTTCAAGAAGACATCACGAGGAAAGGTCCGCCAAAAGAGCTCAAAACAGCTTTTCCATAAACCATTTATTTAACATTCTACAGGAAAGAAACCACTTTTGTGCTTTCTTTCCTGTAGAATGTGCACAAAAACGGCACGGCTGTTGCAGCAGTGAATTGTTGATTTGTGTTCATTGGGTTTCATGCTTTAATAAAGACATTGATTCTTGCTACATGAGATACTTTTCTGTGATGCAGTGCTCTGTTATACTGTGTTTCTGTATAATATTGATGGTTTCTATAGTTGTAGCATCATAATTATGGTATCAGGAGGTGGATTGATTCAGGTAGGACACCACTGATGGCTTATGTGTAAAATGCATGGGCCACCACTGATCACAATATTAATGCTCTCATGCTTGTTCCATCTCTTTAAGCTATTTATGAAGAAATGAATGTATCAATTGCTTTAATGACAAAAACTAATCTTGTATCCGACTTAGTTCATGATGAGTTCCGCACTGCATCGGTGGAGGGTCCCTTCCACGGAGTTGAGCTGGAGGACTGTGGCTACAACGTGCCCCAGACAGACGAGTCCACGCTTATGACCATTGCCTACGTCATGGCGGCAATCTGCGCACTCTTCATGCTCCCCCTCTGCCTTATGGTGTGTCAGTGGCGCTTTGCCCGCTGCCTGCACCCACCAGGCTCTGGTGACTTTGCAGATGACTTAAATCTACTGAAATAAGCCATAGCTTTAGCATCTCAAAACACAAGCAGGTCACCGCTGGGACTATATGTGGTGTTTGAAAAGAGAAGGAGATCAGGAATAATGTGTACTGTACATAGGCAAAATGCATCTATATGGCATGTGATTGGACTGTTGTGATATAGGGGGTCCCATCTTATATAGCCTTGTAAGTATGGACAGCCGTACTGAGGCATCCTAAGTGTATAATCTCTACGACAAGTGTGTGTGCGAGCGTGAGCATGTGTGTTTGTGTGTGTGTGTGTGTGTGTGTGTGTGTGTGTGTGTGTGTGTGTGTGTGTGTGTGTGTGTGTGCGCGTGTGTGTGTGTCTATGTGCTCTTACGATGTCATAACCTTTACTAAAATCTCAAACCTTGAGGTAATTTCTGATTATTTGTATTTATATTAAAATGCCAGCCGTTGAAAAAGAACTCACACATTTACTAACTTCCCAGAGGACCTGTTATTATTATGAAGAAATAATAAAAGCTTGCAAAGATGAACATTTATTTTAGAGGCCAGTTTATGGAAGTAGTTCATTTATGTAACAAGCTCTTTGTATTTGCTATTTTTTCATTGATTGTGAAGCTGAATAGTAGTTTTGTGCTGGCTTAACGTGTGGCATATATGGTGGAAAACATAGGTGTGCGCACACACTAATCTGGTGTATTTTTCATGCTCACATATACACACTCATACAAAAGTATAGACTGACACATAACCAGCCTTTCAAAAGCGTATAATCCCTGTATGAAGGTGTGTGAGATACATGCAGAGTTTGAAATTGCCTATGCAGTAAAATAGTTATATATTATGTAATTTGTATGTTATATACATAATATATATGATATATATGTGTCAAGCTAGCTGCATTCCACTCAATGCAAATCAGTTATTTAACAGAGACATTTTTTAACGTTCTTTATTTTTTGTTGGGTTTTTTTTTTTTTTTTTTTTTTTTCTTTTTTTTAATGAATTATTCTGGACTATGCTAAAATACTACAGTGGAATTCAAATAGTTTTTCTGCCTTTTGTTTTTTTCATACTAAGCACTATTCAACCTGTACTGAATACAAATTTAAACCTCACTTTTCTGTGCTTCCCGGTCTGAAATTTCTCATATTATTTCTTGAGGCCAAATGAAAAGTTATTTCTCAGTAGTGCAAATTATTTCTTATCTTCTTCAGAACCAACGATTGCCAGATACTGTAATATTTAATATCTAATTACCACCTGCCTAATATTGTGTTGGTCCTTCTTTTGCTGCCTAAACAGTCCGGACCAGTCGAGCATTAACAGCATTAACTTCTTCAGCAATTTGAGCTACAGTTACTGTTGGATTGGATCACGTGCATCAATGATCCTTGGGCGCCCATGATCCGGTTGCCGGTTCACCACCGTTTCTTCCTTGGACCACTTTTTATAGATACTGACCACTGCAAACTAGGAACTACAGCCCACATTAACAAGTCGTCAAGTCATCTCAATTTGGCAGTTGTCAAACTCAAATCCTTATGTTTGCCAATTTTTCCTCCTTCGAACACATTAACTTTGAGGACAAAATGTTTACTTATGTATCCCACCCACTTACAGGTGCCATGATGAAGAGATAATCAGTGTTATTAACATCAACGGTCATAATGTTATAATGTTCTATTTTTATGTCTGATTGGTGTGTAAATGTCTGCCCATATTGTCCTCCCAGTATGTCAGTGTGTTCACAGTGAAAATAGCAAGAAGAAATACATAGTCTACTTATTCCAGAAAATTATATTTGAGGTTAAAGTCAAATTGTTCACATTCACTTCAGTTTTATTTGTATAGTGCTTTTAAAGGTAGCCAATTTACAGAAATCCCTAATTAACAAGCTGGAGCTGACATTAGCAAAAAAAAGAAAAAAAGAATCAGGCTCAAGAGTGAACCAGGTGCAGTTACACATTATTACTTTTTTACAACCGCATATTTGAAAGATAAACTGTGTTTAAAGTATGTTTAGTATTTTGTTTGTCCTAGGATATACACGAGACTGTCTTTATGATTATACAATGAGTTATTGGGTACAAACAAAGTTTTCAGGTAGGATTATTCACTGAAAGCAAGAAAGAGACTTGAGCATAGACTATTTATACACACTATTTGTGCTATGTGGATTCATGCAGCTGTAGTGTTATATCACTGCATTACCAATAAAAAAAATTTCAGTAATAAATAATAAACTAAAGAACAGATTTTTCATTGTAAATCTTACATTTTTCAGTTTGGGTTCATTTTAACCTTGATTTCAAACCTCCTAATGCTATCCAACTTTTTTACAATTAGAAAAACAAAACAAAACTGGAAATGGATTTAATTAGGATTACATGTCATGCATCTAGCCCATAATGTGTGTGTGTGTGTGTGTGTATATATATATATATATATATATATATATATATATATATATATATATATATATATATATATATATATATATATATATACATACAGTACAGACCAAAAGTTTGGACACACCTTCTCATTCAAAGAGTTTTCTTTATTTTCATGACTATGAAAATTGTAGATTCACACTGAAGGCATCAAAACTATGAATTAACACATGTGGAATTATATATGGAATTATATACATAACAAAAAAGTGTGAAACAACTGAAATATGTCATATTGTAGGTTCTTCAAAGTAGCCACCTTTTGCTTTGATTACTGCTTTGCACACTCTTGGCATTCTCTTGATGAGCTTCAAGAGGTAGTCACCTGAAATGGTCTTCCAACAGTCTTGAAGGAGTTCCCCGAGAGATGCTTGGCACTTGTTGGCCCTTTTGCCTTCACTCTGCGGTCCAGCTCACCCCTAAACCATCTCGATTGGGTTCAGGTCCGGTGACTGTGGAGGCCAGGTCATCTGGCGCAGCACCCCATCACTCTCCTTCTTGGTCAAATAGCCCTTGATGCCTTCAGTGTGACTCTACAGTTTTCATAGTCATGAAAATAAAGAAAACTCTTTGAATGAGAAGGTGTGTCCAAACATTTGGTCTGTACTGTATATATACATATATGTGTGTGTGTGTGTGAGTGTGTTGTCAATCGATTTAAATATTTAATCGATTTAGAACGATTTTATCTGTTCTAAATGTACCCTAAATTAATACATTACAAGTTTTTTATACTCTAATCAACATGGCCAAGGACGAATATGAATGCTTTATGCAAATGTTTGTTTTTTATTAGTCAAACAATACTCGAATATATAGCATAAAGACCAGAAGGCAAAATATATAATTAATAATTAATATAACAATTAATAAGTAAGTAATATAAGTATTATGGTGTTTTAAATGATGTAAACCAAGTACATCAGGACACCAAACGGAACTTTTGCTATGTTTCCACACGGACGGTTTTAATTGCCGGAAGTGTTTACTGATTCAAAATGTTTTTTGGTGGAATTTATTATTTTATTTGATATCTGAGTATCATCATATTACACATATTTAGAAAAACTGGAGTGTTTTTGAATCTGTTTTTTTTTTTAAAAGAGCAAGTAAAAGTTGCAGCTTTATTTTGCAACACAAGCAAATCTAGAAAAGGGTGCAAATACTTGGTACAGTGGTTTCAGAATTTCACACTTAGAGATTTCCGAGTGATGATATCCTGGAAAATCTGTGTTGTTTCCTTTTGCTCCTTATCTTTATGTAGTGGTATCTAAAAACAACACAAAAACAAATACTTTTTTGAAAATTATACAAAATATTTGACACACACAAAAAAAAAGTTAGTTATTAAGAGCCCACCTGATTGCACACAGCCACTCCATATCGGACAAATGTGGCAAAATGCTCACAATTCTGTGACAGCAGGTTGTAGTCAAGCACCTCACCCAGTAATGCATTCAGCCTCCATCTCATATCTGTGACAGAGGATGCTGGACAGTGATGGCAGCCATTGCTGATTTTGATCTGTGCTCCTTTGGGCACAGGGACATGAGTCAGGTGCTCACGGTGGATTTTAGTTCGTCCCAGGAGAATGCTCCCACACGAGGGGAACACTTTTTCTAATATGTGCACGCGAAACCTCCTCTGCAGTTCATTTTCATCTAAAAGATTAAACCAAATTAACCATGGCCCTTGCATTATTCACTGTTTTTTTGTTTTGTTTTTATAATACAATTTTTTCAAATAAAAAATACTACTAATAATTATAATAATAAATGTAAAATAAAAATAATTAGCTGAATTCTTTCAATCATCCTCACTTTATTTTGATTAATGGTTGTGATAGTGGACCCACACGTAAAATGAGACACCAATCACATCACATTGCACAATTCACACATTCACACTCATTCACCCCATAGCAATTTAGCACAAGCACTCTAACTACAGGTATGTTGTTGGGAGAAAATGTCAAGACTCAGACAATAAATTGAAATTAGCATGAACCAGGATCCAGTGGTCCTGAGCTTGTGTGTCTCGTAATACAGTGGTGCAGGTTAGCCATTGGTACAATACAGTGTTGATAGACCAGTCTGAAGTAAGTCTGAAGCAAGAGAACGGCCATGTAGTCCAGACTCAAGTAGTGAATTCAGGGGTGTAGTCCAGTATATGGTATAGTCCTGTCTGAGATCTAGTGGTGTAGTTTAAAATGTAGTAGAGTACAGTGGTGTAATCCAAATAGTAGTAATATACACTAGTGTAGACTTGTCTAGGGGGTGATTCATAACTTAGTCCACTAGTAGTTCTAGTAGTAGGTTTAGTTGTGAAAGTGGGGTAAAGTAGGGTAGTGTAGTGTAGGTTAGTCTGTTAAAGATTACAGTGGTGTAGACCAGTCCGGGATCGGGAGTCTAATAGTATAGTCCAGTTGGTAGTAGTGTACAGTGGTATAGTCCAGGCTGATGCATAGTACAGTTGTGTAGACTAGTCTGAAGAGCATCTCATATCACTACCCACCTTCACCACAGTCAAACTACTAGAACCACTGTATCAACTACTAATAGGATAAATTAGGGTATTGTGACAACTTCCAACTCCACCACCATCATCAAGTTTGCTGAAGACACTGTTGTGGTGGGTCTGATCTCCAACAACGATGAGACGGCCTACCTACAGGAGGTTAAAAACCTGGAGAGATGGTGCCAAGAGAACAACCTTCTCCTGAATGTCAGCAAGACTAACAAGTTGATCGTGGAGCAGGAGCGGTCATACCAACCGCTAAACATCAGCGGGACTCCAGTGGAGAGAGTGGTCAGTTTTCGGTACCTAGGTGTTCACATCACACAGGACCATTCTTGGTCCTGTCATTCCAACACCCTGGTGAAGAAGGCCCAGCAGCGTCTGTACCATCTGAGACGCTAAAGGGACTTTAAACTACCCTCTCAGGTGCTAAAGACTTTCTACACCTACACCATTGAGAGCGTCCTGACGGGTAGCATCACTTCCTGGTTCGGGAACAGCACCATGCAGGACAGGCAGGCCCTCCAGAGGGTGGTGCGGTCAGCTGAACGTCCCATCCACACCGAGCTCCCTAACCTGCAGGACATCTACAGCACGCGGTGCCGGACCAGAGCTAAGAAGATTATGAAGGACCTCAGCCATCCCAACAATTGACTCTTTTCTTTGTTGCGTTCAGGTTATTCAGAGTTTAAACCAGGAAACACCCAGGATCTAAAAGCTGGTCACTCTCTCTCCATCATCACACTTCTGCAAATATTTTTATTTTTTCTTTCTTTTCGCACTACAACACTTTAAACCCTGGACAGTCACTTTAACTGTGGACTTGCACGGCACAGTGCAATTTATACCACACCATACCGCACATGTTGACTTATACCACACACGTTCAACTTTAAGGACAATCACATCAACCACCTTATGTGATTATTGTTTACTGTACATAAGCATACCCTGTTACTGTACCTAAGCATACCCTTTATCCATAAACATACCCTGTATATAACATTTTTCCTATTTTTCCTATATATATATATATATCTTTATCTTTATATATTTTATATTTTACATAGTTTATTGTTTTTATTTATCTGCTTCCCCCCCCTTTGTTTTACCCCCCCCCCCCCCCCCATGCTATTCACTCATGCCAGACAATCGTACAAAGCATTTCACTGCATGTCATACTCTGTATGTATGTGTATGTGATGAATAAAATTTGATTTGATTTGATTTGATGTAGTCCTGTCTGATGTTGTGGGTCTTACAATTACAATTGAATGGTCTAGTCAGTAGTAAAGTACAGTGGTGCAGTCCAGTCTGTAGAATTGTACCGTGCTGTAGTCCAGGCTAATGTGGACTAGCCTGAAGAACTTCTTATACCTGGATATTTAGTAGTAGCAGAAGTAGCTCTAGTTTTGTGAGTGGAGTAAATTTTGATAGTGTGGTGTAGCCCTGTCTAAGATTGTGGGTCTAGTGATGTAGTCTACTCTATATCAAAATGTAGTTAAGTTTTAGGTAGTGGGATATACCACTAAATCACTATCTCAAACAGGACTCCAGTGCTTGTCTGTTCAGACTAAACTGAACCTCAGCAATCTACTATAGGCTAGACAATACCAATGTCATCACTACTAGTAAATGGTAGTCCATGTATGCCAGTCTGAATTAGTGATGTGCAGCCCCATGTTAACAATTGCTTGTTACCTGCAACTGCAAAATGAACCACTCGACCAGTTCCCACATATACACCCCAGTGTGAAAAACCAATGGGATATGAGAATTCAATTAAGTCTCCAAGCTGCCCACAGGCAATAATGTCCTTTATCTGTTAGAATATAAGCAAAAAAAACCAACTATGACTAAATTCAGAGGTCAATGTTAAGGCAAGTTGTGATCAATTTAGGAAGTTATATGAATACATTAATAGTAAACTAAAACAAAAATCCAAAAAGATTTGTAGATAACTGATTTAAATTCGAAAGGCTGCTATGGCTTACCTGAGCAGAACAGGCCATTTCGCTTCTGTGTTGTAAGGTGGAGTATATAATCTTAACAGGAAGATTGGAAATACGAAAGCTTACATTCAACTTTTGACCTTTGTTAGTAATAATTAACCTAAGATGTTATGTAAGCAAATTGTAAAAAGTGTATTCAATACAGAACATTGTGGCATTGTGCAGATAGCATTTATTTCATATAAAAGCGTATCAAAAACGTACAAAAACATAATAGCATCAGTAATATTATCTTGACATACATGCCTAATGCTACAATTCAAACAACTATCTTAAGACAAAATACTGGCTTTCTCAAGGCACTCTGAAGCTCACATGTGAGTGTGAAGTTGGATGTAATACACATATTTGTATCAAAGAATGCACAGCCTACAATGCAAGGAGTAAAAAATAAAACCCTGTCACTGACATTAAGTGTTATTTTTTATTAAAACTGATCAAACAATTGCAAAAGCTATTTTTAAATTTTATTTGTGAAAAGAGGTGCTAAATATATGCAAATACCAGGATCATGACAGTAAAAGGCACTTGGACGGCTTAGCCTGTGTCGCTAAAAAATAATCAAAGGCTAATTTGAATATAATTTTCAGCTGTTTTTATACGAATTTACATAATTGAATATGGATTTAAAACTCTATGATAGTTGGGACATTGTAAGAAGCTCAGAGAAAAGTCTGTACCACAAAGTTCATGTCAAATGAAACTGCTTTCTGAGCAATAGTTTTTAAAACAATCAAAAAATTTGGTGTTTGAATTTATAACACTATCAGTGACAATTTTTCATACCATTTCATTTTAAACATAAAATTACAAACCTACTCTGCACTATGAAGAATGTTGAAACAAGGAACAAATAAATGCAAAAAGCGTAATAGAAGAACACAAAAATAAATTGGAAATGATTAGTGCAACAATTTTATATATACAAAACAACAATAACAAACACAAATAATACTGTGCTTGAGTCGAGGCCGTGGTGAACCACGGCAGCACCCGGCCCGGTGTTTACGTCCTAACTATGCCCTACCTAGTGCCCTGTTTGGGCTGATTTAAAACACCCCATGTTACAGAAACCATAAAACTGGTCTCTGAGATGGCATGTTAAAAAACCCAGTACCTTTGAACAAAGTGTGTACTACTTCAATAAACTACTGCCAGGTAGGTAGACAGGTAAAGTGACATAATTACTTCTAATGGTGTCCAAAGTTGTACTGAGGATTTGGTTTTGTTGAACCTTGGAACATATCTATATACATTTCTTGACTAGCTTACAAACATAGCTGGTCCTCCATTTTAGATTACATAAGCCATTTGCTTTCTTCTACTATGTACTTGATATTTTCTGTCCATGGCTTGTATTGATAGCAGGAAGTGCTTCAAGTTGGCTCGTGTTACTTTGGAAACGGATTGAAGAAATCTAATACAGGCATACAGTAAACAATAACTGAAAACAGACTCAAAGTTTTTCGATTCCCTTGTACAGATTGGCAGTGATCTGCTGGCAAGCTGCTCTAATCCCATTTTCATTGACTTTCCATATCATTATTAAAAGTCTGAAGAGCTCCTGAAGACCTGCTAATACTTAAGTCACATGTGGTAATTTAGCTTGGTCTTATGAAGGCTTATTAGATATCAGTTGCTTTCTTCTAGATAATGCCACTTTTTATTTTTTAAATAGCTTTTGACTTTCTGCAGGTGGATGTTTGTGTGTGTGTGTGTGTGTGTGTGTGTGTGGCTTTTCAACCCAATGCCACCTCTGTGTGGGTTTCCTCCAGGGTCTCTGGTTTCTTCACACCTCCTAAAATATATAAATAGAAGGATTGGCTAATGACTTGATGCCAGGTGTGACTGTGTGTATGCATTCAGCCTGGTCATCCAAGGTGTATTCACACCCCATTCCCAATGTTTCTAGGATCTGCTTTACCCAGATCAGAATAAATTGGTTACTGAATTAGATTCAGAAATCCCTCAATAAAACCAGAATTAGAACCATGAGAACAGGGTGTGTAATTAGGGAAGAACGATAAGAATGCTAAATGCCTAAAAAGGAATTTACAATCCAATCTTAATCCAAGCACGACAAGTTTGGAGAAACATTGGATGTAGTACATTTACGATTAATGTTTGAGGGATTTCAGGAAAAGTGTGTGGTTCCACAAAAAGAAGAGGTGTAAGTGATGGACAATGGGACAAAGGACAAATGTCTAATTGAATCCTTCTGATTCGAAGGTACAGTACCTGCATGTGTCTATTGTCTCTTATTCAGTTTAAGTGTTACTACCACATAATTCTCTTTCCACCCGGGCCCTCTCTTTCCTCAGAAGTGTTCATCTCAGAGTTTGGTACAGGAGTTGCACGGGCAGACGGTTGGAGTAATAAAGTCGGTGTTGAGCTGTTGAAATTCAGGCTTTCCAACGATTCGGCATTGAGCAGGCGCTGGTTCTCGTGTTGGGGGCAGATGACATAGCGGCCTGGTTGGTGAATCTCTGCTGTTGCCACCGAATCTGTGCCCTTCAATGGCCCCAGAAAGCACATACCACCGGCTAGGTTTGGCTCCCGTCCCCCGACGGCCCCCAGCTCTCCTGATGACTCCTCCATGTTGACATAGAGGATCTCTTCAGGGTCCTGCGGATCAGGAAGCTCCTCCAGGGCTTTCTCAAGTTGGCCACACAAGACCTCAAAAGTCGGACGGTCCTTCGGGCTGAGCAACCAGCAGGAGAACATCAAGGAGTATCTGAAGGAAAGACGTTACAATATAACATAAATATGTGCACATATACACAAGTATGTAACTCCTATTAAAACATCTGTTTTTTAAAACACACTTACATGCTGTCCAGGCAGTCCGGAGGCTGTTTCAGACGGTTACCTTGTCTCAGGTAGTCATAGATCTCACTGTTTTCCACACCGGGATACGGAGTCTGACCTCGGGTAGCAATTTCCCACATTGTCACACCAAAGGACCACTGACAAAAAGAATAGTTTTGTAAAATAAATGCCAATCGAATGCCATTGAATGTATTATTATTATTATTATTATTATTATTATTAAAAATATAAATATATAATATATGATCGAAATCAGCATAATGTATTATGCAAATATACAAGTTATATTTTTTTTCACATTTATAAAACTATACAAATAGTATAGATTAAAAACAGCAGCCTTACCACATCACTCTTGGTGGTGTAAACTCTGTCTGCCAGGCTTTCAATCGCAATCCACTTGACAGGCATTTTTGAGATTCGGCCCTGTCTATAGTAATCACCATTGTAAATCTTTTTAGAGAGACCAAAGTCAGCAACGCACACGTTCATGTTCTCATTTAACATGCAGTTACGTGCAGCCAGGTCTCTATGGATAAAGTTCTTGCTGCTCAGGTACTCCATTCCTCGAGCGATGTCTGTCATAAACTTCACCAGCATCTGAGATGGTAGATACTGCAAAAATAAAAATATAAGGGATGATCTTAACAAGAATGTGACTAAAATCTTACTGACAGAAACACTGCGAGGGGACGATGTATCCTTTACTTTGCATTAGGGGGCGGTAGAGTACATTCTACAATCATTCAAATTTAATTTGTTGGACTGTGATAACAGCAACTTTACTGGTTCAAATAAGTTGTATAGATGTCAAGCCAAACACAATAAAAATGGTCTAATGCATAAATGCAACAAACATCTGATAAAGAAAAAAGTGGAAGTCTTTATGTTCATGCCTTATATAATTTAACTTATAAAAAGAAAAAATTCAAACATAAGATCAATTTATTTCTATAGAGCTTTTTTTTTTTCTTTTTAGGTCTCAAAAATCTATAGACGGTCCAGGTTTTTGATAAATATATCTGCGTGTATGAAGTGTTTTTGCTAATGGTGTATAGTCTTATGTATGTGATTAGCAAATTTTTTACCTGAGTATATAAAGCCAAATGTTTGTAGACTTCTGACTATAAGATTTGATGTGCTTTTTGAAACATCCCATTTGACATTTGTCTGCATTTGCTATTATAATAATCTCCAATCTTCTGGGAAGATCCTTCTACATTTTCATGCCAAAAGTGTTCAATGTGGTTGAAATCAAAACTCCATATCAGGCCAATCAATATTTTCCACTCCAACCCATGTAAACCATATCTTCATGGAGCTGGTTTTGTGCACAAGGGCACTGTCATGCTGGAACATGTTTGGGTCTTCTAGTTCAAGGGAGGTGAAATTTTTATGGTACTGAATCCAAAGACATCCTATACATTTGGGTGGTAATTTGGGTGGTAACAGTTTGGTTAAGAACCACATTTGGCTAAAAAAGTCAGGTGTCGATTTTGTGTATACTCGAACTCTTATGTGTGAGGCTCTATATGAGTGCGTGTGAAAAGTAAAACAGACACTCACTACAGGTGAGTCTCCAAGCCTTGAGTAGAGGAGGTAGCTGTGCAGGTCACCATGTTTCATGTAGGGCAGAATCACCACAGGAGATGGAAAGCCTTCGCTCTCCACAGTCTGCAAACACACTCCTGCAATACAGACATACACACAAACATACACACATTTGATGACACATTAGTGTCCAATTGTATTAGGTACTAGCTTTACCCATAGAGTGTCATGTTATAAACCATTATAGAGTCTTTGCACTCAGCGGATCATCTGTCTCTATACCCCCCCGTCCTCTACATCTGCCACTTTCACACCAACTACCTGCATGTCTTCCCTCATCACATCCATAAAACTTCTCCTTGGCCTTCCTCTTTTTCTCCTTCCTGGTGGCTCCATCCTTAGCATTCTTCTACCAATATAACTCATGTCCCTCCTCTGCACATGTCCAAACCATCTCAAAACTGTTCCTCATTGCTCATGGCTCATAATTCATCTATGTGTGGTATATATTTCTCTAACCTTGATATATACACAAAAGAACGTATAATTGCTGACATTACAGGGGAGGTGGTAGCTTAGTGGAAAAGCATTGGACTTTAGAGCTGATGGTCATGAGTTCAAACCCCAGCCACACTAAGCTACTACTCCTGGGCCCCTGAGCAAGGCCCTTAACCCTCACCTGCTCAGTTGTACGAATGAGATTAATGTAAGTGGCTTACCCTTCCTAACGCAACCCTCCCCATTTATCCAGGCTTGGGACCGGCACTAGGAGTGCACTGGCTTTTGCAACCCAGCCATTAGATGTCTATGGTTTGGACATGTGCAGAGGATGGACATGGGGTAAATCGATAGGAGAATGCTGGGGATGGAGCCACCAGGAAGAAGAAAAGGAGGCAGACCAATGAGGAGATCTTATGGATGTGGTGAGGGAAGACATGCAGGTTGGATTGAGAGGCAGATGTAGAGGACAAAATTACGGTGGCCGAGAAGTGCACATTAACAGATCAGAAAACAAATTAACAAATTAGAAAACACTAACAAATCCGAAAACAAAATAACAAATCCAAAAACAAAATAACAAATCTGAAAACACAACGACAATTCAGACAAACCGGTAGGTATAGCTTGTGAATGGAACACCTACGGATCATCGGATGAGACACCTGTCATTCAAGAGATACAGGAAGTATGAAATCTTATGACTTTGTTTCTTGTACATGTGTAAAGTTCTCCGTTTACTTTAAACTAATTTTAGTTTCGATTAGTGCACCTTTAAATATAAGAAAATAACAGAAGTAAACATTGGCAAGCAAGGAGAAACTTGTACTTCCTGTATATCTTGAATGACAGGTGTCTTGTCCAATGATCGGTAAGTGTTCTATTTGAAAACTATACCTACCTTTTTTCCGGTTTGTCTGAATTGTTGCACGAAAACACAACGACAATTCAGACAAACCGGAAAAGGTAGGTATAGTTTGCAAATAGAACACTTACCGATCATTGGACATCTGTCATTCAAGATATACAGGAAGTACAACAGTCTTTTTTTATATTAAGCAATTACAAACAACGTGGCGATAACAAGTACAATTTACATTACAATACACAGAACAGGTGCATGAAAATACAAATATATTCACATAAATTAAGGGGAAAGAGGAAAAAATGATAAATAAATAAAATTAATAATAAAATTTATTAAAAAAAGGACATAAACATATGATTTTTTCTGTAAATCATATGTTTCTATAAAGGACAAAAGATTTATTGCATTTTTCTTTTGAATCACTTTTAGGGCTTTTGTGAAAGAAATAAACTCATTATAAAATGCAAAAAAACGTTGGTTTCACTTTCAAGTATTTTGATTTGTGTATATAAAATTTTCCCGTGTGAAGTATATTATTAACAAGTAAGTCGCCTTTGTTATTGTTCATTTAAATTCAAAGATAATGTCCTTCACAGTGAAATTTCTTTGATGGGTAACCTTTGGGTAAAGCCAGTTATGGATATCAGACCATTAAGAGTCTGAAGTACAACAGTCTGCGGCAGGGGAAAGTTGGAACGTATGTGTAAAAGTGTACAAACTAATCTTTATGTCATGATATACTGCAGCATCTCCAACATCACTGCATATAAATGTCCTTCCTCAAAGTAGCTTTAAATTAATTACATGTTATCCTTGTTTGCCAATGTTTACTTCTGTTATTGTCTTATATTTAAAGGTGCATTAATCGAAATTAAAAATAGTTTAAAGTAAACTGAGAACTTTACACATGTACAAGAAACAAAGTCATAAGATTTCATACTTCCTGTATCTCTTGAATGACAGGTGTCTCGTCCAATGATCGGTAAGTTTCCATTCACAAACTATACCCAGCTTTTCCAGTTTGTCTGAATTGTCATTGTGTTATCGGATTTGTTCATTTGTTTTTGCATTTGTTATTTTGTTTTCGGATTTGTTAGTGTTTTGCACTTCGTGGCCACCATACAGAATAGTAAGAAGAAGAATATATATACAGTGGAATCTGCTTATCTCGCCCTCGGTTACCTCGACAACCCTATTAAGTCGACGTTTTTGAAGCGGAACCGGCAAATTCTCGCTTTTTCTAAGCATTTTTTATCGGTTATGTCGATGTTTTTATGTCGCCGAACCCAAATATCTCAAGCATAAGGGGGGAAAAATTTGCCATTTAACGTCGGTTATCTCGGTGCAGCCGCAGAAGAACTCGCAGAAGTGGCGGAAAAATCAAGTCTTACAGCTGCTACAGGTGTTGTATTGTATACTGGTGAATCTCTGCTGTTAGTTAGTGCACATATGCCTTTTGTGGTTAAATGTTATGCGATGAACGGGAGGCGAAAGCCGCGATTTATCAGATTTTTGAAGCCGAGAGCTTCAGAGAAAGCGGCCGAGAAAGCACCTGACACACTGAAGGGGGCCGAAGGGGGCGTGGCAGGTGGATTCCTGACAGATAAACATGTACTGTATGTATTTTTATAGCATGCCTTCATCAAACAAATCGCGGCAACGCTGTTGTGTAAAAAACCCTCCAAAAACACGTGCATGCACATTCTCATTTATTAACGCACATCATGTACATAAAGAAATTTCAAGCACGTTAATATATTGCCGCCATTTTGATTTTCGTTTATCTCGATCATCGGTTACCTCGATGCTTTTTGGCGACCCCCTAGGACATCGGCATAACCGGGTTCCACTGTATATATAAATGCATTGTTGTTTTGGATTTCATGCATTGTTATTTGTTTTTGTTTTTTGTCTCAAATTTATTTTAGTTTGTAGGAAAATGGTGTATCTGCTTGTGCTTCTCTTACCCAGTAGCCTCATAACATTTTGATGGTCAAACTCTTTCATACACGCAGCTTCTCGCAGGAAGTCCTCCATCTCGGTTCGTGTACAAATAGCAACTAAAAACAAGAGACCAGTTTATTTTTTTAAAAAGTGTGTGAATAGAGTGTGAAACAATTACATTAATAAGGATCATGCTAATTATCATAAATTACACTAATTATCATTATGGTAAAACTCACTTTTCATCGTCTTGACTGCTACTTTAAGCACTGAGTCCTCTTGAGTCAGCAAGCCTTCCATTACAGAGCCGAACTCACCTGCACACATAAACACATTCATATTATTTTCATGCCCGGAGTGTAAGTGATGATGTAAAGCCATTGTAGGATGTGAATCCAGGCTTACCCTCTCCTAGCGTTTTTCCCAGGGTTAGTTTGTGTCTGTCCACCATTACATCTTGCAGCTTCTGTTTGAGTTCATCACTGATGCCCAGCGAGTTCACTGCAGAGAGAAACACACAGTGTTGCAGGCTTTGTACAGAATTGAGCTCACTTTTTTAATCCCAGATAATCCCAAGACCTTTTTGTATCAAGATTTGATTCACTAGCCAACATGAGATTTGATGAGTCTCTGGGTCAAGGCAAAAACCACAAATATTAAACTTGATGATCTTAGCAACAATTTATTGGTCAGTTACTGAGCAAAAACTAAACAAATGCACTCATGAGATTTGATGTGCCCTGATTTACTGGTTTATTTTTGCATGCATTGGATTGTTTGGTGAAAAACTGAAACAAAGAAACTGCATGGTTCTTTTCCAAATTGTTACCACAAAGCTGGAGGCACTCAATTATACAGGATGTTTTTAGATGTGCCTTTGGATGCACCAAGATTTTGCATTCACTTGAATTTGGAAACCTTGGAAACTGTTCCAGCATGGCAGTGCCCCTGTGCACAAAGTGAGCTCCTTAAAGATCTGGTTTACATGCTTTGGAGAGGAAGATCTTCAGTGGCCTGCTATAGAGCTCTGATCTCATCCCTACTGAACACCTTTGAGATTAATTGGAACGCTGACTGCACCCCAGGTCTCCTCCCCCACATCAGTACATGTCTTTCGTAATACCCTTGTGGCTGATGAACACATATAACCATAAACACACTCCAAAATCTAGTGGAACATCTTCCCAGAAGAGTGGAGGGAATTATAAGAGCAAATTGGGACTAAATGTGGAATGCAATGCTCAAAGATCACGTACCATAATTATGACTAGGTGACACAATATTTTGGGCAATGTGTATATTTACACTCATTAATAGACCAAATAACAAATCAGGTCAGATGGAGTAAATCCTGCAGGGCACATTATGCGTTATACTTTTACTAAAAGTTGTAAAATCACTCCCAAACATGACATGACTTAATGTAACTGGAAAAGTCTGTTCAATCTTTAAACATTCCCACAAGACAGAACAGTGAAAAGGAGGTAAGTGCCAGGGAATTGAGCCAGAATGTGATTGTCACACACTCCTACACATTGGAAGCAAGAAAACTAAAACATGTGCTTCATCTTACACAGAACTATGATTTCATTTCTGTCTGTTTTTTTTTTTTTGTTTCCAGATAAAGTGTTACACTGTACTTCACTTAAGCCTCACACTTCAGGCGAAAAACAAGTGAGGTCAGAGGGCACGAGCCAGTCTACTGGGTTTAGCCAATTTAATTACTTACATGGGTCAAATGTTCAGGAAAGTCAGAAGTGGAAAATATGGAAGGAATAAAACAAAATGGCTGCTAAGGAAAATAATATAATAATGACAGTGTGGTGTGCAGCCATGAAGCGGTTACAACTTCAGCGTGTACTAAAGTGTTAAATTTTTTATTTATTCCTTACATATTGACCCACAGGTATTGCTTCCACAGAATGAGACATTATACTTTGATACATTTATTCGTTTGTGGGTACATCTAATGCTATGGAATTTCCACAAATTAAGTTTGGTCCTGTTATTAATCCCTCACCAGTCTCTTTGTTTCCCTCTCTCTAAAGGTTAATAAGAGGAAAAAATGCAGCCTTTCATGCCACCCGGCAGCACTAAAGACTTTCTTGTGTTGGAATAATCTGCCGCAAAGCACCTGGGACCGAACAGTCCTCGTATCCTTCTATAATTCTAAATATACCCATTTTTATAAAAGACTTCCCACATATCTATAATTATACACTACATATTCTTCAAATTTGTGAATGTGGAGCATTTGTCCACGTGTACACATGATGTTTGCCATCGTTAAATGTTTTACAACGACTCGATTACTATTACCATGTATGATGTGGTTTTTAACCAGCTAAAACACGCATCAGAACCAAGAATTCAACAGTGCAGCAGTTTATGTATTGTGTAGGTTTGCTTAACAGCAGGAGTATAGATGAAGTCTCAATTTGAAAACTTTTATGAACAAAACTGTTTTGAAGTAAATAACAACAATTTACCAAATGGTACAAAAGAGACTTCAATGTCAAGTCATCTGACAGTGGAAATAGTGACAAAAGAATACTATATACAGTACTAGTGTATGGATTTTCACATAATTTTCACATCTTATATCAAGAATATTAAAAGTTTAAAAAAGCAAACTTTTAGCTGACCTTTAACAATGGTGATTTTTATCCCAGTTCATTACCTGTGTATACCATTCCACTAAATACCAAGCCAGTTTATGGGAAAACATTCTTCCATAAATCGTAATTCTTCAATACCAACCCTGAAACATGGCATTTAAAATAAACTTATGTTGCCTTCAAGTGTGTGTTGCATAAACTATGAAGTGCCACTGTTTCATTGTGGTTGTATATTTGAAATTGTATATTTCATATATTATTTTACATTTAGTCTCTGATGAGGTCATATTCACCATTATTTAGGAATTGCTGGTTGATTGTGTTTACATCTGTACATTATTTAGTGATTGATTTAGCTAATGAAAGGCTACCTAAATAACTCATATTAAATGAAGGAAGAGACTTTCAAAGAGCAATTTAAAGCAGTGTAGGTTTATCCAGATGAGCCAGATGAAGTTTTTTGAAGACCCATGCAGTATTCTATTAATTAAAAAAAGTTACCGTAATTTCCGGACTATTAAGCGCACCCAAATATAAGCCGCAACTGAATTTTACAAAGATTTTTATTTTGAACATAAATATGCCGCACCTGTCTATAAGCCACAGGTTCCTACATTGAAACTAATGAACTTTACACAGGCTTTAAAGAAAGTCAGTGTCTGTTACACGGCTTGTATCTAAACAGTAGCCTACCAAGAAAGTCATTGTTCACTGTCTTCCTCCTTCCTTTTACAATTTATCTCGGAAGTTTATTTTTTGGCATCGTCATGCGTTTAAAATTCACCATCGGTGAAGCTTTTCTCCCGATGCCGTGCAGCTCAGAACACAGGTGAAGTGTCTTTTTTCATGCCAGGATGTTTTCAGCGTGACGAATGATTCACATTTCCTGTAGACAGTCCGAGTGAGCGGCAGGTCAAATGTCAGCGGAACCTCATCCATATTTATGATGTGGTGCGCCCCGATTAAGTAGGAGCGCATCTGATTTAATATAAAGAGTTTCATTGGTTCACCTAAACCCGTTCCGCAATTTCATTGGTCTAATGTTATGGGGCTCAGTTTTTTGGCATGATGCTTGTGAAACTGGGAAAAACCCAGGAAAAATCCATAAATTAGCCGCTTCATTGTTTAAGCTGTGGGGTTCAAAGAGTGAGAAAAAAGTAGCGGCTTATAGTCTGGAAAATACGGTAATCTTTTGATTACATGTTCTGATGAATAAATTATTTGATTGTAAGGGAAAATGTCAATTATAATTGTGTTATTGTTAATTTATTAGGTATTCATCAATCAAAATTTTATTTGATGGTCCATGCAGTAGAACAGAACTACTTTTTTTACATGAAAAAAGTAGCACTGTAATTTGGCATAAAAAAGATCCTGTGGCCCATAATGTATCTTATCCTATCTTTGAGGAAACTGTCAATGACCACATCTGTTGTGTACGTGCGTATGGGTGTGCGTGTATGTGGCGATCACTAGTGTTTTCCTGCAGCTGTGAGCTCACCATAAACCCAGAGGCATGTGCGCAAGTATGTGCTCAGTCCTTACACATGCTCCTACATGCTGAGAGCAAGTGCTTGTTTGTTCTTGTGGGAACGTACACTTGCACACATGAGCAGGTGGCTATCAACAAATCTAGAGAGTACAGTATTATTTCATTCGTCTTGATCATTCAACTTTTTTTTTTTAAACTGAATTTCTACTCTTGCTCTTATGTTGTCAACATTCAAACGTTTTCATCTCACCCACTTTATCACAAAGGCAAGTTAGTTCTCAAGATACTGCAGGGACACTGATATAAAGAAGGCTCTGTCTGAACTAGTGCATGCATTGACACTATGAAATGTGATGCCGACTTGTGTGTGTGCGTCTGTGAGTTTGTGTGAGTCTATTCTGGAGAGGATACAGGTGCATTTCCATGATAAGTTTACGGTTCCACACTGAGGAAATAGTTAATATCTAAAAAGTGCTCTTATTAAAAGCTACTGTGATATTGTTTATAACAGGGGTCCCCAAACACCAGGCCACAGACTGGTACTGGACCATGGATCGTTAGGTACCCAGTCTTACAGAAAAAATAAAAACTTTTTAATGTTAATTTTACTCTTGTGCCAATTTCCCACAATTGTTTCAGTCACAGTATGTTTGTATGTGTTCATAAAATAATTAAGCTCCCACTACATTATAGTAAGTTGAGTTACATTTTCATTATATATCTAATAATTAATTCATATAATATGTAGAATAGGAATGATATGTCCATGGAAAATTTGACTTGCAGGAAACTGTTCCGTAGCGCAAAAAAGGTGCTGGTTTATAATGTTTAGAAAAGTGAAATTGTAATAAAAACATTAACATGCAAACATTTCCAGCCAACGGATTCCGGAGTTACGTCAAACTACATATGCTGCATTACCTCGAAAGTGAAGAGAACTCAGAATTACTTAGAATTCAAAATAGCATTTTTTTCGACATCCCTAGATGCCTTCATGTTAGTCTTTGATAAAAAAAAAACGGGTCACCTATGAAAAATCTAATCATATATGATGTACTATGATGGTCTGTTTAATCCAATTAAATGAACGTTTTTTTTACTTAACATAAACCTCCAAATCACTGCAGCACCAATATGCGAACATCTGTCAAGCAATCTATCTCAAAGCTTGAGTTTATTGCTAGCTTTCAGAAACATTCCGGCATTCCACGGTTCACGTTTTCAAAATAATACTGCTAGGCAGAAACCATACACTTTAAATATAGGGGTCAACACTCTCACAATGCGGTGGATTCAGTTTCCGTCATGTTTGGACATGCAGAAAGATTGCAATCTCACTGCATTGCTTTTTAAGCAAAACAACAACATACTACAGATGTTGGATGAGTTAGAGGTCAGATTTGGTTTTGGTCAAGCAAACTGGTGTCAAGATACAGGCTAAAGTGTAGAATGGAAAATGACTCACATGTGGCTTCGTTGGTACGGCGGCTGTAGGTGCGGCGAGCTCGATAACGGACAACTAGCTCTCCGCTCTCCATCATGGGTTCAAATGCCTCGCTAAGAACATACAAGTGAAACACAGCAGCAGGTTGTTAAATAAACCAATTCTATCTACGAATGTTAAGCTTGAAAATATTCAGCATGAAAATGTAATATTGGTTAAAATACTGTATGTAAGGTAAGGAAAAATATATTTAAATATATGCCAAATGCTCCAATATACGTTGTCCAACATATGCTTGTTTATGTTACTTTTACTAAAGCCGATGTATTAAATGCATTACTATGCACTACACATAGTGATGCAGATGGGTTCAGGTTTGACCTTAACTATTGACTAGTTTACTAAATATGGATTAGTCAGCATATCTTAATCATTTAATCTGAAGTGGTGAAATAATTTATAAAAAAAAAAAAAAAAAAAGATTTATACGATTATATTATTTGATTATCTACAACATCCTCCTATTTCTGGAGCTAGAACTAAATGGCAAAACAACTACATCACAAGTTAAAAATCATGGGGGATAAGTGCAACTGCCTCATAAATACTCACCCAAACCGTGTTTCCTTCCGCCTCAGTTTGGCCATGTATATAGCCATGAGCAGTGCCAGACTTATAGCTATTGTCACAGCCATGACCACATACCACCAGTGCCAGGAAAGCAATGGCTCAGATAAGTGGCCTGAGAGAAGAAATAAAAGCAGGCTGATTTAGAAAAGTGGCACTGATAGAACACAAAAAAGGCATTTTACGAACTGCATCTTTCGCACACTTTGGTCATCTGTAGTGTAGTTTTTTTATATACAACCAGTAACATGTAATTTGCCTTTGATTTAATTACTATGGATATTTAATTACCAGTTTGTTACTTTTTTTTAAGAGCCCTGCTGTGTTGGAGGCCAATCATTCAGTTTCCCATATTCACAGAGCTCATTTCTTCCAGTTGGGAAGAAACTGAAGATTAAAATCAAATCCCTTGCAAGTGTGAAGCAAAGTGAATTTTTTCAGGTATACTTCAATAACAGATGTACATAACAAAATTAATCTAATAAGTAAATGCTGCTGCAAGCTGAGATTCAAATATACACAATGTAAAGCTGAATAAGAGCAAATTAAATGATTAATTATTACTGTCAATTTTCATTTCAATTCATTCAAATTTGGATTTAAGATGTTACGTCCAGAGAATTAAAATACAATTAAAAGTAAATTAAAAGCAAACGCGCATAGAACAGAATTGCCTCCATTTCAGCCATAGATCCAAAAGATATTTTTTAAATTGGAAACAGATCCTGGTAGCAAGTTTCTTATCCCATACTGCTGCTTTTAATCTGTTGTGTTTAAATGAATTTGGAGAAAAATTGGAAAACTGAGCCAGTGTATTTTTGATAACGCTTATGTTGCTGGAGGCAGCAAATGGAAACAACTAAATTGAGTTACTTAATGAGGTGGGAACAGAGATACACCTCGTAATTTCAGGAGCACCAATATGTCACACAATATGCCGGTACTGCCATAGACTGTTAAATGGACCCTTATGAAAATAGACAGAGTGGATGAAGACTTCAGCTTTGTGTGTGTGTGTGTGTGTGTGTGTGTGTGTGTGTGTGTGTGTGTGTGTGTGTGTGTGTGTGTGTGTGTGTGTGTGTCTGTGTGTCTTGTGGTTGATAGCATCTCACACATTAGCTCAGTCATACTCTATACAGGGTGTGTACCCACTATTTAATACATTTAGCTCATACTGTTACTCCTTTCTTACTTTCTCTCCTTGCAAAACTATCCCCTTTCCTAGCCTTGTCCCACCCTGACCCCCTCACACCTCCCCCTTTTCTTTTTCCCTTTTTTTCCTTTCTCTCATTCCTCCCTCTGTGTCTAAGTCTCTATTATCTGTTTCATTCATGCCATAGACAGTGTTCAACTAAGCTAATAGAGATGTAACACAGTGCTAAATATTTATGACTTGCCCTCCATCTATACTCCTCCGCTTTCTTTGCATTTTTTGTTCCGTTCTTGTCTCATCTCTTGCTTCCTCTTTGCACTTAGGAAACATCCCACACAAAAAAAAACCCCAGCAAGAAAGGAGAAGAAAGTAAAAAAAGTTAGGAAAACACCAAGATCATGCAAGTGCACTAAATCACCTCCAGCTCTCTCTGTGTGTGTGTGTGTGTGTGTGTGTGTGTGTGTGTGTGTGTGTGTGTGTGTGTGTGTGGGGGTGTCAGTGTGTGTGTGTGTGTGTGTGTGGGCCCACTTACCTGCTGAAACTGGTTTGCTGTCTGTAAACAACAAAGAAAATTATTACTTAGCATATAAAATATAATTTTCATTACTCTGAATTAGAATGGAAATGCTGCGTTCAACCTTTTTTAATTTTTTTATATACTCTCACTCCATGCCTCATACCTGTAGGGACAAAAGACAACGTCTGCATCTTGGTCCATGGTCCGTATCCCGCTCCCGTGTAGGCACAAACCCTGAAGGTGATGTTTGATAAAGGCAATGACATGTTGATAGTCAGCTCTGTTACCACACCTGTGTCCAACAGGACCTGATGGACAAATAAAGAGAGACAGCAGAACTTCAGGACATCATTAAAGCCTGGTTCAGTGCATACGATGGAATAATACTAGAATAAACCTTCTCTTATGCGACTTTAAATGTAAAAAAAAAAATGGATCTCATGCAACAAAGCAGATGTGGAACATATGCTAGAATATTTTTACAGACTGAGTTGTTAAAATAATTTTCCTTATCCATGTCAAAGTGAAGTATAAAATCCAGTGGACATGAAACATGAGACATGACACACACCAAATGCCTGGAGTAAAGAATAAAGTTAATATTACACTTGTAATGTGTTTTATTCCTGAATTTGCCAACAATGTTTAATTAAACAATGACCTGTTATACTTTTAACAGTTCTTTTATCTATTGTATCTATTAACAGTTACATTGAGGAATGCCCATGTGTGTGTATGTGTGTGTTCACCTGTTCCTTATTAGATGTGTTGTATTCAATAATGTAGCCCTTAAGCTCTCCATTAATTTCGCCATCAGGTTCGGCCCAGCTGATGAGCAAATCTGTCCCGTTCAGCATAGCTGTGATGTTCACCGGTACACTGTCTGGAACTAAACACACACACCATAAGTTTAGTCATAATTCTGATATATTTACTACCTGGAAATCAACATAAGAATTATAAGCAATGGATTATGGGGTGTTATTAAGATAAAATAAGAAGAAAATAGTCAAAACAACAACCTGATATCTTGAAATAGTGATATATTCAATCAAACAACAACTTATTTTGAAATAACTTGTTATTAATCCATATTACCTTTTAAACGAACTCATGTATTATTGTATTAGCGTTCCCTTGTAGCTACACTTATTTTTTTATTATTTCACTTTATTTAACATATAACATTGTGATATTAGTAAATGATGTAAAACTTCCTGATATTATAGGTGCACTTTGTGTATCAGCTTTCTATATTAAATATTTAATGGTCTAAACAAACCCATTTAAAAAATGTACAAAAAATAAACTCATGAGTTTCTTTTCTTGAAGCATACCATGACTTAAGAACATTATGAAACATGCACACATTTGCCTAAAACATGTTTTCAACTTCCTGAACTACCTTCAAAGATGTGCTATGCTAATATGCTAATATGAAGCCAGTTTAGCAAATGTGGTCAGATGCTTTAGTACTAGCTTGCTAGCTAAGTGTATTAAGTCTAACACAGTCAGTGCCAAGCTTTGATTAAGTTGTTATGTCAGTTTATGTGCCACGGTGAAACAAAACTCATAGTAAAACAAATTTGTCAAACTGACTATAATGAACATGCCATTGCTAACATTTTCGTTAACAGTGATGTTAATGAAAGATTAATGATAGATAAAAGATTTGGCCAAAATGCATGTACGAGCCATAATGAGGCTCTGCTTCATCAAACAGTTTGATATTTACGTCAGGAAATGCAATATGTACTGTATATTATTTCATAGTTTAATTTAAAGCTCTCTTATATTGTTGTTAATTTTCAACAGCTTTATAAATACTTGCTCACAATACTGGTACTGTTAAGCCATTATACTGCACACCGTATTCAGTTATTTTCTCAACTTTGATTCATATGCTATAAATAACAGTTTAAGCAGGGAAAATTATCAAGTGTTGGTACAATATGCAAAATGTGAAGATGTGTGTGTTTCTCATGCATACAAACTTACTCATACTTCATTAAAATAAAGTAAAAAAAATGAACGGAAATACCAAAACAATAAGAAATGACATGATAAAAAAATGATTAGACATTAGGCAGAGGTTAAGATGTAAAACATGGGTACAGAATAGTTTTGTCTTGATTGTGATCTGTTATTTAAACATTTATATTAAGTATTAACTAAGTAAGCTGCTGCGTTATTTCCACACACCCAAGAGGTGTTTTCCAGATGTTTGCGTGTTTGTTCCAGCTGTGAGGACGTGGTATCTGAGAATTCAGAGAACACAGCTTTATTGGAGAAAACAGGTTGTTGGTAGAGTAAAGAGTAAAGAGAGCAAAGAGTAAAAAATGTCTAACAGAGGGCATTAGGTTGATTGAGAGCAAAGTCACCCACACACACACACACACACACATACCCACACACACAGACTCACACAAGGCCCTGTCTCTTTTTGTCTACCCCCTTTTTCTGCCGTCCTTCTTTTTATTTTTCCCTTTTGTACCCTGTCCCTTTTCTTTCCCACTCCCTGAGTCTTCGCTCCACAGCACAAGGAGAAAAACTCACGCTGGCAGCTATAAAAGACCAAAGATCAGGCAAGAAGTAAAAAAAAACAACATAAAAAAACCCTGCCTGAATAACAGACCAGCACATAGCAAAGTGTGTGACTGTATATGTGAAAGTGTATCTACAAACTGGTTTAGTTAAGTAACATTTTCTTTCCTTCTTCCCACTTAAAAACATACAGCGTGTTTCGTTTCCTAGAGAACACACTCTCCCATGTCGCAGTGCTCTGGCTCGTTCTGGACGTGGTACGGCTCTAATGATGCTATCAGGCAGCATTTCGTGCCTGATTGTTTCCACATGTGGATCTGGCTGAACGCTAGCAAAACAACTGAAATGTTTTTAAGCCAGAATCTCTTAAACATTCATTCCTTCAGTTTAACTCACACAACACGCACTTCGCTCTTTCTTGCCAACCCGAACACACCCAGTCTTCCTGTCTTTGAGCACAAGCACAAGCCCAACACACCCCCCCCACCCCCACCACCACCACCACCACCCCACCACCAAATAAGCAAGACTAATAAGAAGAGTATAAGAAAACATGGGAAAAACAAGCAAGACATTTTAATATATATATATATATATATATATATATATATATATATATATATATATATATATATATATATATATTGAATATCACAGAAGCTACAATCGTTTTTAGAATATATGAAGGATTTATATTATACTACTGTGAGACCTCGCACTGAGATTACTAAGTGTGAGTCATATTTTCTCTCACCAACCATTTTAAAAAAAAAGAGCAAAAAAAACATGGCACCCTCATTGGAAAAGCAATCGGCTAAACTGAAGCGTCAGTGTGTACTCGGCCCATATTAGTCAGGATTGAGGACAAAACGAACGCTTTTTAACAGCAGCCATCCATCTGTGATTTCCATCCTAGACTGAAAAACCTGGCTCCAAGCATGTTCCTGCTCACCGTTAGTGCACACCGCTAAGCAGTTACAGACGGCTGAGGCTTTAAATGAGTCAAACGTTTCCCAGTGAGCCCTGCACCACATCAGCGCCTTGCACTTTACGAGGCCAGAACCTTGTTTTTAGCCTCCCTGCAATTAGTCACCAATCAGTGCTGTTTGCTGTTTGTAGCCGCAGTCGTTTCAGTAAGAAAAGCGGGGGATCAGGTTAAGTGACTCACATGCAGATGTGCTTTAAATAATCCCATGGTCAAGTGGTTGGCGCTAAGAGAATGCTGATTGCTAGGCAATTCGCAAATATAGAGATGTTGCAAAGAAGTTAGCAAATAACTAAGAAATGAAAAAGAGTCTTCATCACCACTCAGTCTCTGATCATCTTCCAGCACAATCGCATCCTGAAGTGTTTTACTCTTCAAAACACAAATAGGTAAAGGTATATTGAATTTAATGTGCACAATGTCATATTTTATCCATTTATAGCTACATTTACACAAGCTAACAAGCATAAAAGCACAGCTTTATACATTACCATGAAAAGCTGTGAAGACTCTACCATGGCGGAAAATGTACTGACTGTAATAAAGCACTTGAACTGGAGACTCCTTCCTTTTAAAAACACCTCAGTATAGAATACTTATTTTCACCATATGAAAGACTGCTCATTTTTCTTTGTTGTATTATAGAAATATATTAATTGACCAACACCTTCTAACCAACTCAAGAATAATAAATGTGTGTGTCTCTAATTAACACAGTCTCCTTAACTAACTGAGAGAATATATTTACTGTAATTTAACCAGAAGGTCTATGGTTTATAATAGCGAGTAGCTTACCGAATATGAAGTAATAAAACAACGATAAAATCTCCTGCTTAAATGTTGTTTAATGGTGCTTAAAGATTATAAAATCAATAACAAATGAAAAAAAAAATACAGCGTCTGTGGTATCCAGTGGCAGAAAGAAAACTTTGGAATAGGCACCACAAATACTTTCTATTGAAATACGTAGAAAGTCGCCCCTCAGTGACACAGTAAAAGAGGGAAATTTGTGTCTATTAACACAAATCAATAGATTACATTTTCGTGACTATAATCACAAAATGCTGTAAGACTGGGACATATTGAGGCAGAGATGTCAGAAATCTCCCTCCAGTGTGTTGGCTAATTATTTGAAAGACAACAAATGCTACAAGAAGTGGAAAACAGCGACGTTTTCCTCATGCAGCTTCTTCAAATTACTAAAGAATGATTTTGCAGTGCATCATAATTTGATGCTTTCAAAAAATATATATTTTTTACATTCTTGCTGACAATACTGACAATAAAACTGATGACGCAAATACAACATGACAAGAATTAGCACTTTAATAAAAAATAAAAAGTCTGATGTTTATTAAACAAGATTTGAAAGCACTTTCTAAATCCTCTTTATTCACTTCTGTAAATTCTTTCTTTCCATTTCTGCTTTTGTGTATTTTCTGATGAATGATTTGGCTTTCTCACTTTGTCTTTCTTTCTCACTCTCTTTCTCTCCCTCCCTCTCTCTTCCTCTCTCTCTCTCTCTCTCTCTCTCTCTTCTCTCTCTCTCTCTCTCTCTCTCTCTCTCTCACACATACACAAACACACACACACACACACACACACACACACACACACACACACACACACACACACACACACACATCCCTAAGGCCAAGCTGGCTCTGGGAAACAAGCAAAAAGCATGTTGTTTTTACTCCCTCCTCCACATTTTCCTGCTCCCACCATTACTCTATCTCTCCCAATTTTTTTCCCACACTATCATGCCTGTGCTTCGTCCTTTTCTTATACGGGAGCAGAGAAATCAGGGTCATCCAGGGTCGGGAGAGAGGGACCCCAGGAGCATTGGGGATGAAAGAAAGGAGCGAGAGAAAGGACACAGGCAGCTTGCTGGAGAAAGCAGGAAGTGCATTCCTGACTGGAATTTGAAGGATTTGCGGATGGCCAACAGGCACAGTGAATGAAAGAGAGAGAGAGAGAGGGAGAGAGAGAGAGAGAGAGAGAGAGAGAGAGAGAGAGAGAGAGAGAGAGAGAGAGAGAGAAAGGGAAGACCAGAGATAAAGTGAGTGATGGGGGAGGGGGAAAGAACGAGATTAGGGTCATAATCCGATCACGCCGCAGCAACTAACATGGTGTAATGAACACGTGACACACCCCTGTTGTTCAAAACACAAATCACACATACTAACAGGGGAAAGATTAACCATCCACATAGGCCATGCCAAAAACACACACATACACACAATGATGCTGCCTAAGTATATCACAGGTCAGTGTGACAAAAGCAGAACGTAAACATTTTATAATGAGTCTCCTGGTATTTATAACGTATTCTCTCTCACCCTCTATGCATTATACCCTTTACCCTTTAACTTTTTCATATTATTTCAATACTCAGTCAACTGCTACACAGATTCCGTCTCTCTAATTTTACTTCTCTTTCGCAGCAAAACAATGATCTTTGCTTACTCATCCATCTAGTGAAATCCTTTTTCACATCTCAGTATCACAGAGGTAATATTGTGCATGAAGAGACATCATGAGTAGGGTGAAAACATTAAAAACTGGAGTTTGAAAACTGGTATGAATATGCTTAAAATCTTCTATGTCTCAATTTGACAAATAACCTTGAATTCTAGCACTACATTATTTTTTCCAAAGGTTTTATTGGTGGCATTTGAAAGAACGCACCCTTTTCTCCCCCTATCTCTCTTTTCTTATAGTCACTTCTCCGTCCATTAGGTTGTGTGGAAAAACCCGGCTGTGGCTCAAACCTAGACACAGTACTGCCACATAGACACCATGGAGCCACACTTGCCAATTCAGGACATTTCTGAAAGAACCGCACTCCCATCTTCACACACATACACAGCTTTACTTATACCCTTGGTTAATCCTTTTCCTCTCACCCCGCCCTTCTTGGTTTGAACTTTTCTCCAGGAGTTTACATTTGAAACTGTGTCTCATGGTGGGAGGAAGAAACGGATGGACATTCTGCACCTTCTGTTTATAAACATCACATTGCTCGTTTACCTTGGCCACAGAAATAGCAGTGTGTGTGTTCGACTGTAAAGCACTTTTTCTACCTTCCCAAGCACTGAACACTGCACTCGTTATTTCTCCAATCTGACTCAGGCCATGACAGTTATCTACAACGATTTTTACAAATCCTGTGTTTTTTCTGGACTGTGAGTACTACAACCGGGAAGTTAATGAAGGAATAAAACTCTCTCTTAAGCTTAATAAGAGAAAAAAAGCAGCTTTTTGTGTTACCAAGACTTTCCAGTGGCAGAACACTGACATTGAAGGCTCCTTCAAAAGGTTTTCTAATAAAGATCTCCTTGCAGAAATCATTACATGATGACCACCTACACACCTGTAATCCACTTATTTAGATATAGATATATTATTATAATATTATTATTAGTACAAGTACATTAATATAAACCTAGCACAATTGTTAAAGCTGATGTCAAAATGTCAGAGATTAATCCCCCCCTTCCCATTTCTGCATTCATACCTGTTTTCAGGGACATGCGAACTTGTTTTTATTTATGTAATGTCCCCACCCCTGTCTCATCATTGGTTCATGTCTTCACATGTCTTTTCCTGGATAGCTGTTCTCACTTCCTTGTTTGATTTATCTGTGAATAAACACCCCTTTGCTTCCTTGTTGTCATTGCAAAGTAATATGTTTAGGTCTCTGTTAATTACTAAGCTGTTTTTGTTCCATGTTTTAAGTTTTTGATTTACGAGTTTCGAGTTTGTGAGTTTGCGTTCTTGGGTATTGCTGTTACATACTGTAACATACAGCGGTTGTTGAATTTAGACTGAGACAGAGGCAGATTATTTACATATGCAAACTCTCTCTTTCTTCAAATAAATGTAATCTTATCACAGTATTTTGTCTTTGGGTATGATTTATCTTATGACTCATCTGAAAAATAACTAGCAAAAACTTTTCAGTCAAATTTTGCACTGCAAAAAAAATTAAATAAAAAAATCAATGACAACTTTGCTTGCAAATGACCATGATATTTTGTTGGATAATCCAAAGTTATTTGTGAATTATTCCTTGCTTATGGCATTATTGTCTATCATGTGATAATGTTTCAAATGAGCTATTCGGGAACAGGTTTGTAAATTTGTGCATTTTATAATAATAATGATTATAATAAAGATTTAAATTTTTTTAATTTTTGTAAATGTGAAAAAAAGCTGCTTGCTACTGTTTTGTATCCCTGCATTATTTCACTTAAACAATATAGCTCGTTCTCGGAAGTGATGATGTTCTGTCAAATACAGAACAGTTGCCTCTGGTTATAATGAATCCCATTTGTGATCCTGGAGAATCAGTATAATACACCTGTGTTATTGATTTGAGAGAATTTGCGTTATTGAAAACCAACCTCCTTCATTGGTGCTAAAGTTCACCCATGGCGTCCAATCAGAGAATCCTTGGCTGCTCCGGCAGGCGACTCTGACATCATATTGGGTGAAAGGTTTCAGGTCAGAGATCAGGTAACTCGCAGGTGGAATGTTAATGTTTTGGTTGTGGATCATGTGATCTGGATTCAAGATGAAGTCCTCTCCTGATGGCTTAACCTAAAGGACCGAACGATGAGACTTCACTTAAAATGTAAAGTACATCACTTTTTTCTTTAATCATAACTGATATATTTCCAAGGGACAAAAGCTTACAGTTTGTATAGGGAAAATAGGTGGACAAAGCCACTTGAATCTCTGTAAAATCTTTCTCTCATGTTAGTGACAAATTAATAAGAACTACCAGTTAAATTATACATTTCAATTCTATTTACTCTTTGAGCTGTCCCTTAAATTTGAATGCATTAACTGTAGCAAAGCATCTAACTTATATTTATTAGTTCATCCATTTCTTCATTCATTCATTCATTCATTGTTCATTGTAAAACGTGCTATACAAATAAAAGTAAATGTAATTAAATTGAATAAAACATTTTAGATTTTTTCTTTCACTTTGTTACAAACAAGAAGCAGTCCCTTCCACTTCCCTTTTCCCCATCATTCCCCCTTCCTTCTGGCTGTAAGTGTCTGGGTGTGTGTGTGTGTTTTTGGTTAGTGTGTATCTGATCATTGGTTTTAGTCATCTAAACTCCATACACACAAACAGTCTGCTCTTTAGAAAATGCCTTGCTGTTCTTGGCTGCTTTCGGGACTCATGAACTGTACGCTTATTGATAGAACTCATTAGCATTCGGCTGGAGCGCGAGACACACTCTGAGGCTCGGCAGGGCACATGAAATCCCTTCAGATCAGCAAAAAAGCAGCAGGGAGGAAAAAACGTGCTGCCTCTGCAAAGCCTGCACAATAAACGCCATCAAAGAGCTGAGCGCTGGTCTAAAGTTTTACCTGAATCAGCTATTAAACCACATGAAAACAGCCATAAAGCTTTTAAATTGTCCTCGTCTGTGTATGTCTCTAGTTATTTGGATTTAGTGTGTTAAACCTAATTGGCAAAGAATTGAGGGAAATCTTTCTCTCGTGTTAATGACAAATTAACAAAAACTACCAGTTAAATTATAAATTTCAATTCTATTTACTCATTGAGCTGTCCCTTAAATTTAAATGCATTAACTGTAGCAAAGCATTTAACTTATATTTATTAGCTCATCCATTTCTTCGTTCATTCATTCATTCATTCATTCATTCAGTCATTCATTCATTCATTCATTCATTCATTCATTCATGCATTCATTCATCTTTAGTAACTACTTTATCCTAGTTAGGATCATAAAGGATCCACAACATAACCCAGGAATGCTAATTCCAAGGCTAGAATACACCCTGAAAGAGATCATGTGTATCAGGCAGTACAATACACATATATATGGTGTTTTTTGAAGAGGTGAGAGAAAACTGGGAACTGAGTTGAAATCTGGGAGGACATGAAGTAAACGTGAAATTCTGAATAGACTATAAATCAAGCTCAAAACCAAAGAAAGGACTCTATCACTTCACCATTCCTCAAAGTATGATCCTCTATCCTCAGTCATCTGTTTTATTTGACATGTCTTCCCTGATGTCATTATTGAATAGGGGACCCTCATATAAAAAAAAAAAGTGTATTACTTGTATATTAACTTCAGGTCATTTGCACCATCTAATGTGCATTGCATTTTCATTTATAAGCCATATCTCAGCCATATCTGTTCTACAGATGTGAAACCATAAATCCCACTTTGCCTGTGACTCGATGATATTTAATACACCCAGGCATGAAACCTCATTGCCAATATAGCAGGCGATTGACCACACGCTTTGTCACGCGTCAAGCGAAACCCAAGATGGTGATAACAGAGCGGTGATAAATGAAGCACGAGTGGCTATGGACAGGGGGATGAATGGATAAGTGGAGTGGTATATGAATCATGAGTTCTGCAGTTAATCGAGAAGTCATTGTTTGGAAGACAGGAACAATCTTGGCCTGGCAAGAGTTGAAAGTTCTGAGGCGCACACGAGGCAGCAGGAGGAGTCATCAGTGAGTCACAGTTCAGTGATTCAAAATCTTTAAAAAAAAAGCAGAGTTTAAGTGACAAGCACTTGTGGATTGTGAGTCATATATGGTAGGGCATTCCTCTGGCCTGGCTCACATTGGCAGAGATTCAAATCATTTTTCTGTGTCCATACACCTTGTTCTATGATAATAAAGCCTTGTCTTTTTTTCATGTTTACCTGCTCACATTCTTTCTTTGTGGCTTCCTTTTTTTTTATTTCCCAAAGGTACTGTATCATTTTCAGGTTCTTCAGGTTCACCACCATGTTGGACTGTTAAAATTTGTTTCTCTTTCTCTCCCCTTCCTATACCGAGCCCCTTTCAGCTCCCTCTTAGGGTTCAGAATTGTAGGGGCACAAAACGGGGTGCGTTTATTAAAACCAGATGTTTTGGGGTGGCGCTGGACTGCAGAGAATCTAGATACGTAGACCCACATATACTCATTCACACATACACGAAAAGAGTTCCACCAGGACAGAGAGGGGCCCCTTTGAAGAGTGAAACCTGATCCAAAAAAACAAGATGGGACTCATACAGAACTTTCAAACTTAGAATGTATATATAAAACGAACATATTTATAGACCATTGCTTTTCTATCTATGCTACAGAGGAATAAGTGTTTCTTCCATACAATCAGATCAGACTTGCGTGTGCATGCAGAATGCATCATTGTCTTTTTTTAATAAAAAGAACTACATGTATGTTTTTTTTACCTGCACTGTGCAGAGATTAATGGTGTACATTCCTCCAAAGCCCGGGGACCAGGACAGACGAATGCTGGAATTAGTGATCTCCACAGCTTTAATATTGTGTGGTGGGGCAGGGAGGACTGTACAAAGAAATAGGGAAAGAGGGAAGACAAAAAAAATGAGTGATGTGACTACTGGTCATTGTAACTGAACTTCTAAAGTGAGGAGAAGTTTACAAAAAAAAGAATTACAGAAGGATGTGAAAGAGGATGAGCTCAGTTCCACAGTCACCACATGGTAAAAAACATACACTTACCCGTTATAACTCCAGAGCTGGATGATGCTACACCTTTGCGATTATGAGCTTCGCAGGAGAACGAGCTTGTTTTGTTCAGTCCTGTAAAATATAAAAATAAAAAATATTTAAAAAATAATAATTTCAAAATGTAATCTATCTTATTGTTTGACCATTCGGAATGACCAAACAGGTGACTTGTCATTCAGTCTGGCCTGATGACAGATTGTTGTTGAGTGATTCACTGTGTACGAAGAAAGAATAGTGGTTTGTGATCAAATGCAAGGGTTTAAAAAAGAGCTGAGCATGAATGTGTCACTTCTGCTTCTCGCTTATTGAGAAATGCAAGGATGTGCACTCAAACACATGCTGACATTCACAAAATCCAGTGAAACAATGGCTGTCTTAAAGGGTGACTAATACACATACACATACACACGCATACACATACTTATATACACACATACACTGAAATCTTGGCACATTCTTTGAAACGGATGTTTAAGGGTTCATTAAGAAACACTGTGCATCCATTGTGTTGGGGCCAAACAGGGGAACAGAGGGTCACAATATTCGATGAATATTGCCTGACATGTATGTGCACACGTGTGTACATGTATGTTTGTGTACTCTGTGTTCGATCCCCAAAACTCGCTTATTGAGCACTGAAGGTTCCTAAAATATATTGTGGTATTTGGACAACTGGAAGACTAACAAGAAAAAAAACCTTGACAAGACTTTGGTATATTCATTTCAATTTGAAATGTGTCATTTTGGAAGCAAAAATACAACACAACAGGACAAACTAGAAGACAGATTACAAGTTGTGCAACAGTTTAAAAAATATTGTGTTGGTCCCCCTTTTACTGCCAAAACAGTCCTGACCCGTCGAGCATTAACATGATTAACTTCTTCAGCAATTTGATCTACAGTAGCTCGTCTGTTGTATCGGACCATAAAGGCCGTCCTTCGCTCCCCATGTGCAACAATAAGCCTTGGCCTGCCATGGCCCTGTCGCCTGGTTACTGCTGTTCGTTCTTTAGAAGCCTTTTGATAGATATTGACCACTGCAGACCAGGAACATCCCAAAAGAGCTGCAGTTTTGGAGATGCTCTGACCCAGTCCTCTATTCATCACAATTTGGCCCTTATCATACTCATTCAAATCCTTATGCTGGCCCATTTTTCCTGCTTCTAACACGTCAACTTTGAGGACAAAATATTAACTTGCTGCCTAATATATTCCACCCACTAACAAGTGTCATGATGAAGAGATAATCAGTGTTATTCACTTCAGCTATCATAATGATATAATGTCATAATGTATAAGTATTGGCCTCTCTTGATACACAAAATATACAAATGTATACGAATATACAAGTAATTAAGAAATAATAACAAAAAGGTTTTATTAAGTCCAGTTTTATGTTTTATACCACGGTGATGGATTCTTGATTCTTATTAGTCAAGTCTCTATCACAGCAGCTTGGACACTACAGGCTGCATGGTTTATATTAATATGCTGGTTTTAATCATTTATTTAACTTTAATGACCGTAATTGTCATATGCTCAATCAGGTGCGCTATTTAATAATATGTGATTTGGCAGTTATAGAAAGACATGAAAGGCTCAGAAGGAAGGTACAAAACTGGTGATGCAACAATTATTCATAGCTACATTATGACTTCTTTAACAATAACACTAAGTAAAAACTGATAAAAAAAAAATTATTATGAGCCATTCATCGATTGTTATGTAGAATAAGGAAATTTTAAAAACACCTCACATTACCCTCAATAATTACATTCATATAACAGCACATACCAAAGAGGTTTATTCGTTACTTATGGTATCATTGATTTTCAGCAAATACCTGTTTTACATTTATAGTAAAACACAGAGCTGTTAAGTTTTGTGCCAGGAGCCAGTGATCTGTGTAAAAAGCCAACAGATGTGTTTGTTTGAGTGTTGGTGTATGGTGGCTGGCATGAGTCGCCCCATTCCAATGATGTGAGTGTAACCACTGGTCAACCATTCATGATGATTCAGAGCCACTAGCCCCTTTAGCAGCCCTCTATTTCTGTCTGCCAGTCTGTCTATCTCCCTCTCTCGCATTTGTGAGTCAGTGCTTAGAGCTGCAAGTCTGTAAAGCTGGAACTACAACAGACGCCGCATCGGTCATTCTGGCATAGCAACTGTTTAATGCGCATTCCCTCGTTTTCTCCTTCTCTTTCTTCCCCGACAAACTTTCCTCTTATCTCTCGCCACACTGCGGCTCTTTGAGCAGCCACCCAAAGGCAGATTCTTATTGAGTGAATTCAAGCTGGCATGCAGCCAAAACAGAAATGTGTGTGCGCACACACACACACACACACACACATGTCCGTGTGCATGTATAGAATGCATTGACTGGCAATAATATTCCCACTTTCGATGTTAAACCTTTACACGTTTTCCTGTGTTCTGGTGTTTCATGCAAAAAAGGCACTCAAACATACCAGTAATAAACAAAAGAAAAATGCCTAAATCTTAATGCTTGTCTCCACTCTAAATGCTACAGCTCTTGTCTAGTAACCTCCTATTATATTATGAGTCAAGTTCCAAAACAGTGAGACACCTAGTGAAAGTTACATTCATTGGAGACTTGTTACTCTTGTTGCTTTCTTACATAATGACGCATATTCTCAAGAAATGGTAACAGACTGGTCAATAAATGGAATGAAATCAAGTGCTTGATCTGCTGACAAGATATATCTGCGGTTGGTTAGTTCTCAGTACTTGAGCACACTGCAAAATAGGCTCACACAGTAGTGTGAAGTTTCACATTCGCAGCATTTCTTCATTTTAATACACTTTGTACTTCTCCCAACCCATACAATGAATACTATTATATAGGACAAACATGAAGAAACCCATTTAAGCTTCACACTAGCACACTACTGTCTCTCTTTGCTATCTTTGTGTGTGAAAAATCTACTCTTCTGAAGTTGTAGTGACAAAGTGTTTGCCAAAAGGTCAGGTGTGTGTTTGATTAGGTGGAAGAATGAATAGGTAAAAAGGATGTTTGTATGGCGTGAGAGAGGGTTGTTGGTTGTGAAATTGCATTGGTTGGTTATTGTGTTGTGTTTAGGAAACCAATTATTGATTCCTTAAAGACTTAAAATACTATATAAAAATAAAGTTACATATTAATCATAACGTATTTTGCCAAATTCTGATTCAGATACATGAGTATAGGCACTGTAATTCTTCTTTTTTCCTAAACATAACCCACCTTGGTGTCCCAACATGAGTGTGGTACATTTCTATATCACCCTGTTTCTTGTTTCTGTTCACAAAGAGAACTAATCTTTCAGAGTTTTGTTACAAAAGAGCTACAGAAGTTTGTTGAATTAAATGTTATGTAAGGAATTGGTTGTGACTTTTTTTTTTAGGGTCATTTCTCAACTGGTATGGTCAATGTTTGTTTCTATTCAGCAGAATGGAAAAACAATTACAGAGTTCCTTTTTGCAAGAAAACATTTTAAGGAAACTCCCCAGTTAAGACAAAAGAATAGAACGATTAACTCCTAAACTTACTCACTTACAAACGGACTAACTTACATTACGTACCTACTTATATTAACAGCAATCATGGTAAAAACATCAAAGATTCTACAGTACAATTCTACAACATTTAAAAAAAATTTAATAAAGAAATCTGTACAAATATATAACACTGGCTATCCTTCTTTGGAGAGTATAATCGAAGTAACCAGATCTAAATTCTCTTACAGAGATCAGAATCCCTGACATCCAAAAGTTACTCAAGACTTCCAAATGAATTTTAAAATAATGAAACGTTCCATACTTTCTAATATACTTTTTAATTTTTCATTAACAAAATAAAGTATGCAAAAAAAAAATATGAAATATAATCTAAATTGTGAATGTTATATTAGTGTTAATATCAACTGAATGTCCAAACATGACAGGCTGCAAAATCTGGATATTTCCTGGCGTTTTAGTTCCCATATTTCCTTAAAAAATGTAAATTATTTAATATTTTAGGGCTTTTGTAGATTGTTTCATTAAATCACATCTGATTTAATCTGATCTGTGTAGGACAGAATGGCTGTATGCCTTATTTTTCTGATAATTATTGATTTTCATGGTTCAAAAACAAGATTCTGGAGCACAGACTCAAAACTGGACAGTTAAAAACTGAAAAAAAAACAGGAATTTTCAACCGTCCAGTTTAATGAGTATTATAAATTAATAAATTAAAGGGAAACTGCATAAATTAGCAGGTGTATCAGAGTTCCTATTAAAGTGACAGAGTATTTTACTAAATTAAAAATTCAGAAGTACCTGTGAGGTTGAGGTTGGATGGAGACAGAGCAATAAGATCATCTAGCGTATTAAGAGGAATTCCATCCTGGAGCCAAATGATATGGACTGGTTCAGGGGGCCCATGAGCAACACACTGCAGACTCAGGCTCACATTCGCCACTATGGATATGTAGTGGGGTTCAACAGAGAAATGTGGCAGTCCTAGAAAAGAAAGAAGAAAATTAAAGATGTAAACATATGTAGTTAATATATTTAATGCAATGCATTTAGGTAATTTTTAACCTTAATAATGACAAATGACAAATTAGGAATAGGAAGATTAGTTTTTATCCTTTACACAAAGATAAACTCCATGCCACAGATGATATTCAAAATAAAAAAAAATGTTTCTGGAACAGAAACTAGCTACAGGGTTAAACATATTACGTGCAAAATCAAAGAATTTTTATAGATACACTGTGGAGGAAATCTACCCTGTTCCACATACAAGAGCTTAAAGATGTCTAGATGGTGTCTATATTAACAGTAAATATTTCTCTTTGCCAAGCTAATTTACACACTTGTGGAGGTTAAGTATTGATATTATAAAAGGATATGTCTTATTTTGAAATGAGAACTGGTTCCTGAGTGGACAAAAGCCCACACGTTGCACTGATTCAGTGAAAACCTTTACAATTCTGATTGGATGCATTCACGCATTTGGCATTGTGTCACATTTTAAAGCATCTGACTCAACCGGTTACTTTGTGAAACTGTTGCTTAACAATAACAATGGGGTCAGTGAGTCAGATTTGATGCCACGCTCATAGATTGCATTCCTTCCCCTTATTTAGACCGCACAAGTTGACCACATGAACAACGAACTGAGATCTACCTTCTAGTTGCAGGTGTCCTTCGGAAGATACTGTCTCATTATTCCCAGTCATCACCGCACAGCGGTAGGCTCCCATGTCTGACAGCTTAACATTTGCAATCCTGTGCACAAATAAAACTTTTATTTAGATTATATTGTATTTTCTGCTTGAGTTAAACAAAAGTTAATATACATGTACGGGGGCTTACATGTGGCTTGCTAAATACAGCTAATATTGATCATATTATTAGAACAGGCTAAAATTTAGCAGAAAATAATCTTTACATGACAGTGAAGCAGTCAGCGGCATTGAACAAGGTTCAAAACCAATGTTAAGATGTGAACAATAAAATGAGAAGTAAAAGAATTGATTAAACAATTTAATATTGCAACTGTATTGCAAAATTTGTCAAAAAATGTTTGATATCCAATATTTGCTTCTGTAAGGCTACAGAAGAGCTAAAAAGTAATGCAGCTAACAACTAAGAAGGTGATACTGATGTAAATACAGACTGTGCCTTTGACACATGTTCAATTGACGAAAAAAAAATAAACATAGACATAAATGTTAACCACCAAACATAACGGATTACATACAATATACACAATGCACATTTTATTAAATGTACCGAAGTGTACTTATGACGAGCCACGTGTAATCGTCTGGGAGCATCTGAATTTGGTTGGTGTTAGAGTACTCAAGCTGCTGCCCTTCTTTGTACCACAGGATGTCTGGAGGGTACTCATCACTTTTACCGCTTGCATCCATCAGCAAGGCACACTGCATTTCCACCGGCTTCCCCAGTGATGAAATTATATCCCCTGGGCTTTGCTTGAAGTGCAAACCTTAAGAAGAAACATGGAGAAAAATGTCAGCTCTGAAGTACTGTCAACAGTGGGATTTACATATCCTCAAGTGACCACAGAGAACCTTGGAGAACCTGTGCAAGGATGATTATTGGATTGGTGGTTTTTGCCTTAAAAATCTTTTCCTTCAAATTTGCCCAATTACTTTCATCCACTCAAACCAAAAGAAACAGTAAAACTATATTAATGAAATGTGATTTGTTGGCATTAGTTTCTTGGTGGGACTAAATGCTCCTTCTTATATGGCATGAATGTATATGAGATATTAGAGTATGATCAAATAAAATCTTCACCTGGTTGGTGAGTTCATTTTAGAATCTGTAACTGGAATAAATTTGTTAGGAGTGTCAAGAATCTCTACATATAAACACAACCATACGAGGGTAACATATCTACAAAAATATCCCTTAACCATTCTAGTAGGGGTTTATATGATGCTGAACAGACTGAGGCCTGGCAAGCTGCACACTATCAAACGTTTGGAAGACCACTATCACAGCAAGCATGAATCACTGGATTTCTCCCTGTCTTCTGTCTCCTCATAGGACTGTTTCACATTCCTCTGCTGGCATGGACCTGATAACACACAGTTACTGAATCGGAAAGATACCGTGTGCATGTCTAATTCAGCATGCCAGTTCATTTGCATTCCAATTGAACTAATCTCGAGCTCAATCCAAAGACATTTGACCTGTTTTAATGAATTGGTCAATTTAAACACTCCCCTCAAGCTAGTCACACAGTTTAATCTTTGACATTAGAATGAAGAACTCTGGCCTTCTTTCCCATAGATCATTCGTCCCCCAGGGTCGCTGTGTTCATGACGTTAATGGCGACATACATGTAAACATTCGTTATTGATGACTCCTGTCAAAAGTATTTAAGAAGCAGACCTGAAACATAATAGAGACAGATACATCTAGGGAAGACCTTTAAAAAGAACATCTAATTGCTGTAAAATTAAAAACAAGCAGAGTAAACAAAAAGGGCAAACAAATTAACTATGGATTATTTGGTGCCACCTTAAGTGTTTTTCTTGCTTTTGGAAAATGTGATACACTCAGAATAGCTCACACACCCAAACAATCAGCTAGTGTAGCTGTGATTGACAGTCGAGAGACAATCGACATCCCTCCCAGCAATAATGCATGAGAAACCTCCCTTAGCTTCCAGTCAAGGCTTGTTTCTGCCCAGTATTTAACTGGGACCTTGCTCATGTAAAGAACTAAAAGTTCAGAGACATCTACCACCAACCCACCTAACAACTCTGTGAAAAGAGATATCATCACTAAGCACATAAAGAGGTCAGAGCCAAACTAACTATGCCCAAACTTGACTAAAGTGAAAATCTACAGTAGGTAACAAGACACATGACTCCCAAGATGAAATTTATGAGGCCCACAAAACTTGCTATAGCTGGGTTCTCTCTGCTTTAGTGTGACCATTACTGTCTAAAAGCCTGGTCTCCTCTGGTACTTCTCCTTTTATGTCTTTCTGATTTCTGATAAACACTTACCCTTAAACTAAACAAACCATCTTTGGTATTTTACACTATTTAGCCATAAGGATTAGAAACTTTAAACCAGTCTGCTAAATGAGTAAATCATAGAAAAAAAAAATCTTGAGTTTCACTTCAATAAAGAGTGGGCTTTCAACATCTTGTAACAAACCACATATGTGTCATAACAAAATATGCTATACATTTCTGAGATTTCTTACGGTTCAAACAAGTGCAGAAACATTTCAGATCATTTTTATATCATAGTCTGGTATGCTGCTTAAGCTTCACACATACACTCGATAACCATGCCTCATCACTCTTTTCCACTCTTTTCCTCCTCATTTGTTTTTTCCTGTCATCTCCACTCCCTTCTGTTGATAAAAGTGAAATGTGGAGCGCCAAGGACAACAGAGTGTAGAATTCCTTCTCCTCATTTCTCCCTTTCTCCTCACCTTGTTACTGGCCTTTCTATTATTTCTATTATAGCCTTCCACATTCTTCGTTTCTTTCTAGCTCAATGTATCTTTTATTAGGTTGCATCAACATGGGGTCCTGACAAACAACTTGGTCACTGTGCTCCACTCCCACACTCATCCACTCTATTCCTGAACATCGGAGTATCAACATCAACATGAACCTGATACTCTGTGTAATTTGTGCATCAGACTGGATTGAAATACTTCAAACTCTGATATCTTGCCATAACTTCAGAGGGATTGGCTTGTAGCCCGTTGCGGTCTACACCAGCGTTATCCATTAGGCACTCGAGTACCCCAGGGTGCTGACTGGTTTTGGTTGAATGCTTGTGTTTCGGATGTTGTCATTGGGGTGGTATTCTCAAGTGCATATTCTTTGTACCTGTAGTGTGAATCTTTCACCTGTAGTGTACGTTTAAAACCTCTTAAAACCTTGTGCAGGTAAAACCTGTTGGACTTCCATGGGCACTTATCTGTAACATAAACTTCCCAGGAATAAAAGATAAATCAACCAATCAAATTCAAGCTTTTCACATCCTTTACTTCTCGAATGACAGATTCATCTATCTTTTTAAACAACTTACTATAGTTTTATATTCACCTTGTTTAAACTAATAAACATCCTTCATTGGATGAAATTAAAAGGTTTTTGTTAATTTTTTAGAAATCTTTTTTATCATTTCGATTCCAAATCAGGTGCGTTCAAACAAGAAATTCGATTTGTTTGTTTGTTTGTTTGTTTGTCCGGTAATGATATTTCTTGCTTACCTGATCCAGGTTGGCTGTGTAGAACTGACACAAAAAGTAAAAAAATCTGATTTATTTTAAAGAAATCCATTGTTTCCTCTGACTCGATTCCGACTCGGTTCGTTTGTTTGTCCAGTTGTGGGTCTCTGTATGAGAGTCAGCGCATCTTCACGCGCATGTCCAGTGAAAACATAAACACATGTACCTGAGACTGCTGTGTTTTACTTGGATTGAATCCGCTTTCTTATTTAGATCAGTTTTTTCCTCTTGTAAGTTCTTGTTTCTGGTTTCGAAAAGGGGAAAAAATGCTTCCCAAAAACCTCCGAAATGCGGTGCAGCAGCAGCGTCAGCAATTCAGTCTGCGATCAAATCCGTAAACAAAAACAAAAAAAACTAAACACTTCTTTAACAAACAAGAAAGTGGGACAACTTTTGCATGTGTCCATCAAGAATCAGGACTTCAAATCACAGCGAAGAGTTTAAGATTTGCAAGTTTGCAATATCCAATCAGAGTTCTTGCAAAGTTTAGTTTACTTTCGGAGGAAAAAAAAGTAAACATTTCTTTCTCTTTTTTTCCTCCAGACTCCCGGCTCCAGCTACACTCCCATCAGAGCACCAAATCCTTTCACTGCGCACAAAACTCCAAACTTCTCAACACAACTTTTTTCCATTCTGTTTCTCCCCCTACTCCTCCTTCCGTCCTCCTCCTCCTCCTCCTCCTCCTCTCTTTCTCTTCTTCTCATCCCTCCCCTCCGAGTCACCGAGTCTTTTCCCACAGTGGACGCAGAAATCCGAGGGGCCTCCCTCATCCTTCATCCTTCATTTACCGGGACACAATGCGCACTCATGCTATTTAATTACTGATTTGTTCCCATCGAGTCTGCATTAAATCACAGCTCTGCTATTTTTAAAACACGAAATGATTCATGGAAAACATGACGAACACAATCTGATTTCTGTCTCTCCTCCTGGATAGCAGAAAAACAGAAAGAAAAACATATGGAAACACATATCTATATTTGATCCCTTATTCATAAGATTTCTACTGAACCATCCAGTTCAAATGTATATGAGGTTATACATATCTATATCCTGAAACTTCTCACAGGTGAACATCCCTCTAAATATAACCAGTTCATTTTTGACACTTTAGTGTAAAATATATTGTATATATTAAGGAAAAGATAGAGGGGGGGGGGGGGGGGTGATGGGAGGATGATCCGCAGTGGCGACCCCTAATTCAATTCAATTCATTTTTATTTGTATTGCGCTTTTAACAATAAACATTGTCTCAAAGCAGATAATGTGGTGATAGAGAAATTCTTTATAAGTGTAAGTTTGTCCCTGATGAGCGAGCGACTGTGGCAAGGAAAAAGAAGAAGAAGAAGAAGAAGAAGAAGTAGTGTCAAATATATTGTAATTCACATTTAGCTGTAACAAATTGTATGAGTTGCAACCAGTGTGTAAGCAGACACGAAAAGTAGGCAAGAGCATTCAAAACCAACCTCAAACCCAATATTAAAATACACACACAAAAAAAACACCATACCCCCTGAATAAAATATTTCTGAGTTTATACTTGCTGATAATATCATTTGTAGTGAAAAAATTAAGAACTGAATTGAGAAAGAATGCCCAATATAACACTTTAATTAGTGAGCTTGGATTTAAAGACCCATGTAAAAACACATCGATATTCGATTCCTTGTCCAAAAGTTAGACATTACCGCTGAAACATCGGGTTAAAATGTATATGAGCATATACATATCTATATCCCATGGAGATCCGGGATCTTCCAACACGTGAATCAGTTCCTCTTATAAAAAACAGTTTTAACTTTAATGTCAAAAATACTATAATTAATCATTTATATCCATCATATATCTAATGTATACCCAGGATCCTCTAACACAAACTAAATCCTCTAATAATAATCATTTAGAAACACTTTAATGTCAAAATCTTGTAGATCACAGTTAGTTATAACAACATGTATGTGTTGCAATAAGGGTGGCCAAGTATGCACAAAAAGTGCCAAGAGCATTCAAAACCAATCTCAAACCCAATACCAGAATTCTAAATAAAATTCAACACCAGACCACTACTAAGAAAAACACAGGTAAACACACATATCTATATTTGAAACATAACCACTTAACCATCCATTTTAAATGTATATGAGCATATATGGACACGTCCTACATATTTTATACATATACAGAATCTACGAACATGTAAAATTATTCCTCTGATAATAACAAGTTTTGTGTGACATTTGTTTGACAAAAATATTGTAATTTACATAAAAACAAAGACACAAAAAGTGGAGCATTCGAAACCAACCTCAAACCCAATACCCAATAAAGCAAAAATAGATAGATCATTACTTTTTTTAAAGATTCTATTTGCTAATAATATCCAAAATAACTGAATGAAAGGAATGCCTAAAAATCAGATTTACTCACTTTACTGTGTTTAAAACTATGCACACAATCATTCACACCTATAGACTTTTTGAAGGCAATCTATGCACCTCCTGCCATGTTCTTGGCAAGTTGGGAGAAAGGAACATGGAAGAAAGTCATGCAGTCATGAGGAGAACATGCAAAATTCAGGATCACATCACCTAAAGAAGTGAGGCAGCAACAATGCTTTGTGTGACACTGTGGCATTCTTAAAACACATTTTTCCACCTTAAAACTACTTTTATATCCTAAAATATTATAAATTATTATTGATTAAACTGTTCAGCCATTACATAAATTTCTCTGAATATAACAGTGATTATTAAAATTCATTACAGTGGCACCTGGATATATAGACAGCAAGTAAACATTCATTTCTTGAAGTAGAAGTGTTAGAAGCTGAAGATGTAGTGTAAGGATCTGAGTGACTTTTATTAAAGGTAAATGCCTGGGTCAGTGCATTTACAAAAAGTCAGGTTTGTGGGCTGTTCCCAGAATGCAGTGGTTAGTTCCTACCAAAAGTCACCCAAGAAAAGACAACTTTTGATCATGATCATGGATTCAAGATTGAGATCCCCATAAGAACAAAAGGCTAGCCTGTCCAGTCCAATCCCACAGAAGAGTTACTGTAATACAAATTGCTGAATAAAAAGGTGTCAGAACAAAACAAAAGTGATTGCAATCTTAAACATTTCTAAGTAACCACCAGAAAAACATCCACACAGACAAACCCACATTTGTGTCAGTGAAGCCAAACCTTCCATAACCCTCTAGGTTTTATATGAGAATATATAATATATAAACAAATTTCTTAATTTCTTTTTAAAATTCCACTAAAGTCAGTCAGCCAGACAATCATACACAGAAGTAAAAATGAAGAGACAGTAGTACATTTAAACACAAAAACATAATATCCATCCTTGTGATGCTGGTATTTACACGTGGACCTTGCCATGCATTGTTTTGATGTTTTCTCATTGCTATGTCTAAGTACAGCTGATTCAGACGTTGTTTAGCCCAGAGCAAAGGAGCAAAAGATTAGGTGATGTAGATGAGGGTTGCCTGCTATGGCAGAGGTTTGGGGGATGACTTCATGGGCCCTTCGTGCATTTCATTTTATTTTGCTGAAGATTTGCTTATTTCCTGAAAATTGTTCGCTGTTGTCATAGGTTGCCTGGTTGTACAGCATACCAGCCCTTTAAGTGGAGGTTGTAGGGGGATAGCAGTGTGTTCCCAGGGTCTTTAATGGAGACAGATCCCATTTGAGAAAGAACCCATTGTGTGCCGTTGTTTTCAATAGGGCTCAAGGAATCGAGCTCAGACACCACCATAGATACATGCAGAGACAGAGAGATGAGGGGGGAGCACAACTGAGAGGGTCCCCATAAAGAGAAAAGAAATACAATTAGGGGAATGTGAGACATTTTTTTTTTTTCGAAGGCAGAGCGCTGACGTGGGAGTTGATCGTGAAAAAATAAAAGCTAAAACAGGTTAAACAGGCCTCGATCGCACCACTGGCAATGACACAGACATGTTATTCTAAATTCACTGGAAAGGTGTTAAGAAGAGGCCTGAAATGAGCGCTTGCTAATTCACCTATAATATTGGTGAACTTTGAATCATATACATATGACAGTATTACAGAAAAACACAATTTGACCGGTCTTTTTCCAAATGTATGTTCAATTTGCATTGTGCTTTGCCATTTAATAGAGTAAAATAATCATTTACAATAATTTAGTTTTTTTTTTTAAAGTTGGATTATTTTAGTTTGCAGTTGCAGCTTTAAGTCTAATAGTGTATTATTTTACTAGATGAAGTGCTGATGCCTGCACACTGTCACTTAGTAATTTAGCTCTGTGACTGTGTGTGTGTGTGTGTGTGTGTGTGTGTAATACACTAATAGTAAAACACACAAAGGCAGGCAGCAGAACGAGTCATGGGTAATCTGAAACCCTTGTTGGTTTAAACAACTGCCCACTTGTGGTAGAAAACAAAAACTACAGCTGAAATGTTCAGTAATGGTTCAGTAATGGCTGACTATTACAGATAATAAGGCCACAATCATTGTTAACCCATTTCGCCCCTCATGTGGGCTCCTGTCTGGCACAACCCAAAAAGTACAGCCATTGAGACCAGACACTCACAGGTTCATTCCCCAGGTGGTCAAATAGTCCCCTCTTCCCCCTCTAAACCATTATCACCTTCTTCAGATCATTTACATTTTCAGACAGTGCTCTTGTCAGGCGCTCGCCACCCAGTGTGCTGTGCGTTTCTTTTTTTATGCATTATATGTTGTGCTTGTATACAATATATACCGCATATACACCCTGTTCATATGTTATTAAAATGGAAAAACACTTTTTTAGCTGAATATTTAATAATGTTGCACAATAAATCCTTGCAAAAAGAAATGCAATGGTTTCACACAACAGTGTTTGTCAGTGCATTACATTTACATAAAGGTCTTTAGGTTAATGATAGATGTAGGGTTTAGGAAGTGGGGAAGTTCGGTATTCATTAAGACAGATAATGTGCACTCGTATTTTTCAATGTCATGTTGTGTTTTGAGGATGATGTTGGTGAGTTTTAAACTGTTTAATAACACTGATTGGAACCTACTGGTTTAATATTAAAACACCAATTGCAGTCACCAGATTTGTACTCTTCCCTAATGAACACAAATACATCAAATGACAGACTAGATTTTGGAAAAATGGTAGACACAGCTTTAACCATGATGTGTATAAACCTTAGGAAATAAGTGCAATAAAATATATTACCATGCCAGTATCATTGTTGTGCCAAGGGGAGGTCCACCACACAAGTATTATCTGGTTATGTGTATATCTGTAATACAAATGTACCAACATGGTTGGTGACAAGATCTCAACAAATGGCTTCCTTCTTTAATATGGCAAATAATATCAATTGTTGCATCAGGGTATTGCATGTACACAGTAAATGACTGTCAATATAAACATGAAAGAACACGTGCAAAATAGGTCTGCAGTAGATTTTGTTGGATACATTCTGGAAGCTTCTATTGATAGATGAGCTGTACATGCAATCCCTGACAATCCTCTCTATGGATGGATGGATGGATGGATGGACAGAAGGACAGATTGACCGATGGATAGATGTTTGGAGTGGTGTATGTGTATGTAGATCAGTAGATACATGTTTGAAAAGGTGGATGGGTATATGAATGAATAGATGTAAAAAATTAAATCCTTAAGGTCACAGAAATCCTTAAGATATTAGTTTCTACAACAAGTCCTCTGTTTTCCCATTGATTTTAATAAACACCTGTTGCTCCCATAAAAGATCTTTCCAGAAGAACTCACCAGCTCTTTGTGGACATCCAGATTAGGTACACTGGGGTTATGTAACAGCACTAGGAGGCAGACTGATTAAGCAGTAATCCTTTACACCAAGCCAGTCTCTGTCTGACATTTGACAATGAAACAATTAATATTATGGAGTAATGGATAACGTACGCCCTTTTAGGTTCTGATAAGCAGAACCTAGTCAAATTCATGAAAGTAGCAGAAAATCAATCCCAAACACTGTAATCTTAAACTGACAGAGGACATATGTTAACATTTTAACTTTATGCTGTGTATAATCATTAGATTATAGGTACATTTTTCATATAAGCAAAGTTTGTTGGACATTGGGCACTGTCCAGCATGTTCCTGGATGGGCTGATTAGAGATGGAGAAAAGAGATGGAAAATTAATTTACATTTGGTTGAGTTTACTTACTGCAAGTGTGATGAAATCACTCTGGGTAATGATTATAATCATCATTATTATAGACTATATAAATAATGCTTTTCTCTGCTCTCAGAAGCGAGGTCAGCAATCCCATCATGCTTCATGGATTGCTTACTGATTTCTGGATTGCCCTAAATGTGTGGGGATTATCTCTCTCTCTCTCTCTCTCTCTCTCTCTCTCTCTCTCTCTCTCTCGCATACAAATTGATAGAAAATCCAGACATTTTGGCTGTTTGTATTGCAAATCATTGACTGGGTGTTGATATGACCACAGCTGGAGTGCAACGCGGCTTCCTGAAGAAATATGGTAAGCTGACACTTTATCCTTTGACACTAAGATGTATTAAACATTTCTAGTAATTCTTTTGTACTCTAACAGCAATAGTAGACACATGTACACAAAATTCTCAAGAAGTATTCTAAAATTTAAATCTACAATATATCCATATATTTAATTAAAAACACACCTATATATAATTTAAATAGTTTGAAACCATTTTTCAGTCATTTCAGTCAAATCTAATCATTTTCCAGCTAATAATAAACTATTAAATGTCTTCAACACATTTCCACTATTCTTGTTCCACACTTTTAAACTTTTAGGTTGTGATCCGTTTCTAACAGATCTTTTATGTTGTGTTTTCAAGTCGTAATAAATCGTAGGTCACGTAGGCTCCTCGACTATATCTAATCCTGGCTGGGACCTCAATAATCCCTAAAAAACAGAGCAGACTCTCACCTATCAACATTTTGCTGTTAATCTATATCTTTGAAAGTGTTTTAGCTAGAAGTTGGATAGCTCCTATCTAAGAGCAACCTGACTGACATAGTTGGTTATCTCACCCAGCAGTTGTTTTACTGCTTATCCCAAAGGGGGGTAGAAATATTAAAAAAAGAATATCACAGTTTATACCATAAAAATGTTGTATTCTCAATTTGGATCATCAGAAAGTGTTATATAAGTAGGCGTGTACTAATATGTTAACATTTCTATAGTAACAATTTCCAGCCACATGTATGGTATAACTTTGATTAAATAAAGTGTATAATCATCAATATGATCAGATCATACATTTTTTCAATAGGGGGGAGTGTTTTTATAGGGATTTCTAGTTTCTTTATAATATTTGTTTTAATTTCAAGAGAATGGAGATTTTACAAAAATAAAAGTAACACTAAAAATGTCTTGACAGCATTACATGGTGAAAGATAGTAATCTTTGCCTTGATTATTTTCCTATAAGAGCAAGCTCTATTGTATTTTATCATCTCTCATACCCATATGTACATACTGTATTTATAAACATATAATTATTTCAGGAGGCTTCATGTTTAAGCAGTGGAAAGAGAAGTATGTGGTGTTGACTGCAGAAGGCAGGCTGATGCTGTGCAAAGATGCAGATTCTCCACCAGAGCAGGTGGTGGTGCTACAGAGCAACTGTCAGTCCATTGTAGAAGGCAAAGAGATCTTGGACCTGCCCCGTTTGCCTCCAGGAGGGCGTAGGGACTGCTGTTTTGCTCTCATCCTGCCCCAAAACAAATTCATATTGCTGCTCTCTGATAACCCTGATGACTGCAGGTCAGTCTGAGCATGTAAAATGATTTTTTAAATTGTTTCTTTGTAAAAACTTTAACACTGTGTATGGAAATAAAATTGCACAAAACCTTAAAACTAAATGAGGCAAAAAAAATAAAATAAATGTATGTAATATTCACTGTAAAATCTGATCTTAAATGCTGAATATTATATTCAGCGGAAACAAAAATATAGAAATAGACTATTTATTGGGTGTTTATAAAATTATAAAATTATATATTAAAAAATTATTAATGAGTAATAAATAGAATTAATTCTGACTTGGATAAGATTATTAATGTTTATGTCCACAAGTAAAATGTATAAGAAATTGTCTAAGAAATTTACATTCAACCAAACCATAGAAAATGTGTTGCTCTCTGATCAGCTGCCTTGTTTGATTGATTATTTATTGATTTTATCCCACAGCCAATGGCTGAAGTTAATGAAGAAGGTTAAAGAGGTGAGTCTTTAATTCTATAATCATTCAAAAACCTCTATTCTCATCCAGTTTGTAACATCTTCATTATTATGTGAATCAAATCCATTTTTAAGATCAATATCAGACCAGGACTTTCAAATCTGGATATAATTATAAAAAATGTACTTTTTATACAAAATCTTTCATGCTCACAAATATATATGGAAATAATTATCTATACATTTGGGTAAAGTCTATATAATGTGCATTTATATCAACTATAAACATCAATACTCTCACATTTTCTTGCACAGTTTGCTGCAGAGAAGCAACAAATCACAAATCCTCTGACCTGATGTTTTTTATTTATATTATTATATTTATCTAAAGCATTGTAGCACAATAATCTGATTCAGGACTACGATCACAATGAACAGTTTCAAACTCGAGTCTCCATCAGTGAACAGTTAATAACCTTAACAATGATGGAACTATGATGAATGGATGTTCGGTGACACCCAGATGAGGATATGTCTCCTTTTTGAGTTTGGTTTCTCTCAATGGTTCTTCCTTATACCATCTCAGAGAGTTTTTTCCGTGGCATTGCCACCACTGGCTTGCTCATTAGGGAAAAGCTTATGGATACAATTTGAGACTAATTTATACATTGAAAATTTATATTTGATTTCTATAAAGTTGCTTTAGGACATTGGTTCATTGTTAAAAGCACTATAACAATAGAATTGTATTTAGATAAGTATGAATGAGTAATATAATTTTCAATTTAATACAAACTTGTGACTTGTAACAGCAGATATAATCAACAAAATACAAAATGTAATTGTACTTTTAATTAATAAAAACTGATTTGAATGATTCTCAGTGGTCATTTTATTAGGTAAATTGTCCTTGTGCATACATTTTCTGCTCAGTTTAGGAGATGCCATACAGGTGTACTTTTTGTAAGTATTGTTACTTGCAGCCCATTTTTTGAACTACAGTTAAGTCAGCGTTCACATGCAATTGTAGGTTTTTACACACCTCAATGTAACTGTTGGTTTAGAAACATCAACTTATCTTTACACCTACAGTACACAGTGTCAGTGTAAATGTAATATCTAGTATGGAAGGCTTACATTTGAGGGACTCTAACTTTACAGTAGAAAACTCATCTTTTTAAGTTCAGTAAAAATTTATTTCGGCTTCTCCCATTAGGGGTCGCCACAGCGGATAATCCGTATTCATGATCCGCATGTTTGATTTGTCAAGTTTTTTCGCTGGATGCCCTTCCTAATGCAACCCTCCCCATTTATGCGGGCTTGGGATTGGCACTAAGAGTGCACTGGCTTGTGCAACCCTAAAGGCTGGGGTCGGTTCCCTGACCGGAGATCGAACCCGGGCCGCAGCGGTGAGAGCGCCGCATCCTAACCACCAGTATTTTGTGTAATTGAGGCATAATCAGTGCCTGTTTCTGTTTTAGAGTGCATCATCATCATTGCTAAAGCGGCAACAAAGCATCTCCCTCTGTATCACAGACAGAGGTTCTCTGCCAGACACCCCCACCGAGAAAGAGCTTCAGTCCCCCACATTCAGCGACAAACCCATCAATTCTCCACGTACCCAATCCAGAGAGAGCTCCTTTAGAAGCAGAGGTGGGTTTCAATGATGTGCTGTAGCGTAATTTATCATTAAATGCCAATAAAACAATAAAAAAGGAAATAAAATATTAGTAAAATAATGATCATTGTGTATTTAGTGTCATTTTTTTAGTTTGAATGTTAATTATATTTTCACATATTACATGGTGTTAAGATAGGGAAATACTCTTATGAATATTCATTTTTTGTTACAATTCTTTTGTAGGGTTCCAGTTATAAAAATAACTGTGTATCGTCTAGTTTGTTATGTGTGTTGTCTTTCATCAGCTCTATAATTTACACCATTTAGAATTGCATCTTGTATATTTTAGGTAGTATATGTGAACGCCAAGACCGAAGCCCCCAGTCTCTGCGCTATCACTCCAACAACTGCCTGCGCCATGGTAACAGCAGTGATGTGCGTGCTGTCAGGGCAGTCTGTTTACTGATGGGCGGGGCTGCTGCCTCATCAGCATTGGGTTACCTAAGTTCCTGTTCTGGCTCCTCAAATGTTCCTGCGCAAGCACCTGAGATCACCCACTCAATGGGTTTCCCAGAGGTTGGAGGAGAGGCATCCTACCACCACGTCTGCGCCGAGACCGTCGCCTCGCCTCATTATAACAGCTTTGACTTTGAGGGCGACTCAGACTTCGATGCTTTTGACTGTGGAGGATTTACTTTCTGATGTCCTACAGTAGTTCTGGAAAAAAGTTTGTATTTTTTGTGTTTATGGTTCTATAGGTTCTAAGCTTCTTCACTAGAAAGCAGCAAATGGTTTGTGCTATATAGCTTTAAATTTTTGTTAAAATGTATTGTTCTTGAATGTTGTGTTATATTGGATTCAGTGAGTGGGAATATTAAGCCCCGGACCACTGCATGGCTTTTTGAAAAATTTACATTTTTGGGAAATGCATTCAAAAGAACTACAACACTTGAGGTCAATGTTGTGTACTTAAATATGACACTAATGAAGTAGTATAGAATTAGACTTTGTAACTGAACGTTGTGAGTTCAAATCCCAACCACACCCAGCTGCCACTCCTGGGCCACTGAGCAAGACCCTTAACCCTATAGCTGCTCATCTGTATGCCTGAGATAAATGAAAGTCGATATGGATAAGGGTGTCTCCCAAATGCTCTAAATGTTATCATATTCTTAGACACTGTTTATCCCAAGGACTGAACTATACTATTGATAAAATTATTAATTACTGTCTATTAGAATAATCTGAAATCATAACAGATAAGGTTTAGGCAGCTTAGTCTCAGTATGTTTGCTCAACAAGAGAACACACTGTATGAACAAAACCATTGTTTTGTTTTTTTTAAGCATTAATGTTCAAAATAGTAAAATTAGCAAGTTTAAATATTTTGTATATGGTGGCCCACAATTACATGTAAATTATATCTAGAATGTTTTATTTTTATTTATTTGTCATGCTTTTGTTAAAGCCAGTGGTCTAGACATTATTGTAAAACTTTAACATTTTGAAAAATAAAACAGGCAAACAGAAAGGTGAACTTCAAAACCACTCACTTGGACTTGGACTCAAGCACATGCGTAACCTGACACTGAATATGCATATGCCATTTATATAACATGGACTTGGACTTAACTCACCAACATTGAACACAACTAAATGAGAACAATGAGCAAGCAAATTTAATGTCAGCAGGAATTATTTAACCTGAGTTTCAGTAATGGTAAAGGGACCAAGAGACTACCTTGTATCCCAGGTGGTTCAGAGTTTGTTCACTACCCAAATGGACACCTAGTGCAGGCAAAAAACTTTCTTAATAAATCATCTTTTGCACCTTCATTCTATCTCGTGTGGTTTTTAAATTCCTGCAATAAATACACCTTAAATGAGTTTTCAGAAGTGTACAGTAATCCCCTGCTTTACCGTGGTTCGAATCTTGTGCCCCCGGTTTATCACCGAATTGCATTTGCCACAAAACTAATTTGTTTGGCTGATAGCAAAACGGTCTATCGTGGATAGCACGATAGACTAAAAACTCATAGGGAATTGTTTTTATGGAGTTTTATGTTAAAAGAATAAAATGTATTAATAAAAATATAATTATTGATTATAAAATGAAGTAAAATGTAATACAGTACAGTACTGTATACATAAAATAGCATTTTTGGGGTGGCATCCTTCTATCGTGGTTTTTCGTTTATCGCGGGCGGTAACAGAACGTAACCACCGCGATAAACAGGGGATTACTGTATTACATTCACTTTTCCAAGGTAAGAAAATGAAATGTATACAAAAGGCAAGTTAATAATAATAATAATAATAATAATGCATTTTATTTCATGGCGCCTTTCAAACACCCAAGGTCACCTTACAGACAATATACAGGTCATTGCATAAAACAGAACACACAACAGAGAAACAGCATATGCATGTAAAATTCATTTAAATCTCAATAAAACATTTTATAAAAAGGCCTGTATAAAAAGATATGTCTTAAGACGCTTTTTAAAGGTCAACAAGCACTCGCTATTGCGAACATCAAGGGGAAGAGAGTTCCATAGTCGGGGGGCAGCATAACTAAAAGATCTGGCACCCATGGTAGTCAGTCGAATCCAAGGTGCCACAAGAGAAATTGAAGATGCAGATCTAAGTGCGCGTGAAGGAGTGTAGACATGAAGAAGTTGAGTAAGATATTGTGGTGCAAGATTATGAAATGCCTTATAAGTGAGTAGCAAGATTTTAAATTCTACTCTATACTTTACTGGAAGCCAGCGTAATTGCTGAAGAACCGGAGAGATGTGAGCCATATAAGGTGTTCTAGAGAGAACACGGGCTGCGGAGTTCTGAACCATCTGAAGTTTATTCAGCAATTTGGAAGGAATACCTGTGAGAAGTGCATTGCAGTAGTCTATACGTGAAGTGACTAGTGCGTGAATAAGAACAGCAGTATTATTATTTAAAAGAAAGGGACGAAGACGGTTAATATTCCGCAAATGAAAGTATGCAGTCCGCGTGATATTATTAATTTGTGCTTTTTCTGAGAGTGTAGCAGTTAGGTTGTGAAACACTGCAGCCTGAGTGAAGCTAGACAATGAATCGACAATAAAATTAATATTATTAAAAATTGTTTGAGCTTGTAAACCTATATACCAGGGGTCACCAACGTGCACCAGGTAGCCCTTAAGGTCCACATGAGTAGCCCGTGGGCCTTTTCTAAAAATAGCTGTTTCCTACTTTGTTAAATCAGTGTTGATAATTATTATAAGAAATCATTAACATGATCAGTGTCTTCACACATATTCATTATTAATAATACCATAATAATAAAAGGTAAATTAAGCAAATTTGTTATTTCAGATCAAACTGCGTGTATCAAACTGGTAGCCCTTCACATAAATCGGTACCCAAGAAGTAGCTCTTAGTTTCAAAAAGTTTCGTGACCCCTGCTATACACTGTTTTGTTTGTTTTTCTCCTTTAAGAGAAGTTTGCCATCTAAATAATGTAACCCAACCCTTCAGCTAACTGCCCTTCATACTATACTATAGAGCGAAATAAATGAATACTGTGAAATTATTGTTATTTTCTATAAAGTTTTTAGATTGGTGATTTTGTATTTTACTGCAATTTATACCTGGTTTGATAAGTTATAATGCAATTTTTTTGCACAGAGTTTGTTTTAAACGTACATTTTTTTAAACATTCCTAGCAAGTAAAAGAAATACTTTTATTCTCTCGTGCACAGATTCAGAATCTTCTTGTGAATTTTTCTGCTTTGTTTTTGTGCACAGAATCTTATCCCAATATGACCTGACCTAAATCACAGTGTGTGTGTGTGTGTGTTTGTTTGTGTGTGTGTGTGTGTGTGTATGTGTGTGTGTGTATGTGTGTGTGTGTGTGTAAGTAAGTGAATACAAAGGAGGCTGGTGCAATAAAATATAAAACAATATAACTGGTGGTCTGTCTAAAGGAGTATATTTATCTGTCTTTTAATTGTGCAAGAGGTATCACACATTAATCACATAGAGCAGTGTTAATACTGTAGTAATCTTTATATCTGTTCATTTCATTGTTTGATATCTAAAAATGGAGCACAGAGATCAGATGTATGTGTGACATTCATCCAGTAGGAACAAACAGTTTTTCCGATTTGTGCCATTTTCTTGAACCAAAATGCATTTTAGAGGAGTAAGTGTCCTGATAATGGATGACATTCGGACAATTTTTGTAACCATGACAAAAATATACTGAAGCATATATTGACTCTTGACTCACACCATTGCCAAATAAAAACGGGTCAAAGGGGTCCAAGCACTTTCCCCCAAAAATAGTGCCTCCTAAAGCCATTGCTTGCCTAAATTAATTAGTTCAGTTGCTTTGATACTACTTTGATACAAAAAACTTTGGCATCAGACTGCATTCCCCATACTCCTCACAAGATATCACAAACACTGGAATCATATTTATGAGCACCAGTATTTAAGATCTCTCATTTGTTTAGCATCCATTGCACTCGCTGTGTTTGTGTATATGTTCTAGTTTGCTTTGTTTATAATTGTATATTGCACTAATTAAATATTCATCTGCAATTGCATCTGCCTCTGACTCATTGTCCTGACAATAACGCTATTTTAATGTCTATGCCCTCAGTGGAGCAACCAATACAAAGAGCTGAACTATTGAAAAAAACAAAACTTGTACATTCAAAGCATTATACAATAAATTAGATCTTAAAATATTTTTCAGTAAATATTTTTTTTATATATTTATAGTTATATATGTGTGTGTATATTCATTGCATAATATCCAATGTATATAAGTATGCATATATAATGTACATATCTCATATATTAATGACTTTCTTGCAGATATAATATTGTTTTATGCCTATTACAAGTTTTCTATTATTAGAGCAATTTGAAGTGACAATGAAAATGTAAAAAGATAAACATTTGACATAAAAATCAGAAACTAAATCATGTTTTAAATGCTAAGAGTTTCTAATTGTAGTGTTTGGATACACATAAATATTTGTTGTTGTTTTTCTCTTGATGATTATGATCATGTTAAAGATAATAATTAATCAATATCGCTTGTTTAAAATGTATGCTAAAAGCTGATTGACTAAAGGCACCTAGGTTTTTTTTAATGTTTGTTTTTTTTAGCAACCTAAGGGTAATTATTTCTGAGAAACAGAAGATTCAATTCATCACATAATCTTAAGCTTTACATTCTGAGAATTTATTGAAGTGTGATATTATGTACAATATCATATTGTATTTAAATCTTAACATAATTTTAAATAATTATGGCAGGTCAAACACAGCAAAAAAAAAAAAATTCACAAATATAGGATTAGATGGCCAAAGTAACTATCGCACTACACTATATATATAATATATAAAATATATATATTACCAGAAGTATTGGGTCACCTGACCTGTCCTGCTATATGTGTTTATTTTCCAAACTCTTACCACAAAACTGGAGGCATTCAATTGTACAGGACGTCAAACCAGTTCCAGAATGGCAATGCTCCTGTGCACAAAGTGAGCTCCTTGAAGATCTGGTTTACATGCTTTGGAAGGGAAGATCTTGAGCTCTGATCTCATCCCTACTGAACACTTTTGGCATAAATTTGAACACTGACTGCACAGGCCTCTTCACTTACATCAATACCTGCCTTTTGTAACACCCATGTGGCTGATGAACACACATATACAGTACAGACCAAAAGTTTGGACACACCTTCTTATTCAAAGAGTTTTCTTTATTTTCATGACTATGAAAACTGTAGAGTCACACTGAAGGCATCAAGGGCTATTTGACCAAGAAGGAGAGTGATGGGGTGCTGCGCCAGATGACCTGTGCTCCACAGTCACCGGACCTGAACCCAATCGAGATGGTTTAGGGGTGAGCTGGACCGCAGAGTGAAGGCAAAAGGGCCAACAAGTGCCAAGCATCTCTCGGGGAACTCCTTCAAGACTGTTGGAAGACCATTTCAGGTGACTACCTCTTGAAGCTCATCAAGAGAATGCCAAGAGTGTGCAAAGCAGTAATCAAAGCAAAAGGTGGCTACTTTGAAGAACCTACAATATGACATTTTTCAGTTGTTTCACACTTTTTTGTTATGTATATAATTCCATATATAATTCCACATGTGTTAATTCATAGTTTTGATGCCTTCAGTGTGAATCTACAATTTTCATAGTCATGAAAATAAAGAAAACTCTTTGAATGAGAAGGTGTGTCCAAACTTTTGGTCTATACTGTACATAAGCACACTCCAGAATCAAGTGGAACATCTTCCCAGGAGAGTGGAGGGAAATAGAAAAGCAATTTAGGACTAAATGTGGAATGCAATGATCAAAAACCACATACCATACTAATGACTAGGGGACTCAATACTTTTGGCCCAATATAGTGTACATGCAGGTTATAGGTAATTTTAAACTATCATCCAACATTTTTAATGGATTGTTTAAATACAGTTCAGTAACCTCAATATGTTATTTATTGTTAGATGAATATCTCTTTAGATGATTATGTACTTAACATACAATGTTGTGCAAACTCTGTATATCTCTCTTCTTTAATCAGTGGGATAGACCCATTCAGGAGTTCATGTGTGCTGTAGATAAGCACAGGGTTAATTTTTTTCAGCCCCTCCTATTTCCTGGTATTATATAAACTCAGCAAGTTTCAATATTCTTTTTTACAGAAACAAGCAACAGACGTTAAACTCAAAACAGAGCAAATATTGTTTTTGGAAAAAACTATGGATCCCTTCAGCACTTTTCTGTTGCTGGGTTTAGTAATAGCTCTGTTCATATTGCTCAGAGGGAGGAATAAGCCACATAATCTACCACCAGGACCTACAGCTTTGCCAATAGTTGGAAATATTCTAACATTGGACAACCGTGCACCCTTTAAAACGTTTCTAAAGGTAATCAGGGATTTTTCCCCCACATTTTATTAAATATATTTTCCACAATTCAGTTATACAGTAGTACCTACACTGGGCATTCATTACATATTTATTGAATATAAAAAATTTTTAACCACCTTGTTGGAGATTTTATAAAAGAAGTCCTATTTTTTTTTTATTTATTTATTTATTTTTGTGAAACATTTTAGGTATTATGAAGAATCTATTTGTATTGACATTAATTTAAGAAGAAAGGAGCATTGAACTAAAATTAATTAGATGTGATATTCAAGGTAAAATCCAAAACTCCATGGTGTTGTGTTCCTTCCTTATTTGTTAAATGTTGCATAATTTCTAAGGACTTGTTCTCTTGACATTATCTCATGTACTTGCTACAGTTTTCAAGCAGGGAAATTAAAATAGCAGAGAAATTAGTATTTTTAAATGGATAATACTTTTGTTCTATGTTCTTTAACAGTGGAGTAAGATATATGGTCCTGTGATGACAGTGTATCTGGGACCCCAGAGATTCCTTGTTCTGGTGGGCTACGACACAGTGAAAGAAGCCCTTGTTGACAATGCAGATGATTTTGTTGGCAGAGCCCCTGTTCCTTTTGTACAACAACTGCTGAAAGGCTACGGTAAGAAAACAAAATACTAATATTTTATCACTATCTGGTATTCCACAAACCCAAAACCAGAGATGTATTACATACCAGGAGCTTTTTGAATTGTGATATTAAGAGTAATAGTAGTTACACCAAAATATGAATGATTTATTGAAATCTGGAAGTATATATCCAAATAAGATTCTTAAGTGCTCATGTAGAAAGTAAAAGTTTTTCAACTCGTAATATTTATTGTCACAAAATACAGGATGTCACAAAAATACAAATGAATATAAAAGTAAATGAAATAAAAGTAAGATTTTTTTTTACTTGTTTAAAACTCATGTAGGATGTATACATTCAATTTGAGTTTGTTGATTATGTGTATAATGCACCCTGGTTGTTCCAGGGGTTTATCAAATGTTTAAACTGAGGAAATATACCAATTTAAGGAAAATAAATGGTCATTCTGTTGTTAGGTGAGGGCAACAAATGGCTGGAAAAAAAGTCTTACTAAAAAGAAACAGGAACATTTTCAGTTAATTAGGTTAATTGGCAATAGGCCAGTAACATGATGGGGTATAAAGGAAGTAAAGATGGGCAGAGGTTCACCAATCTGCAAAAATGTGTCTATAAATTGTTGTTTATAAAATGTTATATAACATTGTTCATTTTACACAGAGTTCCAAATTTCCTTGGAATTGGGGTTGTATGTGATAAATTGTTATATATAGGATTCATTGTCATATTACCAACACTTTCTTCATCTCTCAGGTATAGCTATCAGTAATGGAGAGCGTTGGCGTCAGTTAAGGAGGTTTGCACTCACGACTCTGAGGGACTTTGGAATGGGACGCAAAAGGATGGAGGGGTGGATACAGGAGGAGAGCAGACACTTGCTGGATGCCATGAAAGAAACTAAGTGTGAGTGGCCTAATTCATGTCAGTTTCAACAGACCAAATATTGGTTAATTATTCCAATCAAATGGATAAAAAATTGGGTGAATCACATTTTTAGTAACAATAAGTAGTTTTCAAACATTCTAATCTTATAGAGGTCCTGTTATTCTCAGTTGATGAAGTGTAAAGAAGGGATTAGTGGTGTAAAGCATTTGAGTAAATGTGCTCCATTACTGTACTTAATTTTTTTGAGTTCATCTAGTTTTACTGGGTATCAAAGATATAAGCAACTTTTACTCTCTACTTAACTACATTTATGATTCAATATATATACTTTTTACTCCACTATATTTTAACTGGCAATGACCGCCACATTTTAATTTTGCAGATGAGACAATATTGTTGTTGAAGAGGCTGTTGTGTTGATGTTGTTTAATGAAGTGTTGAAGTGAACATATTAATTTAAATAAAAAAATAATAATAAAACCTCACAAATTTGGCTTTTAGGATTAGTGCACATTTGAGTGTTTGTCAATATGAGTAAAATACTCAAGTACTGTTAAAATCAGTTACTCTAAGAATTTAAGTCATATTTTATTTAACTTGTAATGAAGTAATTTTTGCGGTAACATTTATACTTTACTCAAAAAGGATTTTTAGTTACTCTTTACACCTCTGGAAGGGATTGAAGTCTTGCAAATAAATAGTAAAGCCTGAAGTCCAAGCATAAGTCTAGTTTTAGTCATTAGTGTAGAGTGTGGAGTCCAAATGGTGCCCAAAATATCTGCCTTTTGACTGGAATGCACCAGTCAACAGTATGACAAAAAACTGAGACTTATTTAAATGTGTTTACTTCCTGTAGCTGCCCCATTTGACTCCACATTCTTCCTAAGTAGAGCTGTATCCAACATTATCTGTGCATTGGTGTTTGGCCAACGCTTCGGTTATGAAGACCATAACTTTCTACGTCTGCTTCAAGTCATCAATGGAGTACTGAAGTTTGGCAGCAGCACAGGGGGACAGGTATGATATGATAGGATTCTTAAAGAAACTTCCCAGACTATTCATGCAGACCTTCAAATCCTTGTGAAAATAATAAATGTAATGATGCCCCATCACTTTTAAAACTTTAAAAGTTCTTCCATTTCCAAATTATATTAATATAGCATACAATAACATGAAGTACAATTCTAAAAAAAACTATTATTGTTATAACCAACTACCAAAAAGGTCATATTAGACATTCTCAAATGAATTTCATGCATATATACAAACACAGAATTCACAGTGCATCAAAGGGTTACATTTCTTTTTCTCTTATTTTGCAGTTGTATAATATCTTTCCAACTGTGCTTCATGCACTTCCTGGGAAGCATCATCAAATTTTCAAAGATGTGGATGAAGTCAGGGCCTTTTCTAAGGGCAAAGTACAAGAACACAATGTAAATTTGGACCCAGACAACCCAAGAGACTTCATCGATTGCTTCCTCATCCGACTCAGCCAGGTAAGCAAACGTTTATACTACAGTGCTTTTTTATTGCTGGTTTGAACCATTAAAAGTCGCTCAGTATATTGATCTAATGATGAAGCATTTCTCCTCCAAAATTGAACACTGATGTTCTGAGTTGAGTTCGTTTTTCTTTCAGAATTTTGGCGCAAGTGGTAGATTCGATCCATCCCAAATACATAACATTGGAATTAGTTTTAAGTGGGGCAGACATGACAAACATATTGACAGTGCTAATAGTTTTACTATTTTCAAAGTGCATGAAAAGAATTTAACATGCAGGGCCTCTAAATTGGAGATTTTTAATTTTTTTTTTTTTTTAAGTGAGCTGCAAGATTTTGGTTACTTACAATATAATATTTTTAAACCATCAGCAGGTTTTCAATGCATTAAACTAAATCACATGTACAAAAACATTGTCGTTATTTTATTAATTAAAATAATCTAATTACAGTATGACTGTGATAAATCGTGACTTTTAGTAGATTTTGTGTCTCATAGCTGTGTGTATAATTAATCAACTGTAAGAGAATGTGATAATTAGCCTATTCATGTATTCATGCAATATACTGTTTTTTCAGTCATTTCTTCTTCTTTGTCATTTCTTTTTTTCTTATTTGAATTTGTTTTTTTTTATCCCTGATTATATTTTGGTTTTAAAATCAAGACCTTCTGTATATGAATATTAATAGCATAATTTGGTAAAGTAGTGTGTAGCAGAATATGAATATTTTTTACCAGAAGTTCTGAACTTATGTCGCCTATTTTAAATATGGCTCTAGTTAATGCGTTCTATATGATGAACTGCTTATACAAATTGATTTCTTGTATTGCTACATTGATTAACCACATGCAATATTTCTTTCTCCAAACAGGAAAAAGACAATCCCAATTCAGAGTTTCATCAAGAAAATTTGATAGCCAGTGTCTTAAACTTATTCCTGGCTGGGACTGAGACCACCAGCACTACGCTCAGATATGCTCTGATGTTACTGATCAAGCATCCTGAAATACAGGGTAGGACCATTGAAGAACATGTTTGCACGAACATAACTAAAAATATATAGTCAATAAATATTTTACATTAAAAACATACATAAAGCAATAAAAAGTTACATTTTTGTTTCTTAATATGGATTGATCATGCAATTATCAGCCAATCATGTGGCAGTAACTAGTCATGAGTTTCACTTAATGATCACCTCAAACATCAGAAAGAGGAAAAATTGTTGATCCAGGTTAGATGTGTTTTGTGTTAGCTCCCATAATCCTGTTTCCTTGGTTCCAACCTTCTCAGTTGGAACCTGTCTTATAAATTCCCTAATTTTAAAACTCTAATCACTGAAATCCCATTTTCCTGCATGATTTTCCTAAAAAGTGGGTGGTCACTGAATAAATGTTCAGGTTTGTGTTTGTGTGACAGTCTATCAGAGTGATTCACCCACTTATCTAAAAAGTCCCATTTGAAATATTTTCTTATATTATTCATTTTTTGAAGTGAAACGTAATTAATTAATTTACTCCCATGTAAAATGCAAGAAAATGCAAGAAAGGCAATATCCAAACCTTTCAAAGTAGTGATTTATAGTACAAGATATTAATATAAACCACATGCAAATGAACAAATTATTATATGCATATTATATGCATATACGATTCAATAAAGATACATATGAAGCAGCTACCAACAATTCGATATGATACGCTACAATTTACCCTATTAAGAAGCGGTGCGATACGATACACATAATTACATTATGACATTATAACATTATGACTGGTGAGTGAATAACACTGATTATCTCTTCATTAGACACCTGTAAGTGGGTGGGATATATTAAGCAGCAAGTGAACATTTTATCTTCAAAGGCGGCAGGGTCATGGGGGGCCGAGGCTTATTGATGCACGTGGGGAGCGAAGGCTGGCCCGTGTGGTCCAATCCAACAGACGAACTACTGTAGCTTAAATTGCTGAAGAAGTTAATGCTGTTAATGCACGACGGATCAGTAAAAGGAACAGCAAAAGGGGGACCAACACAATATTAGGAATCTGATCATAATGTTATGCCTGATTAGTGGCCATAAAGGTATGCCTGTATATGAGTTGCATCATTGCATACATACTGTACACACTATTGAATCCCTGCCCACTTTTTCAGATCAAATGCAGAAAGAGATTGGCATTGTGATTGGACAAGAACGAAGCCCTAATATGGAAGACAGGAAGTCCCTCCCATTTACTGATGCAGTGATCCATGAAGTGCAACGCTATATAGATCTTGTGCCGCTTAATATTCCCCATTACACCACACATCAAATTACATTCAGAGGCTACACAATTCCAAAGGTAATGATGAATAAATACATGTTTTACTTAAACCACTTACTTTTTTAAGTTGTTACTTATAGCACACAAAAAGCAAACTTGTGGAACTTCTCGAGCACAAACAGACAAAAAACGATGCGGTGCCGTCCATGAATTATTTCTTTACTAGGATTGATGTAGCTTCATCAATAAATGCAATAAATGCAATTTGACTGACATGAAAAATGACCAATCACTGATATTTTCTTAAAGACCTTTGGCAAAAATTCTGGGTTATCATTTAGACACAAAGACAAAAGTCTTAACTGAATTCTGTGATGTTTTTTCAGCAGTCTGTTAACTATATTGTACTCTGAAAAAATGCATGACCACAGCATTGAAAAGTTTATAATTTCACTAAACATTTATGCATAGAAAAGTGTATACACAGAAGAATCAGATCAACTCTTTCAAGATCCTTAAGCTTATGAAGCAGAAAAATCCATCTAGTGATTTTACATGATTGTATCTAATAGCTGTAGATTAGATTAGATTATCAGAGCGACAATTTAACATTAGTGTATGCGAGGTTGTGTTATCATTTAAGAAGTCTTAAAAATGAAAAATGAGCTCAACAGTTTGAAACAACACAACACACAATTGCATAGGCCTGCATTCAGCTGTCAAATTTTACAAATAATGTTAATAGTTTGCTTAGAGCAGCAGAAGATCAATTAGTTGTCCTATTATTATTATTCTCTTTTCTATTGTTAACTGCACGTTACTGTTGAATCATGTGATCTCTTACCATTCAGCTTTTTTTCTGATTGCTGCTTTAGCAGGCAGTTCCTGACTGCACAGCTGATAATTTCAATAAATGCATTCCTTGATTTTCTTGTATTTTCCTGTTGGTCGCTCTGTCCCAATTGATTAAATTGTTTTTAAAGAAAACTTTATTTAGATCCACTAAATTCACTAGTTTCGGTTAATATTTTAAATCCCTTGCAGGACACAGTAATCTTACCCTTGCTTCACTCTGTTCTGAGGGATGAGGAACACTGGGAGAAGCCATGGACATTTGACCCGAAACATTTTTTGGACAAAAATGGCAACTTTAAAAAGAGCCCTGCTTTCATGCCTTTTTCTGCAGGTGAGAACAGTCATTATTTACCTGTACACAGTTTAACATACACACATTATGATTAATCAAACTGCTCCTATGTAGATTCAAACTTTAGAAAGGTACAAAAGTTAGTCCTTAATTAGGAAGAAATCCAAATCCACTTTCTAAAGTTGTTCATACAAGGTGTATATAATCAGTTTGTGTTTATTGTAAGCGTATACAATATCTATAGATTTTATCAATGTCAATATTCTATCATTATTTATTTATTTATATAACCCAGCCATTAGGGAGGCACAAGCCAGTGCATTCTTAGTGCCGGTCCCAAGCCCGGGTAAATGGGGAGGGTTGCGTTAGGAAGGGCATCCAGCGTAAAACATGTGCCAAATCAAATATGCGGATCACAAATGAGAATTTCATACCGGATCGGTCGAGGCCCGGGTTAACAACGACCGCCACAGGTATCGTTAGCCAACAGGGTACCGGTGGAAATTGGGCTACTGTTGGCCGAAGGAGGAAAAGGAGAGGAGGAAGACGTCTACAGAGACGGCAGGGAAATGAGCAGTGTAGGAGAGTGGAGGTTCGGGTTGGTACTTTAAATGTTGGTACTATGACGGGTAAAGGGAGAGAAGTAGCTGATATGATGGAGAGGAGAAAGGTAGATATGCTGTGTGTTCAGGAGACCAAGTGGAAAGGGAGTAAGGCCAGGAACATTGGAGGTGGATTTAAACTGTTTTATCATGGTGTGGATGGAAAGAGAAATGGTGTAGGGGTGATTCTGAAGGAAGAGTACAGTAAGAGTGTAGTGGAGGTGAAGAGAGTTTCTGATGATCGTGAAGGTGGAAGTTGAAGGGATGATGATAAATGTCATCAGTGCCTATGCTCCACAAGTTGGCTGTGAGATGGAGGAGAAGGAAAGATTCTGGAGTGAATTAGATGAAGTGGTAGATGGTGTACCTAGGAAAGAACGGTTGGTGATTGGGGCGGACTTTAATGGGCATGTAGGTGAAGGGAACAGAGGTGACGAGGAGGTGATGGGTAGGTATGGTTTTAAGGAGAGGAATGTGGAAGGGCAGATGGTGGTAGATTTTGCTAAAAGGATGGAAATGGCAGTGGTGAAAACTTATTTTAAGAAGAAGGAGGATCATAGGGTGACGTATAAGAGTGGAGGAAGGTGCACACAGGTGGACTATGTGCTATGCAGGAGATGCAACCTGAAGGAGATTGGCGACTGTAAGGTGTTGGCAGGGGACAGTGTAGCTAGACAGCATAGGATGGTGGTCTGTAGGATGGTTTTGGAGGCGAAGAAGAAGAGGAGGAGAGTGAGGACTGAAAGAAGAATAAGATGGTGGAAACTGAAGGAGGAAGAGTGTAGTGTGAGGTTCAGGGAAGAGGTCAGAGAGAGGCTCAGTGGTGTTAAGGAGGTGTTGGATGATTGGGGCAACTACTGCAGGAGTGATGAGGGAGGCAGCTAGAAAAGTACTTGGTGTGACATCTGAAAATAGAAAGGAAGACAAGGAGACGTGGTGGTGGAATGAGGAAGTGCAGGAGAGCATAAGGAGAAAGAGGTTGGCAAAACAGAATTGGGATCGACAGAGTGATGAGAAAAGTAGGCAGGAGTACAAGGAGATGCGGCAGCAGGTTAAGAGGGATGTGGCGAAAGCCAAGGAAAAGGCATATGAGGAGCTGTATGAGAGGTTGGACACTAAGGAAGGAGAAAAGGATTTGTACCGATTGGCCAGGCAGAGGGACCGAGCTGGAAAGGATGTACTGCAAGTTAGAGCAGTAAAGGATGGAGAGGGAAATGTGTTGACTAGTGAGGAGAGTGTGTTGAGAAGGTGGAGGGAGTATTTTGAGCAGCTGATGAATGAGGAAAATCAGAGAGAGAGAGAAGGTTGGATGATGTGGAGTTGGTGAAGCAGTATGTAGATAGTATTAGTAAGGAGGAAGTGAGAGCAGCGATTAAGAGGATGAAGAATGGAAAGTCGGTTGGACCAGATGACATACCGGTAGAAGCGTGGAGATGTTTAGGAGAGATGGCAGTGGAGTTTTTGACCAGATTGTTTAAAAGGATTCTGGAAGGTGAGAAGATGCCTGAGGAATGGAGAAGAAGTGTGCTGGTACCGATCTTTAAGCATAAAGGAGATGTGCAGACCTGCAGTAACTACAGAGGAATTAAGTTGATCAGTCACACCATGAAGTTATGGGAAAGAGTAGTGGAAGCCAGGCTGAGAGAAGAGGTGACCATCTGTGAGCAACAGTATGGTTTCATGCCGAGGAAGAGCACCACAGATGCCTTATTTGCTTTGAGAATGTTGATGGAGAAGTATAGAGAAGGACAGAAGGAATTGCATTGTGTATTTGTGGATTTAGAGAAGGCGTACGACAGGGTGCCAAGAGAGGAGTTGTGGTATTGTATGAGGAAGTCAGGTGTGTCAGAGAAGTATGTGAGGGTGGTGCAAGACATGTATGAGGACAGTGTGACGGCAGTGAAGTGTGCAGTAGGTACGACAGACTGGTTTAGAGTGAAGGTTGGACTGCATCAAGGATCAGCCCTGAGCCCTTTCCTGTTTGCAGTGGTGATGGACAGGTTGACGGACGAGGTCAGACAGGAGTCTCCCTGGACTATGATGTTTGCGGATGATATTGTGATTTGTTGTGAGAGTAGGGAGCAGGTTGAGAAGAGCCTGGAGAGGTGGAGATATGCGCTGGAGAGAAGGGGAATGAAACTCAGTAGGAGTAAGACAGAATACATGTGTGTGAATGAGAGGGAGGGCAGTGGAGTGGTGCGGTTGCAGGGAGAAGAGCTTCAGAAGGTGGAGGAATTCAGGTACCTGGGGTCAACAGTGCAAAGTAATGGAGAGTGTGTTAGAGAAGTGAAGAAAAGAGTGCAGGCAGGGTGGAGTGGGTGGAGAAGAGTGACAGGAGTGATTTGTGATAGTAGGGTATCTGCAAAATTGAAAGGAAAAGTTTATAGGACTGTGGTGAGACCTGCGATGTTGTATGGTTTAGAGACAGTGGCATTGAGTAAAAGACAGGAGGTGGAGCTGGAGGTAGCAGAGCTGAAGATGTTGAGGTTTTCGTTGGGAGTGACGAGGATGGATAAGATTAGAAATGAGTTTATTAGAGGGACAGCGCATGTAGGATGTTTTGGTGACAAGGTGAGGGAGGCGAGATTGAGATGGTTTGGACATGTGCAGAGGAGGGACATGAATTATATTGGTAGAAGAATGCTGAGGATGGAGCCACCAGGTAGGAGGAAAAGAGGAAGGCCAAGAAGGAGGTTCATGGATGTGGTGAGGGAAGACATGCAGGTAGTTGGTGTAAAAGAGGCAGGTGTAGAGGACAGGGTGGTATGGAGACGGATGATCCGCTGTGGCGACCCCTAATGGGAGCAGCCGAAAGAAGAAGAAGAAGAAGATTTATTTATTTATATCATTTTTAAGAAACTCATGCATGTTTCTTTAGTTTATATGCAAAAAAAAACTCAGTCATTTAATCACATGAAGATTTACTGTGACCAAATAAATATATAAAAAGGAAGCAGATGTTAAAAGTTTTTTCTTTGTTCCATTGAAAAATCCTCCTTTAGCATGAACAACACACTTGGCATCCAGACAATTCTTTTCAGCTGAAATATGTTGCCATGCATCTTAGAAAACTTGCAAAAGATGTCCTTCGCTGGATATTTCTTTCTGACCTTGCAATCCAGTTCATCCCAGAGCAGATCAATAGAATATAGGTGAAGTGACTGGGCAGACTGTTCCATTATAAATAACACTCTCGCCAACTGTTTGCTCTCTAAATAATGCTCAGAGAGCTTGGAGGTACGCTTCAGGTCAATGTCTTGTTGTATAGTGAAGTTGGTTCCATTAAGCTGCAGTTTAGGCGGAATTGAATTGTGATTAAATATATAATAATAGCCATGTTAGTTTAATATCCCTTTCACCTGGAATAAATCTTCAAACTTCCCCTCTCCAAAAAAACCTAAACCATTAAGCTTTCACCTTCATGTTGGACTGTGGCTGTAATGCGGTCTGGTAACATAAAAAAATGTCAAATTTGGACTCTTATGTTCACAGAATTTTATTTCAGTCATTCACTGTCCAAGTCGTAATCATTTTTGTGAAGCTGCTTTGGGACAATGTCTATTGGTAAACTTGTTTTACAAATAAAATAAAATTGAAATGAATTCTTATGTTTTTGGCTTTTATCTAATTTGTTGCATATAAACAAGGGAACATGCATGTGTCTGTATAAAAGACTGTGTTTTCATGATTTTAGGCTGATTATTAACCACAAGAGATAAATGTGGAGTGTTTTCGAAAGCCAAGGCAAGATATGTGTGATCTTGTCAGATATTGGTTACCGTCTTAGGAATTTTTTTTTTTACATGTATATAGATTATGCATACCTTATTTTGCAGATACATTTAGATTTCCAATGAAGAGAAAGCTAAACCTAAAGTTAAAGCTGAGCTTTTGGAAGTTTCTGACAGTTCTTATCAACCTTCAGTTGATACAGAGCTTTAACTGAAGATCTATTAGTGTCTCCACTGTGGAAAATGACTGTTGAACAGGCTCTGTCTTCTGTAAACCTGTATATACAGTGTTAGTGCTAGTTTAAGAATATGACCAGGACAAATCTACAGAATGGCATGCACACAAAATGCATTTTTTGTGTCTCAAATGTACAATTAACTTAAATTAATTTAAATGAATCTTTTAATCAGAAAGTTTTAATCAGAATGCCAAAAAAGTGTACATGTAAACGTGGCTAGCGTTATAGTATGTGATGCTAACTTGAATTGTTGGTCTTTCCTGCAGGGAAGAGGGCCTGTGTGGGTGAGTCTCTGGCACGGATGGAACTGTTTCTCTTCCTGGTGTCCCTGTTGCAACATTTCACCTTTACCACACCTGGAGGACCTGAGAGCATTGATTCCACTCCTGAAACCAGCGGCTTTGCCAACCTGCCACGCAAATACCAGCTCATCGCCACCCCGCGCTGAACTACAACATTACTGTGGGCTAACAGACATAATCCCATTAGATATAATGTAAAGAACTTCCAAATCCCATTAGATTTTCCAATTGCAGATAAGAAATGCAAGCCATAAAAGCAAGTGGACAATTTGGGAAGGAAAACAGATTGGCTTTAATAAAATTTTATTCTGAGCGGTGGTCATCTCACTGACACACAGCCTCAAAACATCTCTTTTGACCCATGAGATTAATTAAATCCAGAGCCACCTATGTAAGTAGCAATCTTGGAATGTTTTGCAGCATCATTATCGCATTCCACATTTAGTCCTAATTTGCTCATATAATCCCCTCCACTCTTCTGGGAGGATGTTCCACTAGATTTTGGAGTGAGCTTGTGGATATCTGTGTTATTTTATTATACCGCATCCAAAGACACCCCATACAATTGTTTCTCCAGCTTTGTGGTAACTGTTTGGAGAAAACCTCATATAGCAGGAAAGGTCAGGTGTCCTAATACTTTTGTTCATATAGTGTATATCAACCAAAACAAAACTACAATATTTGCTTGCTTTTAGAACTCCAGGTCATTAATTCCATATGGACCTGCATATTTATCAGTATCTCAGGGTGTCAGTTTTTCTTTTTTAGGCTGAACTGTTTATATATAAGCTTAGCCACTGTTCATCGTCATTAAAATCATCATGTTCATCAATACCATTGCTAAATTCAACACCACCAATCTGCTAAAGTTAAACAGCTGATACTTAAACAGCTTTGTAGTTTGAATGTTGTTTTTACTCTTATATTAATATGATCAATAAATAAATAATTAAAATATCATTGTGAATGGGATGTGAATGATTAGTACATTTGGTTTATGGGGTTTATTGGCTGTACACTATAAATTGAGTATTAAGCATTAGAATGTAAACACAAACTAAACACAAAGCTGAATAGAAGTGACTGTGGGCAATAGGAACATGTGAGGTGATCAACCGATAACAGAACAGGGGTGGAGGCAGAACATGAATAAAGAATAAACATAGCTCTATAATCATGTGACTCAGCGACAAGTCAGTGGGGTCTGGTAGTAGGGATGAGATGAGTTTGCCTGGGGCATGTGAAAAGACTGAGACAGGAATGCTGGGAATGCCAATGCTGTTGGCTTCTTGCAGCAGCAGGTCTTGGGACGTAGTGCCATCAGCCTCTGGCAGAAGCAGGATTTTGGAGGCCGTGTCATCTGCCTTACAGCAGGGCGTAGGGTTCCACTCTGTCTGCCTCTTTTTTTAAACATGGCTTAGGAAGCCATGCTGTCAATGTCCGGCATAAGAGGGTTGTGGGAGGTCACAATGTCAACCCTCTGGAATGAGCATGACTTGGAAGCCTGTGCCATCGACCTCCAGCAGGAGCTTAATTTTTTAAGGCCTCACTGTTGTCCTCAGGCAGGAGAATGACTTGTTAGCAAACTTAAGTATGAGGTCAGGCCATGGGCCAAATCCATGAGTTTGGCTTGGAAGGCTGCACTGTTGCTTGTAAGGGGTGTGTCAAAGGTTTGTCAGGAAAATTATGTAAGAGGCTGCACTGTTAGTGTAAGGAAGTGTTTTATCCTCTGCTGCTTCTGTCGCCTGGACAGGATACCCTTGAATTCAGCCTTTCCTCTCCATTTCTGCTCTCCTACATATACGGGGAAGTCTCAATGAAACACACGAGTCAGCTTTCAGAGAGAAGTTCCAAAGTTGATTGTTTCACACATGAAGATATACTTCCAAAGAGAAGGAGAGGAACGGGGTGGGCTGCCAGGTGTGTGCTATTTCACCACCAGAGGTCATACCAGGACTTGAAATCATTTTGACCATACAGTAATTGAACATTTCTCAATGCTGTTGAAAACTTAATTAATTAATCCGTGAATGGCAGTCATTCGGCCTGGACCAAGCAAATTTCCATCCAGTGTTAGCTTTATCTTTTCCTGATTACATCTGTACATTACAATCTGTTAAAAGATTAAATAAAAAAAAACAAAAACATCATGCTGCAATCTAAATAAATTCAAAATTGAATTAAATTGGTGTCTCTTGTGAGCTAAATTGGCAAGTCTTGTTCCATTGCAGTTGTCTAACTAATAGACCTTCCAAGGAAAGCTCAGGTCTGATGTGAAAAAAAGGTTGCAGGTTCTTGTTTTACTGAATTTTTATTGTTTATAGGGCAATCATTCTTTATCTGTACACGAAGTTGGCAGTTTTCAAGGCAGTTCTCAAATGCAGAGGTGAACTTAGAAACTGACAAGGCAAATAAGTGAGTAACAGTGACAATCATTTCTGCTTCAATTGTTTCACTCGCCTCAGGCAGAGGAAGTCAAGAGAGGCAGTTTGCTGTGATGTTTTTTTCCCCGGGTGATATGCAACTTTATAGGAATAGCATGACCACCTGGCGATCTCCACCTAGCCAGCTCGTCCCATTTCTTTGAATGTAAAAAGCATAATAAGGGCTTGGTGGTCTGGTCGCAGAACAAATTGTCTCACCCAAAGATATGGCCTCCATTTTTCAATCCACACACAGGCCAAGGCTCCCCTTTACACAGTTGAGGAACTTTCCTTAAGCTGGGGAAAGGGTTCTGTAGGCAAAAGCTACCAAGACAAGACAAGACAAGACTTGGTCGAGTTAAACATGCTCCTGAGGTTCCAGTGACCACTGTTTCTGCCCCTCTTCCCTCTGCGGATCTTCCCACTTCACCCAGACTTGCCTCTGGATAGTGTTCTCTTCATTTGGAGGCCACTCTGTGCAGCTTGGGGCGGTGTCTTATCAAAGCCTTGGGTGGTTTTTGAAATAGGGATGGATTTGGATTGTAGTTAATGTCCACAGTCTGCTACACTGACTCAGGACTACAGTTTGCTTCTGATCACCATCACTGCACCCCGCAACATCGTTTATCTGCAATAAATGTACATTTGGTGCAACCCAGATGAGGATGGGTTCCCTCTTGAGTCTGGTTCCAGTAAAGCTTTCTTCCTTAGCCATCTCGGGGAGTTTTTCCTTGCCACAGTCGCCACCGGCTTGTTCATCATGGACAAACTTACACTTATAAAGAACATATTCATTTTTTTATCACCAAATTATCTGTGTAAACCTGCTTTGAGACAATGTTCATTGTTAAAAGCGCTATACAAATAAAAATTCATTGAATTGAATTGAATTGAAGACAAGATATACCTTTATTTGTCCCACAGTAGGGAAATGTTCATGTTACAACAACAACAAAAAAAATTGCATATATAAATCAGAGACATAGTACAAATATATACAGTAACTTTCTTTCAGCTTCTCCTATTAGGGGTCACCACAACGGACCATCTGCATGTTTGATTTGGCACATGTTTTCACACTGGATGCCCTTCCTAACGCAACCCTCCCCATTTATCCCGTCTTGGGACTTGCACTAAGAGTGCCTGGGGTTGGATTCACAGTACAGTATTTAAATACAAAAGAAAAGAAACAAACAATACACTGTAGTAGTTACACTTTCAAACAATCAAATTGCACTAGATAATATTGAACAGTTTAAAATGGTGTTGTTGCACAGTTACACAAAAACAAAAAACAGTATCAATAATGTGCATTATGGTGACTGAATCACTGGGAGCAGCTCCAATTGTAAAGTCTAATAGCAGCAGGAATAAAAGGCCTTTGGTGTCGCTCCTTCAGACACTTTGGATTTAACAGTCTGTTACTGAAGGAGATGAAGCTGTTTCATACATGGGTGAGAGTCGTTCTCCAGCAATGATGATTAGTAGCTTAGCTACCATCCTCTTTTCTCCCACCTCCTCTACAGTGTCCAGGACTGGGCTGGCCTTCCTGATCAACTTGTCCGTTTTTTCCTGTCTGCAGTAGAGATGCTGCTGCACTGGCAGACCACTCCATAGAAGATGGCTGAGGCCACCACATGGTCAAAAAAGGTCTTCAGTAGTGTTCCCTGCACTCCAAAAGCAAAAAGGGTCTGCTTTGTCCTTTCTTGTAAATTGCATCTGTGTTATCTGTCCAGTTCAGTTTGATGTTCAGATGAACACCCATGTATTTTTAAATCAACTCTCTCAGTGTCCTTTTATATTAATGTTAACTGGTGATATTAAAGAGTGTTTTTGCCCTTAAAATTCCACCACCAGTTCTTTGGTTTTCTCTACATTCGTCAGGAGGCAGCTTTGTTGGCCCCAGTCCAAAAAGTCCTAAAGTCCTCTGTACTCCCTGTCATCATCATCCGTGAGCAGACCGATGATATCAGTCATAAAAGAACTAATGCAGGTGACAGGTTGCTTAGCTGAACTTGAAGTCTGCAGTGCTACTAGTCTGCAGTCACTCTTTTGGGGCGAGGCATTTTTAGTACAGGTACCATGCAGGATGTCTTCCATAGCTGTGGTACCTTCCTCAGCTTCAGGCTCAGACCAAACACGTACAACATTATATCGCACAGCTGGTCTGTGCAGGCTTTAAGGAGCCTGGAGCTAATGCCATCTGGCCCTGCAGTCTTCCTTGCCTTGATACTCCTGAGCTCCAACCTCACCTGGGCTTCTGAAAGGTGCAGTATGTAGTGGTGGGAGTGGGGACTGGGGGACAAGGTAGAGGGGATAGGTTAGATGTGTTGTAAGTAGGCTGTGAGCTGAGAGTAGTGCAGAAAGAGGTGGGTCTGGAGCAGCTTGATTTCAAACTCCCTCTTCTTCTCTTTAAGGAGAGTCTTTATTTCAAGGTTAAATCGTGGCTTGTTGTTGGGAAAACTCTGTACAGTCATGGTGGGTACAGTAGTTTATATTATCGGTAATACAGTCTGTAAAATTATCAATATCCTCCCCATGTGTATTGCACAATTTTTCCCATACAGCAGTATCATAACAGTATTTCAGAGCCTCACTGGTCTCATCAGACTATGACCTCACTGTGTGGAAGACAGCTGGTTTCCTGCATAAAAGTGGTTTGTACACAGGTAGGGGATGAACCAGGTTGTGATCCGAACTCAATCTCATTTATAATCACAGTATCACATTCGATAGGGCATTGAAGCGGTTTTCAGCGAATCCATTCCCAGCAAAACTTAATTTTACTACCTAGAATGTTTTCACTACCGTTTTACCATTGTGGAAGACATCTGTAGAAAAACACAGCACCAGAATAATGTCTTTGGTACAAGAAACTAACTTTACTCTCAAGGTTGGAAAATAAAAGCAAAATAAGCATGGTCAATACTCTCTGGCAGTATAGACACTGATGAGCCTGTGTACACAATTATCTCCACTGGCTGACAATGTCAATCATTTGTTTTAATTTGCACACAGAGAATTTTGCTTTTCACAGTTGCAGGATCATTCATGGATAATACTGAGCTCTGGTATAAAAATCTCATGCACCTGTTTCTGTGATGAGCGGCAAAATCTTTCCGCATGAATTGCATACTCTTTTTATCGTTGGAATTGAAGGTTTGCTAGGCACATGATTACTGGATCAGCAACGGTAACCAGAATGCTGTTGTCTCATGCTGGGAACTGATTGATCTGACGAAGAAGAAGGTATCGTCTTTTTTCTATGTAGTGGATGTTTTACACTCCGAAGACCCTGCATGTCATGTACTTGTGAAGTATCTTAAAGAACCTCTGAGTTTTTTAGTGCAGCCTCCATTTGCATCAAGACAACTTTATTCAAAGTAAGGTCCGGTTCAAACAAAAGTCGGTCCCTAACGTGTGGTTTAGCTGCTTGCTCCAATAGCTGATCACGTAGCATTTGCTCTTCCACGTTTCTGAAATCACATGTAGCCGAAAGCTCACGTAAGGCAGTCAGAAACTAATTAATAGGTTAATCAGTCAATCCTCTCTGCAACAACATTCTTCTGTGCCCAAAGCATGTAGCAGAACAGCTAATTTTCCTTCCTCTGGACAGGCATCACCAGTAGCATTAAACATAACAAGAAGGTCATTTCAAACATTTTGAGCCAGACAGTAAAAGTAAGTTAAGGCTCACCAAGGCATAGCAGAAATGAGCTGGCAGAGGAACTCTAATCGACATCCTCGTCACCAAAATGTGATATTTGTATGTTTTGTAATAAATTTAAAAAGCTATTTTCTTTACCTGTGGTGAACAAAGTACACAAACCATGTACTTGATAAAGTTAAAGTTAGGGATACACTTTACACATTTTACACATTAAAATCTAAATTGTACCCATACAAAAGTATTTGCTTTCAAATGTACTTAAGCATCCAAAGTACTATGAATTAATATGGCTATAAAAATTATTTCGGCTTCTCCCATTAGGGGTCGCCACAGCGGACCATCTGCATGTTTGATTTGGCACATGTGGTACACTGGATGCCCTTCCTAACGCAATCCGGGCTTGGGACCGGCACTAAGGCTTGTGCAACCCTAATGGCTGGGGTTGGTTCCCTGACCGGGGATCGAACCCGGGCCGCAGCAGTGAGAGCGCCGCATCCTAACCACTAGACCACCAGGATACCTATTAATTAATATGGCTATAATGTTGTATTATCATTTCTATAAGACTATAGTTTAATTAACTCAGCTTATGTAAAAAGATGCTAACATTACTCTTAGCGCAGCAATCTATTAACAGAATGATATTAATTACTCAAACACTGATTGATATGTAATAAAAAATATCATGAGCCCAAAACCTCAACTACTTAAAATAATTGCAAAATTTACCTAAACAAATAAGGCCACTGTTGTTGTGACAAGTTCGAGTCAGAATTTTCTTTCATCATTTATTACTCTCAAAATGTTCTGCTTGCTGTTGAACTGATGCCGAACTGTATGTTGGTGGTAAGTAGATACCACCAAGCGCCAATCAATCAAGTTAAAAACAGAGCACGTGCTCTACCCTGATTGGTGGCCTTGACCAGTTAAGTTTTAATCCACTCACAAATAAAAAGAAACGTTGTTTCTTAAATGTTTCTAAGTAAAAAGTAGGATATTTCACTACTTACAGTAACAAATTACAAATACTTTGTTACTGTCCACCACTGTTCTTTGTTTACTCTTTTTATCTTCTACTGCCAACTAGTGGCTACACATCTACAGACTCAACAAGTACAGTACAGTTCCCTCAATATGTTATTTACAGTTATATGAATATCTTATAGAAGACTGTGTGTTTAACATACAATGTTACGGAAACTCTATAAATTTTTATCTTCTTGAATCAGTGGGATAGACCTATCAAGAGTTCATGTGTACTGTAGATAAGCACATGGTTCACGTTTTTCAGCCCCTCCCATTTCCTGGTATTATATAAACTCTGCAAGCCCCAGTGTAAAATGCTTTAAGCAAAAGTAAGCAACAGATTCAAAACTGAGCAGATATTGTTTTTGGAAAATAATAATATAAACAACTATGGATCTCTCCAGCACTTTACTATTGCTGGGTTTAGTAATAGCTCTGTTCATATTGCCTAGATGGAGATATAAACCACATACTCTACCTCCAGGACCTACAGCTTTGCCTATAGTTGGAAATATTCTGACCATGGACATCCATGCACCCTTTAAAGACTTTCTAAAGGTCAGCAGTTTTTTTTTTTATCTTCATAAAATATATTTTCCACATTGTAGTCATAAGTGCTGAGTCGTTCATTTTCAAACGAGTCTTTAATGTGACACAGAAGAACGAGTAGTCTCAATGTTCTACTGGACATGCATGTGCAAAGCATCTAGGTTATTGTCAGGGATTCCCCTGCCACGCCCCCCTCAGTAGCTGTCAGAGATGCACCCTGCCACGCCCCCCTCAGTAGCTGTCAGAGATGCACCCTGCTACGCCCCCCTCAGTAGCTGTCAGAGATGCACCCTGCTACGCCCCCCTCAGTAGCTGTCATGGTTCCTCTTATCCCGTGCCTGCCTGAACGACCGACAGCTGTGGCTCGTTACGGATCAGACTATATAAACTCACGTTCTCGAGTCACAGGCTGTCGGTTCTTAAATGTCATGCTGGTGATTCCCCATGGCTGCTCGACTGCCAGCATTCCCCGCTGGTTCCGTTTCCCAACCCCGTTCCGTGGTGGACTACTCTTGGCCATAGGAGGTTTACTTTTGTTTTGCTTTCCGTTGGACTTTAACTTCCGTTGTGGATTACTCGTCTCGAGCGGATATCTTAGTTTGCTTCTCTCCTCGGCATATGTGAGTGTTGTTTGGTTGAACTGTTTTCAATAAACCATTAATGACTTACTTCCGCTTCCGCGTCATGGTCGTCAGCCTGACAGTTATGTACAGAAAAAAGAATGAAGTATATACCTTCCAGTCCGAGGCGCTTGTTGGAAGTAAATTAAATTAAGCAGAGAAATTGTTATTTTGTACATGAAAAAACTTTAGTAACCCATTCAGGATAAACTGATCTTTGTTCTTTAACAGTGGAGTAAGACATATGGTCCTGTGATGACGGTGTATCTGGGAACCCAGAGATTCCTTGTTCTGGTGGGCTACAACTCAGTGAAAGAAGCCCTTGTTGACAATGCAGATGATTTTGTTGGCAGAGCCCCTGTTCCTTTTGCACAGAAAGTGCTAAAAGGCTACGGTAAGAAATATAAACTACCTGTTAGTTATAACAAAAGCTGATGTTTAGAGACATTTGTCATTTGCCACAAAACACAAAACTAGAGAATTGTTACATACCACAAGTTTGTCGAATAGTGCTGAAGATGCTAAGATGTTCATTGGGAGTGATGACGATGGACAGGATTAGAAATGAGTTTAATAGAGGGACAGCGCCTGTAGGACGTTTTGGAGACAAGGTGAGGAAGGCGAGATTGAGATGGTTTGGACATGTGCACAGGAGGGAATGGGGTAGAAGAATGCTGAGGATGGAGCAACCAGGAAGGAGGAAAAGAGGAAGGCCAAGAAGAAGGTTTATGGATGTGAGGGAAGACATGCAGGTTATTGGTTTGAAAGAGGCAGATGTAGAGGACAGGGGGTATGGGGACGGATGATCCGCTGTGGTGACCCCTAATGGGAGAAGCCGAAAGACAGAACATAATGGGTATCAGTAGATATATGTATTTATAAGCTAAATATTTGATAACAGGGAAGGAAAAAGTGCAGTAATTAAGTTACATCGTAAGTAGAGCTGCAACAACTATTCGATCATTTAAAAATTATATATTCAAGATGCTTATATTTTCACAACTAAACAAAATGTGTATTTTTTTCAAAAAAAAATTTACATGAAAAATGTTTTATATATTGTATAGATTTCTTTTAAGCATGGTTGTCAACTTGACATCTGCGAAATACAATACAAATGGTGATTTACACAAATTACTTTACCTTGTATACTCAAATGCGGTTTTTATTTTGTTTGTTTGTTTGTTTGGTTTTTTTGTTTTTTACAGACCCAGCATGAGTGAATTTGTTTAAATGAGAAATCACTCATGCATGCCTCAACAAGCAGCCACTATAAGCTTTAAAATATCAAAATTAAAGATCGTTAAACTCATTGTGGCAAGTACACTTTTATACATAAATACCCTAAAATAAATGTTGCTAAAAAGAAAAAGCTGAAAGAACATTTTGCAACTTTTCAATTCAATTCAATTCATTTTTATTTGTATAGCGATTTTAACAATGAACATTGTCTCAAAGCAGCTTTACACAGATAATGTGGTGATTAAAAGTGAATATGTTCTTTATAAGTAAGTTTGTCCCTGATGAAAGAGCCGGTGGCGACTGTGGCAAGGAAAAACTCCCCGAGATGGCATAAGGAAGAAACCTTGAGATGAACCAGACTCAAGAGGGAACCCATCCTCATCTGGGTTGCACCAAATGTCCATTTATTGCAGATATACGATGTTGCAGGGTACACTGATGATGATCAGAAGCAAAAAGTAGTCCTGAGTCGATGTAGCAGTCTGTTGACATTAACTACAGTCCAATCCATCCTCAAAGGGGCAGGAACAGTGGTCACTGGAGCCTCAGAAGCATGTTTAACGAGAGAGAGAGAGAGAGAGAGAGAGAGAGAGGGGGGGGGGGGTGACGGGAAGAGAAGGATATGGATTATTAAGTGTCCCTATTGGTGTATGAAAGTTAATGTCACTGTGCAGTTTGGACTCCGGCAAGACTCACTATGGCAGCATAACTAAAAGGGAGAACCAGAAGGTAACACAGACATGAGGGATCTCTGGGATAAAAGACGACCCACCACACCACCGTCAACAAACCTGAGTGAACGTGTGAATGTGAGGGGACGACAGCATACAAATATCCCAGTTCACCAAACACTCTATATCCATGTTTCCTCCAGATCTGCGCCTTTACCTAAGAAAAAAATCTACTGATCAAAGGTTTGATTAAATAAATATATTTTCAACCTCGACTTAAACACTGAGACTACGTCTGAGTCCCGAACACTGATTGGAAGGTTGTTCCATAACTGTGGGGCTTTATAAGAGAAAGATCTGCCCCCTGCTGTAGTCTTCATTATTTGAGGAACCAACAGATAGCCTGCACGTTCTGATCTAAGTAGGCATGGAGAATCATACTGGTACAGAAGTTCACTGGTACAGAAGTTCAGGCACTGTGGTGCAAGACTGTTAAGTGCTTTATATGTCAGTAGTAGTATTTTATAATCAATGCGAGATTTGATTGGGAGCAGTGTAGACTGATTAAAACAGGAGTGATGTGGTCATATTTCCTAGATCTCGTGATCTCGTTATTTATGCACTTACTTGAACACCCAGACAGTAAAGCGTTACAGTAATCTAATCTTGATGTTACAAGAGCATGAACTAATTTTTCTGCAAACTTATTAGCATTATTGACAATAGGTCAGTAACATGATTGGGAATAAAACGGCTAACTTACAGAGACAGAGCCTTTTAGAATTAAAGATAGGCAGAGGTTCAGCAATCTGCAAAAAAAAAAAAAAAGTAATGTGCACTGTAGTGCACATGGTTCACGTTTTTCAGCCCTTCCTATCTGTCTACATATTTTAGAACAGTTTTATGTTATACTATTGTTAATTTTGCACAGCGTCCCAACGTTTTTGGAATTGTGGTTGTATGTGTAATCAATTGTGCAACATTATCAACTGTGTCTCCATCTTTCAGGTATTACTATCAGTAACGGAGAGCGTTGGCGTCAGCTCAGGAGGTTCACACTCACTACTCTGAGAGACTTTGGGATGGGACGTAGGAGAATGGAGGGCTGGGTACAAGAAGAGAGCAGACACTTGCTGAATGCCATCAAAGAAACTAAGTGTGAGTGGCCTAATTCATGTCACTTTCAACAGACTAAATTGGTTTATCTAAATGGGAAATTATGCCAATTTAATAAATCAAAAAGGGTGTAAATGAAATTTGTTGTAGTTGTAGCTTAAAAAATAGAATAATTAGTTTTAAAATCTCAAATATGTCCTTTTACTTATCCCAGCTAATGAAGTTTTACAAATAAATGGTAAGGCTAGAAATCCATGAAGTACTTAGCATTCCAAAAATGATATAATTGAGATCTGGGGAGCATTTAACCGATGCTTGATCATGTTTTTTTATAGCTAACATTTATTTAAGGTTTTGCTGAACAAGTATAACAGCTATATTTGTTTGTAAATGTGGTTAAAATTAACTACAAATTGACTAAATTGCAGAATTTCACAAATGACTTTATATACATATCTAGTTTATGTAGCTAACCTATAGTTAGCCAGCCAGCTAGCTCCTGCTCAATAAATAATAGTGTGGATGTGTAAAAACTATACAGGGCATGTTGTAATAAGAACATATTCAACAACAAAGGAAAATAATCAACAACGATGTTACGTTATAAAATGGTCTCATTTTCCAATAACATTAACAGGTTTGGTTGTTGCCTGTCGATAGCAAAAACATCAGAAGGACAAACCTGTTGTCTTCTTTGAGCACTTCCTGTTATCACTTAGAGCACTTATAAACAATTGTTTTCTCACCAGACACGCTTTTTCTATATATGTAGGTAAATATAACAAAGAAGAAAAGCAGACGTTTTCCAAAAAGCATTTAATTAACATTATGTATCCACAATTACATGTATTCTTTGTTAAACAACAATGCATTATTTTTTGGGGGGTTTAGAATTTTTTTCTACAACACAACCAGGGAGGTGGCCTAGTAGTTAAGGCATTGGACTTTGGATCTAGAGGTTGTGGGCTTGAATCCCTGCCATACTGGGTGGCCACTCTTGAGCAAGGCCCCTAACCCAGATGCTTAGTTGTCGGAATAGGCATAAAGTACTCAGCAATGGTTGGTCTGAATCCTGGCTGCCAAAAGGAGGAGTTTGGGGGTTGGGCTTTTGTAATTGTAAGACCTTTTTGAAAAATTAGGACCAGCTTCATTTCTCTCTTTAGAGGTCACTGAATAAGTATATTAGGCATTTAACTCTATTCTATAGTAAATTGGATTGTTTCTCTTAGTGCTACAAGTTTCACAGAACAAGAACTTTAAAATAAAAGCTGCATTAGTTATGCAGATTACAGATCAATGATTTTATTTCTTTATTTATTTTTAATTATTATGAAAATATAAGAGAGAGGGTCCCTGGTGGTCTAGTGGTTAGGATGTGGTGCTCTTACTGCTGCGGCTTAGGTACGATCCCCGGTCAGGGAACCAACCCTAGGCACTCTTAGTGCCGGTCCCAAGCCCGGATAAATGGGGAGGGTTGCGTTAGGAAGGGCATCCAGCGTAAAAACGTGCCAAATCAAACATGAGGATGGTCTGCTGTGGCGACCCCTAATAGGAGAAGCCGAAAGAAAGTTATGAAAATATAAGAGAGAAGGCATACCAGCATTAATTTTAACATAATGTTTGGTATAATGCAAAATTTACTTTTGGCCCGTGGCCAAAATGCTGCCCAAAATTGCTGCCCCTCTGAAAAGCTGCCTTTTGACTGGTATGCACTAAGATGTAGGCAACAGGATAAGTAAAATCCTAAGACTTATTTAAATGTGTTTATTTCCTCTAGCTACTCAATTTAACCCCACATTCTTTCTGAGTAGAGCTGTATCCAACGTCATCTGTGCACTGGTGTTTGGTGTTTATGCTCCAAGTCATTAATGGAATACTGCGGTTGGGCAGCCGCACATTGGAACAGGTATGACATGATAGGATTCCTACAAAAACTGCTGAGACTATTTATGGAGACCTCTAAAACCTTGTGAAAATATCCAAATGATATTAATATTGCAAATATGTTCTATTGTTTTTCATCTGAAAATAACATGAAGTACAAATAATTGCTGTTAAAATTAAATATTGATCGGTAATATTAGTCACTCTCACATGAATCTTACACATATACATCGACTTACAACCTGCATAAAAAGATTACATTTGCAACTCTTATTTTGCAGTTGTATGATATCTTTCCAACGTTGGTTGATGCACTTCCTGGTAAACATCATGCGATTTTCAAAGAACTAGAAGAAATCAAGGCCTTTTCTAAAAGCAAAATACAGGAGCACATGGAAAATTTGGACCCAGACAATCCACGAGACTTTATGGACTGCTTCCTCGTCCGACTGCTCGCCAGGCAAGCAGTCCTTTATACTACAGCGCTTTTTATTGCTGGGATGAACCATTGAACAAAAGATAAGTATAGTGGTCTTATGATAAAGCATTTCTCATCCAAAATAGGATCATGATATTCAGAGCTAAGTTCATTTTTCTTGCGCCATCTCTGCTTAAAATAATTTGATCATCCCAAATACATAACAAAATTAGTTAGGAATTAGTTCTGAGTGGAGCTAACATGACATTGTTACTAGGTTTACTTAGGCACAATTTACCAAGCATTAAACAATAAGATAATTCGCCTTTTAATGTAGCAATATACTGTTTTTCTAAAGTCATTTCAATTTAATTTTGAACGTTCTTTTTTATTATTTAAAATATGTATTTTTTTTTATTGATTTTAGAATTCAAATGATCATTTATTTTGGGTTTATAGTTAAAAACTTGTGCATGATCCGCATAATCTGGAAAAGGAGCATCTACCTGAATATGTGTATTTTTGCCATTTAATGTAGTCTATTTGAATTGCTTATACAAATGGATTTCTTGTATTGCTATTGTGATTAACCACATGCAACATTTCTTTCTCCAAACAGGAGAAGGACAATCCCAGTTCAGAGTTTCATCATGAAAATTTGATAGCCACTGTCTTAAACTTATACTTAAACTTATTCCACCAGCACTACGCTCAGATATGCTCTGATGTTACTGATCAAGCATCCTGAAATACAGGGTAGGACCATTGAAGAACATGTTTGCACGAACATAACTAATAATATGATGTCAATCTTTGTTTACTGGGGAAAAAAACATGCATAAAACAATGAATAATTAAATGTGTATTTCTTAATATTCTTAATAACTCATGTAAAATGCACCATCCACTTTATAAGGAACATCTGGCTCAATCATATAATTATCCAATCACTGGTCATTAATGTAACTTAATTATCACCTCCAATTAGATATTTGTGACTGTTGTTTGTTGCGGTCAGTGTGCTGTCTTGAGTATTTTAGAAGCTTCAGGTTTTTCAGAATGCTTCCATAACATTTCTGTCAGTTGAAACCATTCTTATCAATTCCATGTTTTTTAAACTCACATTTTTCTGTATGGTTTTGCATGTGTACATGTGTTCCTAAAAAAGTGGGTGGTCATGGAATAAATGTTTGTGTTTGAAATATGATAGAGATATTGTGATTTGTGGTGAGAGTAGGGAGCAGTTAGACAGAGTACATGTGTGTGAATGAGAGGGAGGACAGTGGAGTGGTGCGGTTACAGGGAGAAGAGGTAGTGAAGGCGGAGGAGTTCAGGTAACTTACAAAATAAATAGAGACTTGAAAAGTGTTATGTATGTCAGTTATTTCGCAAGTCGACAAGAGTAAGATTTACATGTCATACATGCGTATCTCTAAAGAAATTTGTGTCAGGCATTCGTAGGTCTGGGGCTGACTGTAATAGGGAGTGTGTTAGAGAAGTGAAGAAAAGAGTGCAGGCAGGGTAGAGTGGGTGGAGAAAAAGTTTATGGGACTGTGGTGAGACCTGCGATGTTGTATGGTTTAGAGACGGTGGCATTGAGTAAAAGTCAGGAGGTGTAGCTGGAGGTAGCAGAACTGAAGATGTTGAGATTTTCATCGGGAGTGAGGACGATGGACAGGATTATAAACCAGTTTATTAGAGAAACTGCACATGTAGGACATTTTGGGGACAAAGTGAGAGGCCCGATTGAGATGGTTTGGACATGTGCAGAGGAGGGACATGGGGTATATCGGTAGGAGAATGCTGAGAATGGAGCCACCAGGAAGGAGGAAAAGAGGAGGTTTATGGATGTGGTGAGGGAAGACATGCAGGTAGTTGGTTTCACCCCAATGAAATAGATTCTTATATTGTTAATTTTTAAAGTGAAACACATTTAAAAGGAAAGTTATTTACATGTAGTTCTGTGCAAGAAAGGTAATCTTCAAAACACATGCAAATGAACAAATATTTAATTAACTTTAAAATGTCTAACATCACACACACACACACACACACACACACACACACACACACACACACACACACAAACAAACACACCCATGGGTTGCATCATTGCATACATACTGTACGCACTATTGAATGCCTGTCCACTTCTCCAGATCGCATGCAGAAAGAGATTGACATTGTGATTGGACGTGAAAGAAGCCCTAATATGGAAGACAGGAAGTCCCTCCCATTTACTGATGCAGTGATCCATGAAGTGCAACGCTATATAGATCTCATACCGCTCAATGTTCCCCATTACACCACACATCAAATTACATTCAGAGGCTACACAATTCCAAAGGTAATGATGAATAAATACATGTTTTACTTAAACCACTTACTTTCTTTAAATTCTTACTGAATGCACAAAAAAACAGACTGAAATCAATGTGGTGCAGTCCATAAATAATGTTGTTTTATTACAGCTTCATCAATAAAACCAAGAAATTAAAATAAAATAAAATAGAGGCAATCTGACATGACAGATGACCATTCACATACATTTTCTTGTAGACCTTCGGCAAAAATGCAGGGTTAACATTTAGACACTTTTTAACACAAAGAAACAATTATTGCTTGAATTATGTGATATTTTTCAGCAGACTATTAACTATATTGTGCTCTGAAACTCTATTTGTGACCGCAGCACTATAAAGATTATAATTGCACTAAACATCTGTGTATAGAAGTGTGTGTATATACAGAAGATTTAGATTGTTTCTTTCTTAATACTTAAGATTATGAACCAGAAAAATCCATTTAGTCCTTCATTTTGCACGATCATGTCCATGCACCAGATCCACAAATTAACATCAGTAAAAGCGAGTGTGTGTTAGCACTGGAGATGTCTTCAAAATGGAAAATGAGTTAATGAGTTTGAAACGATTTGCACAGGCCTACATTCAGCTGTCAAATTACACAAATAATGTTCATGGTAATTATAATTGGCAAGTAATTAACCTTTACTTTGAGCATTATGATCATGATCAGAGCATTATGCAATAACTTTGCTGATTATGCAATCCCTCATTTTTGTGTATTATCTTGTTAGTCTGTCCAATGCTTTAAATTGCTTTATATAATGTTTTTTTTTTTTATAGTAAATCACAAGCACAAAAACAATCAAATCCTGACTATAAAAAATGTGATGAGTCAATAAATTCACTAGTTTTGGTTAACATTTTAAATCCCTTGCAGGACACAGTAATCTTACCCTTACCCTTACCTTACCCTGAAAATCTACTCAAGTAAAAGTAAAAAGTAATTAGATCTTAGGAGTAAAAGGTATAGAGTTTCTTTTGTTAACAGCAGGGGTGGAGTGGGGAATTTTAGAGTAGTTTAGAAAGGACAAGAGGTTATAAATCTCAAACTTGTTTTTAGTTAAAGAAACACCTTTACAAACTAAAATTTCTACAAAAAAATTAACAATTAAAATTGAGAATTTAGAGAGCGAGTGAACAACGCAGTGTACAACTTTTGATTTGACGGGATTTCTCTTTCAGCTGGGTCTGCATCACTGGCGTCTGTCTTGTCCCTCTCCGGAGCTGCAGTAGTTTTCCCAGTTTTTCCCCTTGCATTATTTTCATTTATTAATTTTTTGTTACTCAGTAAAAATAGTAGTAAAATTACAGATTTTAAAACTTCTTTATAAAGTAGAAGTACTCAAAAAACGGCTCAATTACAGTAACATGAATAAATGTAATTCGTTACTTTCCACCTCTACCAGTTTGTGTGCATTGTAAACAATCATTTTCTATTAGTATATATACTGCATAAATACCAAATCCAAGAAGCAGTTTAATAAAGGTTAAAAAAAAAATTATATTGAATACTGGATCTGTTGGTTTCACTACAGCCTCAGAAGCACATTATTTATATAGTTGATTAAAACTTTTACTTGTTCTACCACATATACATATACAACCATAATATTATGCAGAATTACAAAACTGCTCATCAAAAATTTACTGCGGAAAGCATTAAATTAAGATTAATTTTTAGTATAAATTGCTTATCAGAAATTTGGAAACAACTAGTACTTTCGTATTCGGGAAACACATGCATGTTCTATTTCTTCAGGTCATTCCTTTCCAAAAAACTTCCATTAATAAATTCTTCTTTAGCATGAATAACAGCTTCACACAGTCTTAGCATTCAGACAGTTAGTTTCTCCAAACATTCAGCTGAAATATTTGGCCATGCCTTTGTTCTATGCTAGTTGGTTAATTCTTTCTGACCTTGCAATCCAGATCATGGTTATCACTTTAGGTAAATGTTTACATGTATATGTTGGTACATGCATACTTTATTCACAGACACAATTTATTTAAGGATTTCTGTTAAGGAAAAAATTGTCAAACTTAAAGCTGAGCTGTTGAATATTTCTTATCAAACCTGCAAATGACACAGATCTTTAACTGAAGATCTCTCTGTGTATTCAGTGTGAAAAATGACCATTAAACAGAACAGAAATGCTCTGTATGCTGTAAACATGTATATAAACAATATATACAGTGTTATAAGACCAGGACAAATCTACAGAATGGCATGCATACAAAATGTACATTTTAGTGACTCAAAGGCACAATTAACACAATATTAGAATCAGGGTAAAAAGTAGGTGCATTTACATGGAGCATTGTATCGTTTTAAAAGTCCAATCTGAATAAAAAATGCCCAAACCGAGTGAAATTGTAATTAGTTTAAGAGGGGTGGGATAAACCTTTCTATAAACCGAACAAAATAAAAATTCTGCCATGTAAACGCATTAAACCGATTATAAGACCCAAAATTTGCTTCCTCAATTCCTTTGCAGAAGATATTAAGGAACATTTTTAACATTGCTCTTTTGAACATCGAATTGATTTGCTACCACACGGTATTGTGCACAACTTCCGAGTTTGTATAAAAACCCCAGCACGCATAATAAGAGACCCGCGACTCATGCGACTAAATTCCAGCAATACAACCCGCTCCCACCAGTCTTTACAACCTTTCATCCACACAAGAGGGAGGGGTAGTGTTGACATGCTCCTTAGAGATGCAGTCACCAAAAAGCTTAGCTTCCTGCGCCCATCTTTTCCTCATACCTTCCAGCAGTAGTATGTCTACAAATTCACTCTGTTGCTTGATTAGGAGTAACACTTTACATAAAAATAACACGCATAAGAAATAAAGGAACTCCATGTTGACAGGAATAAAAAATGGCTAACAGGATATAGGCTAATGTGTGCATGTCACAGTCACTCCGATTGTTAGGGCCGGCACATGTAAACACCTTATCGGTTAGATAACGTCTCGTAAACAGTCCACCAGATCTTTCAATTGTAAAATTTTAATCTGAATGACAAAAAAGTGTACATGTAAACGTGGCTAGCGTTATAGTATGTGATGCTAACTTGATTGTCGGACTTTCCTGCAGGGAAGAGGGCCTGTGTGGGTGAGTCTCTGGCACGGATGGAACTGTTTCTCTTCCTGGTGTCCCTGTTGCAACATTTCACCTTTACCACACCTGGAGGACCTGAGAGCATTGATTCCACTCCTGAAACCAGCGGCTTTGCCAACCTGCCACGCAAATACCAGCTCATCGCCACCCCCCGCTGAACTACAACATTACTGTAGGCTGACAGACATAGAAAGGGACAAAATCCATAATGTAAAGAATTTTAAACAGAACCTAAATGCACTCAGGATATGAGAGAATGAACAGTATATCCAAAATCAACTAAAAATGATTGAAGGATCTGTAAATTTTAACAGATTTTTGGGCAGAATTGTAATGGATTTGAACAATTTAAAAGTGAAATAAAAATGAACAAAGAACAAACCCAAATACCAAAAAATAAATAAATAAATAAATCCTATTAGATTCCCCATTGCAGATGAAGCAAAAAAGTCTATGGCCTTAGTGAAAGGAGTTGGAAAACAGAACTCAAATTAAGATTGGCCTTACTACGGTAATACTTTCTTTTGAGTGTAGGCCATTTCACTGGCACACAGACTCATAACAACCCTTTTGAAACATGCGATTAATTAAATCCAGAGGAAAGTTTCGAACAGTAATTAACACTTAAGCATCATGTTTTCAGCAGTAGTCTGATTTGATGTTTACAAAATTACAGAACATCAGACCTTATATTAGACAGCATACCCTGATTGACAAATATATCAACTAAAACACAATATTTGCTTGCTTTGTAGATTTCCAGAAGGTCTGAAATTTGGTCAATATGGACATGTACACTTATTGATATCTCTGGCTGTCAGGATTTTTTTACGCTACACTGTTTAAGCCACTGTTCTGCAACCCAACATAATCATCATCATCATCGTCATTAGCCGTTAACACCACTAAGCTGCTGGAGATGATACTGAAGATTGTACTATTATTTCTATCAATGAAAAAATTATATGTGAGTGGAATGTGGATGATTAGTACATTGGGGTTATGGAGTTTATTGTCTGTACACTATATATATATATATATATAACATGAACCAAAACAAAGACACACATGGCAGAGTGAACATGAGTAAACATTATAGTATTATTCGGTAACTTTTCAACATTAAGTAATAAGTAAATTATTACTGTTTACATTGTCCTCTATACCTTTTTGCCAGTGTGATGTGACGGAGCCAAATGATCCTCAACACATGAACTGATTTGTCATTGGGAAAATAATACAGGACAGCTTAAGAAGAAGTCCTGCAGGGCAGCCAACAAACCGGCCTGTGGTTATATAATAAGAGAAAGAACCAAAACAAGTAAATACTAGCAGGTTAACCAAGTACATTAATACAAACAAATCTAATAATAGCACATTTTATAATAAAGGTTAATGAGCACACACAACAGCGCCTTCTATTGACTTGGCCACAAGTCTTCATAGGCAGTTGTGTACAGGAAAGCTAATCTCCAAGGCCTTATAACAAAATAGTTTGTTATATAATAACATGTTATTGAGCAAATACTGTATGGAAAACTATAAAAAGAATAGCATCAAACACAGAAAAGCATTCAGTGTAAATGCTAATGTGAACAGCACATAAAACAAGATATTTACACAATTACTAACAACAGAGCAATACTCATAGCAAGCACATCATTCACTAGTATAGAGTGCACCATTATATACTGTATTAATATTAATGAGAGTAACGATTGCTTCTTTCTTTTCTTAGTTCATATTGCAGAAAAAGATAGACACTATGATTGGAAGAGAGAGAGAAGTCCTACCATGATCTACAGGAAGTCCTTCTGATTTACTGCTAACGCAATAGATTGAACATTGTACTACAGATAGAACATTTCCCATTACACCTCATATCATATTACATCCAAAAAAAGCAAATGCATAGAACAGTCTGCTGGACTGAATGCAGAACGAAATCCAATCTGGTGTGCAGTCCACAATAATTTCTACATTTAGCTTGATGTGGTTTTCTTATTCATGGTCAGTCAATATGTACCCTAAAACTTTTTTCAAGATTATTATTTAGACCCTACTTCACAAAAAAAGTATTTTTATATTGTATTTTTTTTTCCAGCAGTTATTAACTGGATATGAAACATTTATTGCAACAACACTGTTGAAAATATTGTAATTCTGCTAGAAATCTGTGTATGGATGAGTGTATTCTGTACATGGAAGAAAATGCTAGCTTTAAGGTTTTACACTACTCCAACCTCGATGATAATGATTACATTTATAATATATAATATTATATTACGATACATACAATTTAGCAGTGGTGGACAGTAACAAAGTAAATGTAATTCGTTACTGTACTTAAGTAGATTTTTGCGTATCTGTACATTACTGAAGTATTCACATTTGGGGAGACTTTACTGTAACTTCACTAATGAAGCCACCAATCGGGTTAGAGCCAGAGGGGGCAAAAGTACACACATCCTTTACTTAAGTAGAAGTACAGATACTCATGTTTTAAAATACTCGGGTAAAAGTTGAAGTACTGATTAAACTTTTTTACTTAAGTGAAAGTAAAGAAGTCTTGGCTCTGACAGGTACTTAAGTAAAAAGTTGCTACCTATTTTAGCTGTTAACTGGACCTCACATCATAGATAGATAGATAGATAGATAGATGTGATAGCCTAGTGGGTTAATGTCAGGGTGAGTTTGAGAGTTTGATTCCTGGTTGAGCTGGTTGCTGTGTTGGTAAATAAAACCTCTGGACCTTGTCCCCTCTGAAAACATTTCAATTCTGTCCTTTCTGTGTTGGATTAATTTCTTGATTTCCTGGTCTTTCATGAAAGATAACTCCACCAAAAAAAGGCACTTTTGTGGTAGCTCAGTGGGTTAAGGCTTGTGCCTGAACATGGCTCTTAATATAGTCCACGATGGTGATAAGGTTTCAAAGCCAGTCCTACATGCCTTCTTTCTTACTGCGCTGGCATGAAACAAAGTATGAACCCTCCAAAAAGCACACATGCTTTTCAGCAGCGGTCTCGCCGTGGTTTAAGGCTTGTGCCTCATCTAAACATGCTTCCCCGTCTGATCTCTTCCATGGTTGAGTGGGTTAAGGCTGGTGCCTCGCTGATGGTGAGGATCAGTGTTTGAATCCTACTAGTTGCGATGTAGGTTATGTTCCTGCTTCCTAAATCTTACTTTAGCTTTATATTCTTGTGTTGATGGTTTAAAGGTAGCTAGACCTGCTCTAAACAACCTTCCCTGATAGTTCAGTGGGTTAAATCAGGTTTCTTGCTTTTGGTGGCTTTCTGTCTGCCAGTCACGATCAGGATTCACTTCCTACATCTTTCTTTAGCGATATATTTTGGTTTTTAATGGGTTGAAAAGAAAGATAGACCTGCTGTAAATAAGCTTCCTAGCCTGTCCTTACAAATGGTTCAATGGGTTAAGGTTGGTATCTCGCTGGTGGTGGGGATCATGGTTCGAATCCTGCTTTCTTCCTGTTATTTACAATGTGGGTTCAACTTGTGCTACTTACATCTGTATTCGCTTCCTACATCTTTCTTTACCGTTAAATTCTTGTGTTGATGGTTTGAAAAGAATGATAGACCTGCTCTAATCAAGCTTCCCATCCCGTTTTTTCCTGATGGCTTAGTGGGTTAAGGCTGGTACTTTGCTAATGTTGGTGGTCAGGGTTCAAACCTGGCTTTCTGTCTGCTAGTCATGAGGTAGGTTAAATTCCTGATTCCTACATCTTCATATTCTTGTTTTGATGGGTTAAAAAGAAAGATAGACCTGCTCTAAACAAGCTTCCCAGCTCGTCCTTCCTGATAGTTCAGTAGGTTAATGCTGGTGCCTTGCTAGTGTTGTGAATCAGGGTTCAAATCCTGCTTTGTCCCTGCTAGTCATGTCATGAGTTTGCTTCCTATGTCTGTCTTTAGCATTATATTCTTGCGTTGATGGTTTGAAAGAAAAGATAGACCTGCTCTAAACAATCGTCGCAGCCGGTCCTTCCCGATGGTTCAGTTGGTTACGACTGGTATTCCGCTGTTGGTGGGGTTCAGGGTTTGAATCCTGCTTTCTGTGTTTCTGTCTGGTCTGAATTTCTTGCTTTGAAGCCTAAAACAAATGATAAACCCCCCAAAAAAGAAGGTGTGTTGTGGGATTTGATGGCTTTGTGATAAAAGCTTTGCATCTGAGCGCAGAGGTTGCTGGTTCGAATCTGGCTTGTCCCCACACTGGGTAAACTGTGTGGAAAGTAGTGTCTGGTGAGCAATGAGGTAGTTGACCCTAAACAAAGGCTGTGAATACTGGCTGCTTCACAGCATTAAAAAAAAGTCAGGGTGATAGGTTTTTGGCAGAATTTTTCCCTATATATGCAAAACTAAGTCGATACTTTTTTGCTTCATAAGCCACTGTTTTCAGCTACTCAGACACCGGGGGGCCAGATGCCTGGATATTGCCCCCCGGGTTCAGGATACACCCTCCGAAACCATATCAAACCTTCCACACAGCCATTTCTCAACACCTTCCTTACTATGGCCACCAGAACCTTCCACACTCTTAACTTTGAGCCCTGGCCAGGGTTTGAACCAGCAACCTCTCAACCCAGAGGTAAAGCTCTTCCAATTGAGCCACAGGATCTCATGCAAGAACCTGATTTTTAGGACCTTTTTTGGTTCTTTTTAAAAACTTTTTAGGAAAGCTAAGGGGTAGGAATCGAACCGGGTGAGTCAGATAGCAGCAACCACTTCACTGACCATTACACCAACACAGGAGAGGCAAACAAGCCTTTGCTTATTGGACTCTTGGCTTTTCTATAGTTAGGAGACAGTGTTTTCTCTTAGATCATGATGGTAGAGGGTCAAAACCTCTCCTTCCTGTACTCTTTCAGTAACTTGAAGTCTATGAGAAGTGACTCAGGTACAAGAACTACATCTCCAACACCTGCACCACTGATATACCATGATTTGCCAGCAACCAATTTTAATGATCTTTCATTGTTCTGTTTTTAAAAACTTCTTATAATGTTCAATATGAAACTAGAGGTAAGAATCGAACCAGGGAGGTCTTTCATCATAGATCACTAATGGCATTACTTCAAAACTCAAAACTTTGTTAGACATGTAAATAAGCAGGAAAGACAGAGACAAAGACAAAGAGACACAGCTTTAGAAAGAGTGAGAAACAAATAGAGAGACAGCAAGAGAGAGACATATACAGTGAGACAGAGACATTTACTAAAAGAGACACAGAGACAATTAGATAGAGAAAATAGAGAGACAAAGATAGCGAGATATAGCCACTTCCTGTTGGAAGTGTTTATCCCGAGCGACTCTTAATGATCTCATTTACTAAATGAGCAGTAGTGAGTTGAGTGCTTGTGCAGGTGCCCAAAATTGGCAGCTTGGAGGTGTTAAACATGTATCATATTTACAGCATGTGATTAAATATAAAGGCTATATCTGGCGGATTTTGGTGTTTGATTTGAGACTCAGAAATAAAACTAAAGTTTACTGATTAAAAATATTTTTATCTGAAGTTAATTTCTTTATTTTATATCTAAGTAAAGAAAGAAAAAAATTTCGTGCCGTTTAAAATAATTTTAATTTTGACAGCCAAATATATATATATATATATAATATATAAATATAAATAAAAAAAAATATATATATATATATATATTAATACAAAATGAATTAAAAATGTTGTTACCTAATGAATGTGTCCAGACTGAAGATCCACATATAGAACACAAGCAGAGAAAAGATGATGATGATCAAGAATATGTCTGTTCTCAGTCATGTTTACATCACTGACTCCCTCTGTCTCATCCACATTAACCCCAAACTTCTTACTGTCTTCTGTGGTGAGTGAGAGTCCGTACGCGCAATGACAGGAAATTGGTTGTTCGGCTGAAATCGGCGCGCAGTGAAAATAAATATTTCACCAAATCAATGGATTAAAACTAAAGTAACGAGTCTGTTGTGAAAATGTAAGAAGTAAAAAGTACAGATATTTGTGTAAAAATGTAATGAGTAAAAGTTAAAGATTAAATAGTGGAGTAAAGTACTGATACCAAAAAAAAATCTACTTAAGTACAGTAACGAAGTATTTGTACTCCGTTACTTCCCACCTCTGGTTAGAGCGCACGCTCTGTTTTGATTGTTGTGATTGGCACTTATCATCAACATACAGTTCAGCAGAACATTTTGAGAGGAATAAATGATGGAACTGCTCACTTTAACTTTAAACAACACCTGTGGCCTTATTTGGGTGATTTTTTTTTAAGTAGTTAAAAATATATTTTTTTCCCTCATGATAATTTTAATAGATATCAATCCATGTTTGACTCATCAATATAATTTCTTTTAATAGATGAGTGTGCTAAGAGGAGTCTTTTCACATCAACTAAGATGATTAAGTAAGAGCCTTATAACAATGGATAAAGGGACACTAAAGCCATAATCAACCATAGTACTTTGGATACTTAAGTACATTTGAAGGCAAACAATTTTGTACTTTTACTCTTGTGAAATTTAAAAAGGAGCACTTTCTGGAGGAATATTTTCTCAACTACATGGTTTGCGTACTTCGTCCATCACTGCATTTTAGTCAGTGTTATCACCTGGCAAATGGCAAAACAGAATAAGGTATCAAATCTAACACTTTACAAAAAATGTGTAATGTCATTATACATGGTGAGATGAGTAACAGATGATCAGCAATGATAGCACATATGCCAAATTCTCTTGGGTTTCATGAAAATGGGTGAAATCAAGGAATATAACTGTTATGTGCAGTACAAGGTTGTTAGGCTTCACAAAAGTGGGTATAGGAAAGCATTGAAAATGGCCACTTTTACAAACAGGGCGATTATAAAGAAGTTAAAGTGTACTGCAAATGCTATGAATCAAGCAGGACGTGTGTCTATATTGTTTATTTGGCCAAAATAATCTACTAAATAAAAGCTTTTGATGAAGTTTGTTGCATCTTGAAGTTAGAGATTCTCCAAAACTACAATCTGATGTCACCTTCATTACCACAAGTTTCTTTGGAAGGTTTGAAGAAAAAAGTGTCTACCTCATACAGAAATAAACTCAGGTAGCTTTAGTTCACCAGACACTATTAAAACTTCAGATGGGATTGGGTTCTATGGTCAGATGACATTGGAATACAGTTTATAGTAATGAACACCAGAGGTAGATTTGGTGCACACAGAGGTAGTCATATAAAAAAAAAGTACCTCATAACCACAGTTAATTATAGTGATGTTTTGAGGCTGTTTGTATGCCAGAGGACATGGCAGAAAACCATTTTTTCAGGATACATGGAATCAATGACTCATTGAAACATCAACCAATATTAAATAATTACCCGAGTTCTTCTGCCAGAAAGCTTAAAATTATCAGGGTTGGTTTATCCAACAGGACAATGATCCAATACATACATCACGATCAATGCAAAAAGGATTTCCTGACCTTCTACATTCTGCTCAGCTTATTAGTTTTTCTCAGTTGCTTTGGAGCACTTCTCAGATCAGAAATAAAAATTTTAAAACTACTTTTTCAACCTCCACATCATTTACTTATTTGTGCTCATCATAAGAACTTTTCTTGTTGCTTTGATCAAATTGCAAATGCTTTTGTACATACCTTTAATCGATTGTGTACAAGTGTCTGCTGTTTCCTACATTATCACTTGTATATGTTCATGTTGATCAAAATATATTATACTGGTTTCACCTGAATAGTTTTAACCCCCAAAACATCTCAGCATCAGTTCATTGCATATGTTATTGAATGCAAAATGGTTCAACCAGTTGTCAGAATCTGTCTAAAATTTCTATTAAACTTAATTTTTTTGTATATATGACTTGAATTGATTAATTGTGCAGATGAATCTTGAATTTTACTAATGAAGGGAAGTGTACAGCATCAGATCAACTAATAATCAACTAGTGCTGTAAAAGAGGTCAAAGGTGAATCTTGTAAACCTTCAATTGCAGAGGGTATACAGACACAGCAAAACAAAGAATTATAAATTCAAACTTACACACGCACACACACACACACACACACACACACACACACACACACACACACACATATATATATATATATATATATATATATATAATATATATATATATATATATATACACACACACACCCACATACATATTGTATATATTGCAGTAAAAGTGTGAATCCTGTCCGGTCTTTTGCAATTAATATAAATCAAATATGCAATCAAAAAAATTATTTTTTGCTGCTGAAATTCATAGATGCCAAACATAAGGTAGTAAAACATTTTTTTAATCACTGTGATCCAAACCATAGTTTATATTAAGAAATACTGAAACTGTGCCCCATCTTACTGACAAGGCTTTTGCAAGAAATCCAATGTATTGTGCTGCTTGTAGAAATTGTTTTAAGAAATGCAGCTACTGGATTGCAAATATTAAGGATTATTCAATAAACGCTCCAAAGAAACTGAGAAAAACTAAGGCCTAAGATTGAAATATTTTCTCTCCTACATGCTCAGTACAGGTTTTTCAAAATGAACCGACAAAAGTTTTTTTTATGATTAATTAAAGCTTATTGCATTTTATAAAATCTATTTTAAAAATCAGAAAGTCTGGCATACATGGTATTTCAACTGAACAAACTTTCAGTTGAAAGTTGTGTTCAGTATGTAATATGTGGTTTATAATTTTGGTCAGGTATAGCTCTTTATTTGTTGTTGTTTTTTGTTTGAAGCTGTACCACATATTACATCAATATCAGCAGAATGTAAATAACCGCAGCAATGACATGAGTAAAATTGATATGCTCGAGTTACCGTCTCTTCAGCATCAAAATGCAATTAAACAAACAAAAAATAATGACATCCACATTATAGATTTTTTTATTACAAATATTTTTAATTTGGACATCAAAACAACCAGTTAAACCCTTGAAAATGATGCTTATTTTACGTCTCATAGGTTATATGAATGCAGTGTAACAGATATATAGTTCCTCAGTACAGAATTTATACTGTTTCACATTTGCATTTTAAAACACTCTCTGGCTGTGTAAGTGTTGTTGCGTTGTCCTGTTGGAGTTTAATTGACAGGCTCGGGGTAGGATGGAGAGAAAAGCTTGCATAATGCTTGAATTCCATATACATTCCTCCTTATTATATGGAAGGATCCCCGATACCGCTGCACTTAACTAATCAATCAAGCAACTAAGCAAGTTGACAATCAGTGGAATGATAGAGAAGTGTGTAAATACCTACAGTTTCTCATCACACTACAGACGGGAAAAAAAAAAAAAAAACAGAATAGGGTGATGAACATGTGAGTGCAGATGGATAAAAGGTACTGGCCCTTTAGAAATTTTTTATTTCATGTTTATGCATATGTAAGGTGTGAGGTATTGGTCATACTGTGTTGTGTGTGTGACTGAAAAGAGATTATTGAGACCATGTGGACGAGAAAGAAATCGATGAAAATGTGCAAGAAGAGAGGTACCAATTCAATTGAGGTATCAAGTCCAAAACTTTACAAATTGTGTTAATTGTAGTGTATTTCTTGAGAGTGAAAAAAGGCACCAGCAGTAGCTCTGAGGACACAGAAAAGCTAGAAGCTCCACTTGATCTTCAGTGTGCCCTGTCCATGCATTTTGGTGTGTAAATGTGTGTTACTGTGTGTGTGTGTGTGCACTAAACGTTCAAATCACCACTTTCTCCAGAGATTTGATGGGCAGGGTTATTGCTTTTAGGCCATTGCTGGGGCAACTGTTGCCACGACTCAGGGCCTGTCCAGTGACCATTGCAGCAGCATGGCAGTGTTCAGGGGGGCGGGGCAGGAAGACAGGACAAGAGCGTGTGCGAGCATGCCCTTTTTGCCACACTGCATGGCACATCAACTGGCTCACCGTGTCCAGCGGGGATACGGGGTGCGTATGCATATGTGCGTGCTCATCACGCCGTTTCAGTGAATACCACGTGAGGAAGATGAAGAAGAAGCCCAGAAACTTAAGGCTGGCCGCCAAACCGAAGTAGACAAACCGAAGTGACGTCACGTCATACTCCCAACAGGATCCATGAACACCGCAGTCCTGCTGCCAGAGCATACAGGTGGTGTCAATCACTGCGCCGAAATATATCGGAGTAGGGATATAGGCTGGGAAAAGAAAGAATATTAAAAAATATGAGCATTTGTTTTATATTAAAGAATGGTCTTTCCACATAAATCTATTGTAAAAACTAATCTATTTTTATCATTGGAATTTTAATGTTCAATATTCAATCGTTAAGCCAAGTTCAAGTGATACAAGATGCACTAAATGGACAAATGGTTTGACTTTTCCAGGCGTGTGGTTCTTCCACAAACAGTTACCACAGTTGTTAAGGTCTTTGGATGCAATCGAATTTTTTTCCTTTAGTTAAACTATGAGACTCAAACCTGTTCAAGGATGACAATGCCCATGTGCACAGTTAGCTCCATGAAGATATGGGTTTGAGTGGAAGATCTTTAGTGGCCCTGTATAAAGCTCTGACTTCAACTGCACACCTTTTGTATGAATTGGAATGTTGAATGCACCCCAGCCCTCTTCACCTCACCCACATCAGTACCTGACTTTACTAACATCCTTGTGGCTGAATGAGCACAAATGCACAACCAAAATCTAGTGGAATCTTCCCAGATGTGTGGATGTTACTATAACAGTAAATGGAAACCATTTGTTAGATGAGATGCTCAAACACGCATACGAATCGACAAACTTTTGTCCACAGAGTGTATTTACTGTTCGTCAATCCAGTATTAATTATTTAAGAAATATGCAGCATAAGGAATTTGCTGGATTTCACTGTGGCTTAATTCTAGTCAAAAATAGTAAAGAAAAATAATACATAAAATAAAAATCAGGTTTTGTCCCAAAAGTTTCAATATATTGCGTGAAATTTGATTTTTACCAAAGCGTTGCATTTAGGCTTCTTCTAACACTGACTCGTCACAAATCATGACAAGAACCAATTTAACTGAAATTAACGTCATTTTTACTGAGGTAGCTTACAGCTTTTATGAAAACTGTCTATATGCAGTGAATTGGAAATGTATTTCTGTCATACCGAGAGTCCTAAGAAGAACAAATTGCATTCCCAAAGCAAATGGTCTCTCCTGCTCTTCTACAGACCTACAGAAAGGAAAAGAGCTGTAGCATAAATATATGTTTTTCCAATATTTGAGATTTGTAGACTTATAATAATTGTTATGCCTACAGGAACAATTATGCTTACTTGCCATTAAAACAAATACATTTTGTCACTGTGATATCAAAACATTGTTCAAAAAACTGCCAGAAGGAAACACACCTCAGGGTGACTATGATGGCAGAAGGCTGTGCACAGGCAGTTATTAGGGTGACAATGAAGAGGAAGATGAGGAAGGTTATGAGCGTTCCACAGGTGCGCTCACACTTGCCGGCGAGCGCATAGCCGTTCTCATTCAGGTACGTCTTCACAATGACCACTTGCAAATCGTGATTTCCTCCAGATGGAGTGATCACCTGTCTGCTTTGTACACAAGCACAGTCTGAATAATTCCTGATCTGGAAAGAAAAAAAAACAACACAAATATATAAGCCATGTACAGCACAATGCAGACTGAGGTTAGTTCCAGTGACCATTGTTCCTGCCCCTCTTCCCTCCACGGATCTTCCCACTTCGCCCAGGCCTGCTTTTGGATAGCGTTCTCTTCATTTGGAGGCCAGTCTGTGCAGCTGGGGACGGTTTCTCATCAACGCCTTGGGTGGTTCCATGAAATTCCGGAGTAAGAACAGGAGCTTTGAGGATGGATTGGACTGTAGTTAATGTCAACAGTCTGCTACACTGACTCAGGACTACAGTTTGCTTCTGATCATCATCACTGTACTCCGCAACATCGTATATCTGCTATATATAGACATTCGGTGCAACCCAGATGAGGATGAGGTTCCCTCTTGAATCTGGTTCCTCTCAAGGTTTCTTCCTTATGCCATCTCTGGGAGTTTTTCCTTCCCACAGTCGCCACCGGCTCGTTCATCAGGGACAAACTTACACTTGTAAAAATGTTCAATGTTAAAAACGCTATAAAAATAAAAATGAATTGAATTAAAGAAAAAATGTCTCAAGTTTTAATTCAGCAATAATTGCATAAATCGAACATTAAAGTTGTAGTGAAATAAGACTTTCTACATGAGTTATAGTGAAATATATATATATATATATATATATATTATATATATATATATATATATATATATATATATATATATATGACTTTCTACAAGACTACTACATTGGTGGGTTTACAGTATTTCACACAAACACTCATTCAACTAAGAAAAACAAAAAGAAATGCTACAGCAAACTTGCTGTTTGGTATAAAATGTTCATATGAGGGGTTTTTATTATGCGATCACTTGTGCTGAAACAATTAACACTCATTAATAAAGACAGATCATGTGCTCTCACCCCAGAGCTGTCATTGGAGACACCGCTGCAGCCAGCCAGACAGGGGTTAAAGTATGTAATTCCATCTGAACCACACACAGGAGCATACTCATGGATCCGGCAACCACAGTTAACATTACAGCCCCCTGTTAAGTTCCGATGGGACAGAGTCAGTGTGGGCCTGCGAAGGAAGACGAAAACACAGATGAAGACAATTACTTGTGGACACAGCAAATTTTGCATATGCTAAAAAAAATAAAAAGGGGTAAAATTATAGTTCTTTGTAAAGCTCAAGAAGCATGCAATGGCATCTACATCTTTGTTATTTCCCAATAGTCCCCTTTCTCAAGATATTTGGTCGATTTAGTAAAATCTCCATTTTAGGTAACAGAATATGAAAACAGGCTTGCCTTTATAGAGTCTTCGCTTCTAAGTATACCAACATTTTCACGATATGCATCTGCCAGTCCATCATAATTTCCTTTAAGTTGCAATGCTCATTAGAATGCAGTGAATATACAATTTATACTAAGTTGTGCTAATAGTTAAGTTGTGATCTTTAAACGAAAGTTGCCCATTATTTAATAGATAAGCTGACAAACAAAATGATGTACTTGGGTTCATGTTATATAAAGAACAATATGAAATAATATAAGGAAAGCGTAATGAAGGCTTACAGAATGGCCATCCAACACTAATCCTTTGCCTGATCTCTTTTACCAAATACAGCCTTAGAGCTGGTTTGCAAAAGAACAATAGCAATATTGCTTGTAATATTAAATAGTCATAAATGCCAATAGATTAGACAGGCCCGTCTAATTCTTAATTAATCTTTTTGTGTATACACCGACCAGTCATAGCAATATGACCGAATAACATTATTATAGGTGAAGTGAACAACACTGATTATCTCTTCATAATGGCACCTGTAAGTGGGTGGGATATATTACTATATAACTATATGATATATTGCTTATATATGACAATACTAATTTAAACCTATTATTACCGATGTGCAATATGTTTGAAAGCGTAACCACTTTTCGGTGGTCTCTTTCTTTTGTATTTAAAACACTGATGTATATACTTGTATTGTCTCTACTTTTTATATATTTGCACATCAATTTATTTATTTTTTTGCTGCTGTAACACAGAAATGCACAGACACTGTGGGACGAATAACGGTATATCTTATCTTATCTTAAGGGCAGCAAGTAAAAGTTTTGTCCTCAAAGTTGACGTAAGGATTTGAGTTTAAGGGGCAAATTGTGATGTCTAGACGACTGGGTCAGAGCATCTCCAAAACTGCAGCTCTTGTGGGATGTTCCCGGTCTGCAGTGGTCAGTATCTATTAAAAGTGGTCCAAGGAAGGAACAGTGGTGAACCAGCAACAGGGTCACGGGCAGCAATGGACAACACAACATTAGACATGTTTTACCTGGTCGGCAGCCATAAAGTTATGCCTGGTCGGTGTATATTGGCCTTAACCAGCCCTTCTACATTTCACTAAAATGGCCATCTATAAGCACAATATATGAACTTAATTTCTGATTTTAAAAAAAGAGCAACTCTAGTTCAATCCGATTGTATTTGTATAGCGCTTTCAACAGTGAACATCATCACAAAACAGCTTTACAGAAATAAAGATTAACTGTATACATTTAAAATTCACAATATTTTGTTCTTTAATCTTGAACCCTAAGTTTATCCCTAATGATCCAGAACTAAAAATGGAACCCATCCTCATCTGGAGGACACGGGCTACTCATTCATTGTAATTACATCATTGTGGAAGTCATTGTTTGAAAACAACAGTGGTTAAGACTCTGGGGTACTGATCACAAGGTCGGGGATTTTCAAAGCCCAGGTTAGCCAAGTTGTCATTATTGGGCCCTTGAGCAAGGCCCCTAACCCTTTTTGCACTGGGGGCACTGTTTCATGGCTGACCCCAGTTTCCTAACAATCTGAGATATGTGTTGTTGCATTGTCTGGTAATGTAGATGTGACAAGTAAAAGCCTTTTTTTTTCTTTCTATCGATACTTACTGACAAACACTTGAGTGTAAAACTGTTTGTGGTAATTGTAGCCATAAGCCGTTTTAGATCCATCTAAAAACATGTTAAATGTTCTACATAGCACTATATAATAATGATTATAAATATGTGCATAACATTAAGATTTTTATATCAGTTTCATATCAGACGAGAGTGCAATGATTTGTATGTTTAATAAATGTAATTGTGGGATTTGACTTTACTATTCTTGCCGAGATGCACTGTGCCATTAGAGCAGATCTGTGGTCTTCATTTGTTTCAGCACAACAGAAACAGTATACCCAGGATTTACAATGTTGAAATGTAATATATAGCAGTTGGCAGTGGGCGTAAGAGCTGTTAGCTGCAACAATCCAATGTAATGCTGAGCTCAGCACAGCTTTGTACAGCAATTTCAAATACAGAGACAGACTGAGGTTTACTTTCAGTGACTGCATCGTATTCTCTAAGCTTGAGAACCAGCATCAAGACAACTTATTGATAGAAACTTTAAAGCACTTTGTAAGTCACTCTGAATCAGGGCTTCTGCCAAATGGCATAAATGTTAATGTAAGTTGTACCTCTAATATAGTGGTACATTTGTTCCTGTCCATTAAGGAGATAATAGCCACAATGTGGAATGCAAATGCATACAGAGATCCTGCTGTAGCACTTATAGGTGTGGAAGCCATTGGTACATATATGATAAGTTACTCTGAATATTAACACAGATGGTCAGGTGGTTTGGTTAAATGCTACTTATGGAGCCTGGATAAACAGTAGCTGATTTCTGGAACTGTCAGCAAAAAACATACCTATAGTTTTTCCAGGTTACATTATACAGTAGGAGAGTGGCCTCTAGAGGCGAATTACTGAGGTGCAGTTTCGATCACATGACTGGCTCGGCCATTTAATAACATACATTTCTTTTGCCTTTAAAAGCTCTTATATACTTCATTTTTTAGATCCGCCTTTGAGATCACTGATTCTATGGCATGGGGCGGGACAGTGCAATAGTTGACTTATTTGCTTATATATTTAAGAATTGTTCAACTGATTTATTTACTTGTCTACATATTTTACTTATTAAAACTTTAAAAGCTAATAGGCAAATTTTTCTTTGTGTTGTGCTGCAGGTGTCGATTAAGCGGTGATGTTGATGTGAACAGTAGGCTATAGCTGGGCAAATGAATTCTAGTTCATTTATTATTAGTAACAATACTAATGGTAATATTTTTTATTTAGTAATGAAATGAAAACATTTAATACGTTAATTTAATACAACACAAGCCAAATATCGGCTTGAAATCGCCATCTTTCACCAGCTATCCTATCGATCCTATCGTCCATCAGCACAACCCTAGTGTAGAGCCTTCCTATCAGTTGAATCTGAGCGGAAAGTCTAAATCTATTCAAACAATTTTCTATTTGCTACTTCTATTAGCGGTCACATCAATAAGCACCAGGAGCCCAGTTACAATAACAGCCATACATGCCAAAGCCATTACACAGTCACCCCTAAGATTGACAGGTGATGTGATATGCTTTGGATCATGAGCACTGCCTTTCCTTTTTTATATTTTTCTAGTCCCGTTATACTGGTCTTACATTTCAGTGCTCATGTTAGCTCCCACTCTCCAGTGTTCTGTATTGCTTAAAGACTATAATCACACTCTTGATGTCACCCAAATGAGGATGGGTTCCCCTTTTGAGTCTGGTTCCTGTCAAGGTTTCCTGCTCATAACATCTAAGCGAGTTTTTTCTTTCCACAGTCGCCATAGCTGCACATCAGGGATAAATACACACCATTCACCTTAACTTTTAAATTCTGTAAAGCTGCTTTGAGACAATGTCTGTTGTGGAAAAGCGCTATAGATATAAACTTGACCTGACTGGTACAAGTGAACCTTGGTTTTATCTGTTGTTCCTGCAGTAGGTAAAAAAGAATTTCTAGCAATTTTTCTGGCCTGTATTTAATTGTTGCCAGTAGTTTGAATCTTAAGATAAACCCTCTGTATTTAAACGTGCAACAGTGCACTTTTTGATGCGGTGCAGTAGAGACTCCTACCTAATGTTTGTCAGGGTATTTGAAAATGCCAAGAAGAAAAAATGCTCCTAATATTTATACAGTAAAGATGTTCCTAAGATATACGTATTATGTTGCAATAGAAATACAGCACAGAGAAAACCTGAGCAAATGGAGCAAAGTATGTAATATTCTTACCCAGTAGTGTAGGGTATGTTGATTCCCCCTAGATTAATGCTTTCACAACCAACAATGAAGAGTGTGGAGAAACAGAGCAGAGACACTCCACTACAGATCATTGCCAGCTTGGCTGATTCTCTTGCTCCCAACTTCAGCTTCTTAATTATATAACCTCCAAGCACTATCCCAACACCAGCACTGGGCACAATTACCAAGCCTACAACAGAGGAGGGGGTTGGGTCGGCGCAGGAAAATAAATATGACAAGAAAAAAACTTACAGCACAGTCAGAACACAGTGTGCTAGTGTGTGTGTGTGTGTGTGAGAGAGAGATAATTAGAAACAAAAAAAAAAAAGAGGAAGAAGAGATCAATCACCTGTATAGATACTGGCACTGGATGCTGGAACCCCAAATTGAGACTCAATAAATTTAGGGATGAAAGTGATGAAGGCTGTAACGATGGCACACTCTGCTGTGTACGACAAACTCACAAACAAAAAGATCACATTGCTCAAGATACGCAGGGCTGCCTTGGGCATATCTAGAAGAATAAATAAAGGTATAATGAGACCAAAAGACAAAAAAAAAAAAAACAATAGAAAGGTAAACAAAATAAATGAAGCAATCAGTATCATCTCTACATATACAAGACTTAAGACAGGTCCTCTGTATGTAAAGGTGATGGAGACCTGAAGGTTTACCTTTGATGTCTTTTCCAAACCCAATGGAGGAAGAGACCGCTTGGCTCTTCTCCTTCATCACCTCATCATCGCTTGGCAGGTCCCCCACCCGCTTTTTCTTCCCATTGCTTTTCTTGTGGCGAGGGGGAAGCTTCTTTGGAAAGGCAAACATGGGGAATATCACCAGCAGCATGGCCACAGCACAGAAAAGAAACCCACTCCACCTGAGACAAAGATATTGTGAAATAGGAAAGGAGAGAGAAAGGATGAAAGAGAGAAGTCATAACAGCTGGAAACCACCAAAAGGAAGAGAGAGAGATAAATCATGATAAGAAAGAGAACCCATCCAAACCAGAAAAAGAAAGAAGAGACGGAGGCTTCAAATTTGAGAGAGAAAATGCAAAGAAAAAGTGAAAAAGTGTTTCTCCATATTTGTATGCAAAATTATGGCCAGAATGAAAAATGAAATAAAATGATTGCATTTGCATAGATTTTATTTTATTTAATTTTTTTACATGTAAGCATACAAAAAATACAAATATTGAAAGTAATTGTTGCTCTAATAACAGAACAAATCAAACAGGAAAATACAAAATACACTTGGCTTTTCATTTAATTGCTGATTTTTTTCCGAAAAGAAAAGCGCGCCAAAATGAATAAAGGCTACGAATACTGTATCTGGTCATTAACGCAACATACATAAAAAATGCAAATTGTTGAATTAAATGAAAAAATCCACACCGCTAATGATCACAGACACCAAAATCACTGCATTTTTAGCTTTGGCAATATGCTGCATTTATTATTTCATTTGATGCTGCAACCATTTATGGGGAAAAGAAATGGCAAATAGGTTTTGACAAATTTTTATTGCGAAAGTATGATTTTATGTAGTTTGGCACAAAAATCCCACAACATGAATAACAAAATTAGCTGCAATGTTCAATGCCCTACTGAATAACTAACGACTTTCAAGAAAATTAGCAAAAGTAATTAAATGTAAAGCCGTATTCTGCACTGAATAATTGAAGCCAAACAAGAACAAAGACTATGAGAGTATTTACATTGGAACAGTTAATCGTATTTAAATATTTAACGTACCACATTTACATAATCCAAATCAACTTTAGGGTTTAGACGATGCAAGTTGCTAAACTTAGTAAATAGCATTTTATTCTCTTGTTTAAAGGACCAACACTGTTAAATTTACACCTATTTTATATATATATATATATATATATATATATATATATATATATATATATATATATTATGTATGTATATATATATATATATATATATATATATATATATATATATATATATATATATATTATATATATATAATTATTTTTTTTTTTCTTTTCTTTCAGGGAAAAACAAACACGTTTTTTTTTTTTTTTTTTTTGTCAAAAATACAAAATACAAGAACAAGCAAGCGACATTTCTGTATTGATTAATTTTTATACATCTATTCCCTAATTTGTGCTATTCACAACACAAATTGTAGTTTAATGGGAATGTATTTTTGTTCGAAAATACGTTTTTCCTATTTGATTGTTATCACTGCGTTTTTTTTACGACCATTTTGGCTCAGTTTAATAAAAACTGCCAGTAATTCTTGAAATTGTAGTGTATGACTAAGGGTTTTTTACATATGCAGTGTTTAGTCATGTGTGATTCAGTGGTTTGTTTGTGCAGGTGAAAACACAGTAATCACACTCAGATGTGGAGCAAAAAAAAAAACTATTTAATTCTGAATCGACTAAATACTGGGCGTGAACTAAACATGCTGTGGGTTTTGATGATATGTCTCTATGTATGATTTGCTAAAATTACCCTTAAACTGACACTGCAGTGAAAAATTGAAAATAAATTGAGGATGTAATACAAAGAAATTAGGCATTTAGTAATATTCTGTAATCATCTAGTAATGTACTAAAATTGATTTCTAAGTGCTTGGCAAATTTGATTCCTCTTTTTTCTTGTTGTTTGTTTCGTTTGTTTGCTTACTTGCTTAATTTGCATTAAGAAAACAAAGAGACTATAATTTAGCTCAAATTCTAATTCAGCAACCGGATTAATACTGTAGCTTTAAACGTTTCCTTAAGAAAGTCAGTGTGTGTCTCTCACCAGTTTCCTACGAAACGTGGATCGTTCTGATCAATGTGCACAGCAGAGTTTGGGTCGACGTAAAAGCCAATCAGAACTCCACCCAGCAGGTAACCAGCAGCCGGACCTAGAGCTCCCATTACATACATGATTGCTAACACACCCAGGCATACAGACATACGCACATACACACACACAGTGATTTCAGATTACTGAAATATGTTACTTATATACTATTGTATATTCATATTCCAATAAACACAGGTTGATAAGAAGTATCGTTAATACCTCAATTGTCAATCTCAATAACTGATTTCTTTATTTTACTATAAGTATACCCTTTTTTTGTTTAGTTTAACATCTATTTAAACAGTGACACAGGACAAAAACCTCTTAGTATCACTAAATACTATAATTAGACTAATCTGGATAATTAATGATTGTAAAAAATGCATATTATGTATTCTATTCTATGTTCTAATTGACAAAATTAGTCAGCATAACAACAAACAATATCAAGATCCCCATTCCTAATAAAACGGTGCTTAAACACTCAACTGCATGAATGCATCCTTCTTATCAGCTACATTTCATGATTGGTAATAAACACTGATCAGCCATAACATTAAAACCCATTAATTCGATTTATAATCATTTTCACTTCACAACGGCACCTGCTAAGGGGTGTCATATATTAGGTAGCAAGTAAGGTGAATATTTGTGTTAGAAGAAGAAAAAAAAAAGGTGTGTATAATAATTTGAGCAACTTTGATGGATCAAAGTTCAAATAGTAATGGAAAGAAGACTGTACCAGAGAATTTACAAAATGGTAGGTGTTGCATAGTGTGTTCCTGGAATACTGTGGTTAGTACCTACCAAAACTGATCCGAGGCTCATTGATGTACATGAGCAGCAAATGCTATCTATTCCGGTCCAAACCTACAAAGAGCTACTGAAGCAGAAAATGCTGAAAAAGTTAATAGAAAGGGTCAGAGAGAACAGTGCATCATAGCTTATGGAGCTCTTTAGCTGCAGACCTGCTCGTGAGCTCATGCCGGACAATGGAGCAGTAAAGGAAGGCCTGGTCTGGTCTCCTATTTTACTTTGCATCATGAAAAAGTCTTCCAAGTCAAGTCAACTCAAGAGGATTTTATTGTCATTTCTACCATACACAGTGGTACACAGTACACAGTAACAATGAGACAACGTTCCTCCAGAACCCTGGTGCTACACTAAACAACATAGAGCTACAACACATAACATAAAGCTACATTAAGCACAACCTAGTGCAAACAAAAAAAACAGTACGGACAGACAACACAAGACAGTGTGGGACAAATACACAACACAAAATAGCACCGACCAGAGGACTATAAAAGACTATGAACAGTAGATGTAAACAAATACAATGCAGTGCAAAAACAGCAGTAGCAGCAGTTGAGAAAAGGTGGTCAAGGTCGAGGTGCAGAAAAACTGCATCTAAACGGTATAATATGGTTAAGTATAAATAATAAATACATGGTAGTGGAATGGATTGAGATGAGTAATGAGCGTGTGTTGAGTTCAGGTTGTACAGTTCAGTAACACTTCGTTGAGTGACTGCGTGTGTGTGTGTGTGTGTGTGTGTGTTTTCAGTATAGTTCTGTGTGTTTGGGAGTCTGAATGTGACGGCCTGAATGCTTCGGAACCACATTCCTGATGGCAGGTGGGTGAAGAGTGTGTGTGAGGGGTGTGTGGGGTCGTCCACAATGCTGTTGGCTTTGCGGATGCAGCATGTGGTGTAAATGTCTGTGATGGAGGGGAGAGAGCCTCCAATGTTCTCAGCTGTCCTCACTACCCTCTGTAGGGTCTTGCGATCCGAGACAGGGCAGTTCCCAAACCAGGCAGTGATGCAGCTGCTCAAGATGCTCTCGATGGTCCCTCTGTAGAACATGGTCAGGATGGGGGGAGTGAGATGAGCTTTCCTCAGCCTTCTCTGGAAGTAAAGATGCTGCTTGGTTTTCTTAATGATGGAGCTGGTGACCAGGTGAGGTTATCCGCCAGATGAACACCAAGGAATTTGGTGCTCTTGACGATCTCCACTAAGGATCCATCGATGAACAGTGGAGAAAGGCTGCTCTGTGCTCTCCTGAAGTCCACGACAATCTCGTTGGTTTGGTCAACGTTTAGAGACAGGTTATTCGCTCCACACCAGGCTGTTAACTGTTCCTCCTCTCTGTATGCTGCCTCGCCGTTCTTGCTGATTAGACCCACCACGGTCGTGTTGTCGGCGATCTTGATGATACGATTCGAGCTGTGCGTTGCTACACACTCGTGAGTCAGCAGAGTGAAAAGCAATGGGCTAAGCACACAGCCCTGAGGGGCCCTAGTGCTCAGTGTGATGGTGCTGGAGATGCTGTTTCTGATCCGGACTGACTGAGGTCTCCCAGCCAGGAAGTCCAGGATCCAGTTGCAGAGGGAAGTGTTCAGGCCCAGTAGGCTCAGCTTGCCGATCAGATTCTTGATTATGGTGACATAGTATATCAGTTTGCTCCAATCTCTATTCTCTCTACCTTAGATGCTGTTTATCATGGTGCCCTAAGGTTTATACTAAATTGTAAATCTTCTGTGCATCATTGTACCTTGTATAAAAGCGTGGGCTGGCCCTCTCTGTTCAGTAGGAAAAAAATTCACTGGTACATAATTATTTATAAAGCTATCTTGGGGATGTTACCTTCGTACCTTTGCAGTTTAACGCAACAGAAATCTGTCACGAAATACTCTTTACGCTCTCAATACTGCTATACGCTGTCAGTTCCTTTTGCTAGAACTGAACTGGGTAAGAAATCTTATGCGTATGCAGCACCGTTTGACTGGAATCTTATCCAATCGAAATTGAAGTTGCAAAATCTTCTCTCCATGGACCAGTTCAAAGTAGCTATTTGGCAACTGGAAGACGACTCTGTGAAATGTAACTGTTTTTAAACTTTGTTTGTGAAATGTAATTGTTTTAACTGTGTTTGTGATGTGTAAGTCTGTAACTGAATGTATTGCTGCTCATCTTGGCCAGGTCACTCCTGTGAATGAGATTTTTAATCTCAGTGAGTTTCTACCTGGTTAAATAAAGGTAATATATTCTTGTTGTCCAGGTGGGTGTGGGCCAGATGGAGGGTGTTGAATAGGGATGCACCGAATATTCGGCCACCGAAAATTTTCGGCCGAAACAGTTTGTTGTGATGACGCAAACAGAAACCGCGGCCTGCACGTGCTTGTCTGAAGCAACATGTCTGCGGTGTGGACGTATTTCAGTATATCTGTAAAAGACCCACGGATAGCGATTTGCAAAACATGTAATGCCGAAATTTCAAGATGGGGTGCGTCTGCAAAGACTTTCTCCACGTCGGGTTTAATTTAGCACCTGAAATTCAAACATCATGATCGCTATGCTGAATATGAGAGGAACGCGGCACAGAAAAGCAAAACCCCTCCGAGCACGTGCACTCCGTCTGTGGCGGACGTTTTTGAAAAGGCAAGGAAGTTTCCCAGTGATATTGTTGTATCTTTAAGCAGTTGCACTTGTTCCAAATGCAATTTGTTTGTATGAAAGAACATATTTAATTGTACAACCTTTCAGCAGGACAGAGGGCCTGTACATTATTATTTAATGTACACGAGTGCATTTAAATTAAACATTTTAGTTTGAATTTAAATTGATTTTATCCTGTGCATTGTTGCAATGTGCTATAAATAAATATTTTTATAATTTGTAATTGATTTATTCTTCGAAACTTTAATATTGATTTACGCAATTGAAATGCCTTGATTTTAGTAAGGTTAGTACACAGTCATAGCCATAAATGCAATGGTAATAATAATTGCCACAATTTCTTTCGGTGTTTGGGTTTTCGGCCTTGCGTTCCTCTTTTTCGGTTTTCGGTTTCGGCCAAGAATTTTCATTTTGGTGCCTCCCTTGTGTTGAAGATGTCGGTGAAGACATCCGCTAGTTGTTATGCACATTTCCTGAGCACTTGCCCAGGAATATTGTCTGTTCCAGCAGACTTCCGTGGGTTAACTCTTCATAGAGTTTTCCTCACTTCCGCTGTGGTTAGACGAGCACCTGATCATTGGTAGGGGGGGTTGGTCTTCCCCGGTTGTGTCTGCTGTCCTGTTTTTAAGACTGTCTTGTCCCCTGCTCTGAAGGTGGAGTCTCTTTTAGCAGCGCACGCACTTTTGTGGTCATCCACGGCTTCTGGTTGGAGCATGTAGAGATGGTCTTGGAGATGGTCAAGTTATCAATGCACTTGCTGATGTAGCTGGTCGCTGATGATGTGTACTCCTCAAAGTTGATGAAATCGCTGTTGGGTGCAGCCTCGCTAAACATGTCCCATTTCCAAGTCCATGTAAACATGTCCCAGTTCCCAGACTACAAAAATTGCTCAGGAGTGGTTTGAGAAACATAGGTTCAAGGTGTTGGCATAAGCTCAAAACTCCCCAGATCTCAATCCGATCTAGTCGCTGTTAAATGAATAAGCAAGTCCAATTCATGTAGGCCCCACCTTCCAAATTACAGGCTTGCTGCTAATGTTCATACCTCGATGGGTCAGAGCTGTCTTGGCAGCACAGGTGGCTTTAATGTTATGGCTGATCGGTATATAAGATCAGATGCAAAAGTGATTCAGAATTATAAGCAAATCATCATTAGCATATCATAACCCATCACTGACTGAACAAAAAATCTAGTTAAGATAGCGGTGTGTTACTTACCCAAGTAAAGCGAAGCGTTCTCCTTTTTCACGTTATCATCCAGGTAGGTGGGTCCAAGGGTGTAGATGGGTGTGGACCCCATGCCAATCAGAATCTGAGCGCAAATAAACAGAGCCACATACAGAGCATGCTCCCGGTCTTCCTGGTCCCGTGGACATGCCTCAGGCCCCTCCCTCTTACTGCTATTGGTAATGGTGCAGAGCCCCTCTCCCCGTCCGGTAGTGTTGAGCTGCTCCAGCTGATAAGGTGGACAAATGAAGTGAGGGAGGGAAAAAAGTGCAGCACCAACAGCAATAACCATTCCCCCAATGGCAAGCCAGCGTGGCCTCCGGCCCCGTCCACCAAAGTAGCTGATGAAGACAACAATGAGGAGACTGCCGATGTCAAAACAGCTGACCAGCAGACCAGATTCTGAACTACGCAGGCTGTAGCGCTTTTCTGTAATAAACACAGAAACACACATAATTCAGTGCCACTTTGGCTGCATTCTCGAAACAATGTGTACATACAGCACAACACATTGGATTTCTTGCAAAATGCCTGTATTTTTTTTCAAAATCCTTAAAAGTATGTATTTGTGTTAATGAACATCTCATTCCCATCAGAATAAAAAGTCCTTTGGTAATTGTTCACAAACAAAATCATCAAAATGTTTAGTCATATTGTCAGTATGATGGTGCGCAGTTTCAGGATTTCTTTAGATAAACTACGGTTTGGATCACAGTGATTAAAAATGCATATTTGATTTATATTAATTGCAAGAGACCAGACAGGATTTACAGATTTACTGTACTATACAAGTGTTCGTTTGTTTATTGGTTATGTTTCGTATACACTTTCCAATTAAAGGTTCACGAGATTTATCTTTGACCGATTTAAAAAAACTAGATGATTATTGGTTGATCTGATGGCGTTCACTCACCATCATTAGTGGCATTTAAGATTCATCTGCACAATTCATCAATTTAAGCCCCCCCCAAAAATAATATATATTTTAGATGACAGATGATGACAACTGGTTGAACCATTTTGCATTCAATGACTTATGCAATGAACTGATGCGGAGATGTTTTGTGGGTTATAACTATTCAGGTGAAACCAGTATAATATATTTTGATCAACATAAACAACTGATAATGTAGGAAACCGCAGACACTTGTACACAATCGAGTAAATGAATGTACAAAAGCACTCGCAATTTGATCAAAGCAACAAGAAAAGTTATGATGTGCACGTGACTAAATGACGTGGAGGTTGAACAAGTAGTTTTGAGAATTTCTTTTCTGATCTGAGAAACGCTCCAAAGCAACTAAGAAAAATTGTAATAAAGAACAAGTATTTCTTATCCGATTATACAATTAATCGATTAAATCATCTGTAGAATGCACGATTATGGAAATAATCGATAGCTAAAGCTCTAATTCCACCATAGTGGATTTGGGATGAAGTAATCAAAATGTTGATTTAAAAAAAAAATTGTCATTTTTACTTCTAGCTTTAATTCAAGGGGTTTAAAAGTTCCATTAACCATTTGGAAATTACAGCCATTTTTGCATAGACTTTCCACTTTCACATGTTTAAAAGAAATCAGACACTTGACTGACGTTTTATCTCTGTGAAGCTACTTTAAAACAATGTCCGTTGTTAAAAACTTTATAAAAATAAAACAAATTTTTATTGAAATTGACTTATAAGCTGTATCCTGGCAAGTGTGAACTGATTTCTTATTATTCATGACACATTAAGAAAATAATGATTCTGAATTGTTACATTTTTTGATAGAACTATCAATACACAGTATAAAGTGGTATAGATGCAAGTGTTGGAGGCCATCAAAAAGGTGTAGCATCTCAAGAAAGAAAGTCCGCATGAGAACTGCTTTCAAGTATTAAAAGATAGAGCTGTCAATCAATTGAAATATTTATTCGTGATTAAATGCACGATTGCCACCAGCTAACTCGTGATTAATCGCAACTTAATAGCACATTTTATCTGCTTTAAATGTACCTTAATTTAATACGTTACGTTTTTAATACTTTAATCAACATGGGCATGGATGCTTTGTGCAAGTTTATGTATATTATTAGTGAAAATATTCTCAACATTGAGCATGAAGACAAAATATTCTTGTAAATGTTTTAAAGTAATTATGGTGTTTGAAATTCTGTAAATCATCAGGACATTGATGATTTTACTATGTTTCCACACGGACGGTTTTAATTGCCGGATGTGTGCATCATAGTGGATTTTTGACTTGGTGCATTAGTAAAACAATTTCGGTGGAGTTTTTTTTTTATATATATATATATATCAGTGGCGGCTACTGGTCTGTCAGAGAGGGGAAGCTCATTTTCGGCCTACATCATAAAATTGTCTATTTATTTAAAAGTAAATTCTGCCCTACGTTCCTTTTCAAGAAAATGGTCTGTGACCCTGTCGTACCAACTAGGAGTCTTTTCAAGTGACTTGACCAGTGTCCTCTCAATGGCCAGCAGAGCTAGGCTGCTTAAACGGCCTTGGCCCATTGTGTTTCGGGTGTAGGACTTGAGTCGCTTTAAACAGGAGAAGCTCCTTTCTACACCTGCAGATGTAGCTCCAATTGTTGCCACTAATGAGAACAGTTTGTAAAGCTGAGGCATTGCACTGTCCAACTCCATGTCTTTAAGGAACACCAAGTAATCACACAGCTTTCCCCTGTTACCCTGCAAGTCCTGATCTGAATACAGGACTTGAAGTTCTGACCTCAGTCTTCCTGAATCAAAGTGATGGCCATAACTTTTCAGGACACTTTGGAAGGCCTCCTCTGGAAATACCTGTCTCATGTCATCAAATTTCCCTGGATTGACTAATTCTAAGAAGAGCATGCTTTCCAAATTTGAAAAACGTCGAGGAATCTGCTCCAAGATGTTATCAAGGATGGCCATGTACAATTTTAAAATATTAAACTCTGTAAAACTGAAACAAGGAATGTGGTGTATAATTGTGTGAAATGTATGATGAAAATCAAGCAATTTCGCCAAGCAAATATCAAAGAAATAGGTTGCAGCAGTTTTTATTTCGACTGAACTTGAGAAATCCGCAATGGGACTGAGAGCGAATAGCTTCAGTGATTCCTTATAGTACAGAATCGCTGTCAGTCAAAAGGAGATGCAGTCTTTCGACAGACCCTCCAATCATCACGCAGAAGCTCGGAGTCCGGGCCAGCCCACTCCCCATTCACCCCCAGAGACGCTGAGCGTCCGTGGGCGGGACATAATCGCAGCGTTTATCCAATGACCGTCTAGTTTCGAAGCGCTAAAAAAAAAAACGTTCAAAGCAGCCCCATTGAAGTCAATGGACGCTGGGCTTCAATAGGGAAATGCACTGTGACGCTGCGGGAATGTATGAGAAGGAAATCGAGTCAGCCGACCTGCTATATGTAACTGATTCTGAACGAACTCGTCTTTGAGATGAACGTTTTCTAACGCATTTTTAGTCAATAAAATGTTAATACAATAGTACATATTTGACCATTAATTTTGTGACATTATAAGGGAAGCCGAGCTTCCCTTGCAGTCTTAAAGAAATCGCCTCTGATATATATATAACTGAATGAAGAAAAGCAGTTGTAAATAAATGTGTTGTGTTGGAGGTTTAAATTTTGTTTTTTTAATATTTAGTTATTTATGTTCTTAATAAAAATGATCAAACAGAATTGCACGCTGCGTTAACCGCGCGTTGAAATTAATTTGCGTTAAGGTGTTGTTAACGTGTTAATTTTAACAGCCTAATTAAAATTATACTAATAATTATCCTATGTTTGCCCAAATGATCAAAAAAGTCTGTACCTGCTAAACAGTTAAACATTAATTACACCTTGATTGCTTTTTTTTTTGTTGTTGTTGTTGTTGTTTTTTTACTACTTTTCCAAATACTCACGCATCTGATTTGATCTGCCATGTCAACTTCTATGTTTATGTTCATCACGAAAGCTCGGTTTTGTTATACAATTAGATAGAAGATTTTTAATAAGATGTTTATGATAACTTTGCTCTAAAAACTTTAATACTACATTTGGATTTCGCGTCTGATTGTATTAAGTCAAGTTTATTTCTATAGCGCTTTTCACAACGGACAGTGTCTCAAAGCAGCTTTACAGAATTTAACAGTTTAGGTGAACGGTGTGTTTATCCCTGATGAGCAGCTATGACGACTTTGACACTTAGATGTTATGAGGAAGAAACCTTGAGAGGAACCAGACTCAAAAGGGAAACCCATCATCATTTGTGTGATAAAGAGTGTGATCATAGTCTTTAAACAATACAGAAAACTGGAGAGTGAGAACTAACATGAGCACTGGAATGTAGGATTATGAGTAATGTGCTTTCTACAGTCATTTGCGGTTATGGAACCAGGAGCTACTGAGCAACTCATAAAATAGCTCAACATTTGACATCATCATTGATCCAACACCAGCTTCCCCATGCCAGAGCCTTCAAATACTCAAAGAGTTCCAGTGTAAAAACTCCACATGAGGTGGAATCCAACTGGCGCTGGTACGTCTCTAGATGGTTCGGGATCGGCATCTACTTCTTTAAAAGGTCCACAATCTTCTATAATCTTCTAATCTTCTTCTATTATTAGATGTTTCACTTCAATGGATGGGAAAAATCAGGGACCTCAGCTTTGTAGAGCAAATTTAATAATGAAACACAACTCTGCCAGCATGAAACACACCTCTTATCATTCTGGGCTGTTTGTTAGCTCTTGTGTGAAGAAATCTTTTGTTCACGGGTTTGGCAAAACAGATCATGAAAATATCTGTAGGGATTTTAAGATTATTACAGGCACATTTCCACACAGTGGTTATATAAAGTGTGTTAATGCAGTAAGAGTTTTAATCAACCTGGTCAGCACTTTTTAAGTGGTTAAAGCTACTTAAACTTCCTGACAGTAGGAAAGATCCCATTTTAACACACCATAGAGAATGTGCTTCTAGACCCTGAAATAAATTCAGCTGCATAGGACCACCTCCTGGGGGACCACGCACAAAGCAAAATATCCCACAGTTAAGAAATAAATCTCTTTTATCATGTCCATGCTTTTCTTCTAACATATCTGAAAGTCATTTCCATCACTGTTATATTTATTTGAACACCAGATAAGCTTAGCATTTTGGTAAAACTCCGGTACACAAAAAGCATACAAAGCACAGAATCTAACTCTGAGAAGTTATCAATCAGGAGAGAGGGGTACAACAGGATTTCGGAAAAAACATTAGATGTACCGTGGAACACAAAGAAAGTCATCATCACCAAGTAGATCAAATGTGGCACCACAGGGACAATACCGGGAACAGGACGTTCCTCCAAAACTGATGAAAGGACAAGAGGGAAATTTATCAGCAATGCTGCCAAAAGGCCCACAGCAACATTAAAGGAACTGCAGGAATATCTGGCAACTACTGTTCACTCCCTGGTGTGACAGCAATCACTTTTATTCCTCGCATGTCTGGATTATGGTGTGGAATTGCTAAACAAATGCCCTTTGTTAAAAAAAAAAGAAATCCCAAAAATATATGGTCTGATGTGTCGAATATTTTGGGTGGAATTAAAGTGATACATATTTTTGCCATAAAAACAAGGCAGTTATTACAAAAAAAAATGTTCATGTATCATCATGAATAATGTTGTTAACATCATGCTCTAGTCGAGAATTAAAGATGGCTGACTCCAAACCAGAGATGGCTATTTTGCCACATGGCATCTTTCAGATAGCAGAAGATAAGGAAAATATTCACCTTATATTTTTTTTTCACATTGTATTTAAACACGGAAATAGTTATTTTATCTGCCTTCCACATTATACAAGCATTGAAATCTAAATTTACATCCAAACCAGACGAATTACAGCATGTTACATACGTGATCTCTCACACTCTTGAGAGACCATGGTGATAAACACTTCTGCGCTATAGTCACGATGTCTCCGGCATTTCCTTTTCATTCGTTACGGTTGTTACTGCGATATCTGCAGGAGTGTCAACAAGAGCTCTCAAAGATCGACGTCCGTTTCGAAAAGGCCCTTCAAGCAAGCTGGAAAAAGACTTTAAAATACACAGCTGCAAAAAATAATAAAATACCTATTAACTGAAACGCTTTGCACAGAGGAACACGCTCATTATATTCCTCTGAATGGCACATCGAATCTAAAATGTGTTACAGCGGACACTCAGTTTGAAGGAAATGTGAAGGAATGCTGTAGATAGTTCTGACAAATGTTAAAGAATTGTGAGAGCTGCGAAATTCCAAAACGGGAAAGAAGTTGCTCGGCTCTTCCATGGCCAGGTTTGTTATTCTCTCATTATTTCACCAGCAAGAAAGCAGATACATGGTGAAGTTGGTATTAAATGTGGCTTGTCTTTAGTGATCTGTTGCTTCAATGGATGGCAGAAAAATTCAAATCGAAAGAAAACTTCACCAAATGAATTCGAAGGGTTTTCCACAAGATGTAAACCATTGGTAAGACAGAAAGGTGCATCAAGTCAACCGATTTAGATATAAATACTCTCCGATTAAATAACCATAACTTGCATAATATGGTCATATTCATGATTTCAACACAATGTAATGGACAGAATATGTCTTTTGTTTCTCATATAACACAATGTGGTTCCACAAAAGCTATTTATATTTGAATCAATGGATCAAGGGCCTTGACTATAGATTTTGGGCTGACAGTACAATCAGGATCTATAGTAATTGATAACCTTATAGCCAACAACGATGGTTCAGTCTTATCAGGAGTATCAGCATGTCTTTCTCGAAGGTATTATTGGAGCCAAACCTCTTCCGGATGCATTCTTACTCTTCAGTAAGTACTCAGTAATCTCATTTTTCCCTTCAGTCTAAATGCTTTTGCACTGCACAGCTTCCACCTGATTGTGGCAGGCGTTCACATGTTCCTAATAAGTAAATAATAAATATATTTGGTCATTTGTTTGTAGTGTAACTAAGGTACTACTATAGTACAAGCACACAAAATTGGATGCAATAGGAGTGCGGTACAACCGGTACAACAACAAGGTACAAACACAGTAAAACACAACTCAACAATAGTAAAATTATATATATATGTTCTGCAGTGTTAAATCTGAATAATTTGCAGTGTATTTTAATACTGCAAATGATTCAGATTTAACACTGCAGAACATATATTGCAAAATTCAAGATATATAAATGGATTACTCCTGAAATATGGACACAATTCAGCTGCAGTATTAATCTAGTTCGAGTACAGTACAATAAGATGATTGCAAAATGAACATCATAAAACAACAATATTCTATTCAATATATCTGGAAAGCTGTAGTGCGATAAATCTCTAAATAGACCCTTTTATTGCTCAACTAAAAAGAGTAAGTTTGAAATGAACACTGTTCATATTTTATTTGAGTGTTTCTCTACTAGTGTTGGTTAAATTTCTTTCATAGATTCATTTTGTTTATGCTCTAGAAGCCTATTTTAGAGCAATTTAGCAGACTAATACTAGCAAATAAACATTTCCACTAATAAACATGTTCGTAAGACACAGCGGAGTCCTGGAAGATTAAATTAGCTTTCAAACATTATTGCTTTTCCATCAAAACACTAAAATAAAATCATGTGTATACTGATCAAATGATCAGTTATTTCACAATAAACTGATCTGTGGAACAGAATAAGGAGTCGACTCCAAAAAGTCAGATATCCACATTAGGATCCTGAGTGTCTTAAGTCTGCACATATACACACACACACACACACACACACACACACACCACACACACACACACACACTACGATAAAAGAATATCTGTTTTTAGGATTAAACATTTTTTATAATGTTAACGATCAGATTAGGAAATCTAAATTTCTGCATTCCACAAAGTCTTACAAGTGAGTCAGAGACTTGAAGCTTTAGAGCTATAGAAATATATCAATGTTGTTGCAATCTACATAAGAGAAGAAATTAAATAAAGCACGGGTCAAGATCCACATGAGTCGCCCGTGGGCCTTTTCTAAAAATAGCTCACCATAGCGCCACCTACCAGTTAGCTACTTCTATCTGTTTCCTACCTTGTTAAATCATTGTTAATAATAATTACTGAGAAATCATTAACATGATCAGTGTCTTCACATAGATGAATATCATTAATTATTAATAATAACATAATTAAAGATAAATTGAGCATTCGATATTTCAGAAGTGTGTATGAAACTGGTAGCCCTTCACATTAATCGGTACCCAAGAAATAGTTTCACAAAGGTTGGTAACCCCTGGAATAAAGTAATATTTTCAAAGAAATTAGAGAATGTGGTTCCTGAGGGAAAAAACATTTATGGCATTTGGCAGACGCCTTTAGATAATTGGATGGGTGGGTGGATGGATGAATGGATGGATGGATGGATGGATGGGTGGATGGATGGGTGGATGGATGGGTGGGTAGATGGATAGATGGATGGGTGGGTGGGTGGGTAGGTAGGTAGGTAGATGGATGGATGGATGAATGGATGGATGGATGGGTAGGTAGATGGATGGATGGATGGATGGATGGATGGGTGGGTAGATGGATGGATGGATGGGTAGATGGATGGATGGATGGGTGGGTGGGTGGGTGGGTGGATGGATGGATGGGTGGGTGGATGGATGGATGGATGGATGGATGGATGGATGGGTAGGTAGATGGATGGATGAATGGGTGGGTAGATGGATGGATGGATGGATGGGTGGGTGGGTAGATGGATGGATGGATGGATGGGTGGGTGGGTGGGTGGATGGATGGATGGATAGATGGATGGATAGATAAATAGATCTTTATTGTCATTGCAATGTACAAGTACACAGCAACGAAATGCAGTTTGGCATCTACCAGAAGTGCAAAATGTAGCTATCGTGCAAAAGTGCAGATAAATATATAGCATATTTACAGCAAGTGATAAATATGTAAACATATGTACAAATGTACATATTTATCCAGTTATCTTAGTCAGACATCTGAGAAATTGAGGGTTAAGGGCCTTGTTTAAGGGCCCAGAAATGGCAGCTGAGTGATGCTGGGATTTGAGCCCATGACCTTCTGATTACAAGGTCAACATCTTATCCGCTGAGCTACCACTAAATGAGCATATATCAGGGAGAAGAAGGGACTACAAAGAGAGAAGTAATATGTTTAGTTACCTATAGTGGTGATGACGCTGCTGAGGTAGCCGGACACCATGAGAGACTGGATAAACGTGAGGTAACACATGTAAAACAAGAAGCAACGCGAGTCCGAAAACAGCACCCGCAGGTAGCGCCTGAGGGGAAAGCGGGCCAGCCGCGAGAGGAGCGGGGCCGGGATGCGGCGTCTCCTCCCTGCCGCCGACGCGCTGGAGGAGTCCGCGGATCCGTCGAGGTTGTCCCGGGAGCTGCCACCTGCCGCCGAGATGCGCGTTTTCTCCGGGTTTCCAGGCCCCTCAGTCTCCAAAACCTGCCTTTCGTGAAGCGTGGGGAGGCTTTTCGATTTCTGAGCCGGGCCCGAGTCCTCAGACGGATAAGCCGAAGGTTTGACACATGGCTCGGCATCTCCATCTGCAGCGCCATCGCGGTCTCTGGAGGCCATTCTAAAGCAGGATGGGACGATTTTTCGGGTTGTTCTGCTGGTTGTTCAGTAGGTTCCTCTGGCAGCTCCTTATGTCCTGATGGGGTTTGACCTCAGTGAGAATATTCGCCATATACCAGTGGTGTTTTCCAGCGTGTCCGAGGCGTAACGCATTTCAAGCTGGAATGGATGGAGTCATTTAGAGAAGTGTCTGGTGAAGGACAGGGCACTGATACAGAGTGTGTCTTCCTCAGCGATGATCATTGTGGCCCCAAAACGAGCGGTTTGCATGTCATATTGGCACAATGGCATTCGGATCTCACCAGATGACTTCATAGAGGCGAGAAGACTCCGATTACTCGGGCACAAATGACCATCATCCAGGAGACTATTCTTCGTGCGAAGGAAAACGTACCGTTGATCGAACATGCATTCAGCAGCTGAGATCACAATCCTGGGAATACACGCATCCTGGAAGCCTAAACTGGTGTGGCAAAGCAGTGGGAGCGCAAAACCAGCGCGCAGCGTTTTGGCGCAGTTAGCATGCTGCACTGCAAACGTCCAGGACAAACAACAGAAACGGCATGGCGTGGACTAGCGGTGGATGAAGTTTGTCCTCTCAGCATGCACGGATTTGTTTTAAAACCTCGCGATCGACATGATCTGACATCTCCATTACATCTAAATCATGTTTGTCCTGTTGTGGTGTGTCCTTGGTAAGCAGGGGGTCGCAGGAGCTGCTGTTTACAGTGCACTCACTGCGGCGTTCAGGCAATTATGTGGAAAGCCGTTGGTATCAAAACCATGCGAGCAGGGGAAAAATCTGGTTCTAAAAAGGGTCATATTTAAGGATACTTTGCTCAATTAAAACAAACAAACAAACAAACAAACAAAAAAAGAATAAAGCATTAATTATGAATTAATTCAGCTATGAACTGGTCTAGGACCAGCTTCAGATTACAGGCTCAACTTGTATTTCATTACACATCCTTGCACATATTCCATGAAGCTTCCGAACTGCGGATTTACACCAAAACTGCACAATTTTGCATGGAAAATTAGTAATGTCAAAGCTGTCATGTGGATCGGTAAGCACCGTGGGATACCAAACCAGAGACAGCCTGTGTGAAATGGTATGGTTATACTGGAACCATCCTGCGAGTCCCTTAAATAAATCAGTGCTCGAATTGAGGGATGGATCCGGGACCCTCCATAAGGCATTAGGGACCCCCCATGACAAGTAAAAAATAGACTATGGGGGGTCCCCAAGATTATTTTAATAAAAAAGTATATGAATTACACAACACTGGGGGACCCCCCCCTATAAGACTTGACTCAATTCAAGCACTGAAGTAAAGTTACTTATTAATGTTTTTTAACAGATGATGACATTATTACATCATTTAATCGAATTTTATATTATTATATCTTTACCATGATGGGTGCTGTTGATTCTGACTCATGGAGACATGGTGAGTTTTCGTGGCAGGATAAACTAAAAGTCAGATCTTTTCTCCACAGTTTTAACGTTGGTGTTGTAGTGGTTATTTGAACGCGATCCTCAGCCGTGTACCCAGTATGGACCCATGACTATGAAATAAAAAGTCTCATGCTCCACCAACAGAGCTGTTCTATTCTATTTTATTGTTGCATATCACAAAGAAATCTGTTTTGGGCTAATAACCCACACACATACAGCATTTGAAACCAATATCGTACTATAAAAAGTATGTTTATTTTATAGCATAGGTCTGCAAGCTGCTAGTGCTTGGTGTGAAGGTCACGGTGATTAATATGGCAGTCTGACATGCATGGTGTACATTTTGGTGTAAAATGCACTTAAGAGGAACTGCACATTGAATGAAGACTAATGAAGTAATAATCGTTTTAAAAAATGTTGTTCGGAGAATGTGAACAAAGCAAGTATGACAAAAAAAAACATAACTGAAGAGATCTGGGCACAGGTGCAAAGGAAGAGATGCCAACCGATGCAGCTTTGCTTTGATATTGGGATGAACTCGGTGCTGGGGGGTCCGGATAATTTTTTTAAGGTTTGATTGTCCTTGATAATCTTGTCTCATCAGTTACAGAATTGATCCATTTTTTTGTTCTGAGATTACCTCACTCTGGCTTGCAATATGGTGACAGCCAAGAATTGTGACCTCATTTAAACCCTTCAGAAACATTTCATTAGAGGATGATCAAAGTTGGTCAGTCAGAATAATTTTGTTTGGGTTTACAATGCCACATCCCTCCAAAAGACAAGTGGCCACAAAATCATGACTGAAAAATAGCACAGCTTTCAAATAGCACAGCCAAATCTGATCGTAAAAGAAGGACACGCTATTCTTTATTCAACAATTTTATATTCTCTGTATCTGCATAGTTAATCTCATATCCAGACATGGTGTGTGTGACATCAATAGAATGCTTACAGACATTAGCAGCAACATGTTAAAAAAAAACTCACTCATACAAAATGTGTTGCTATGCTAATGGCTCTTAGCTACTTCATGCTTGCCGAATATTCCATTTTACAAAAACATAGCTAGTTTGACACAGTATCACTGTACACATGATTTCTGTTGACTGCATCTACTTGGCCATTGAATGCTGCGAGTAAAAAGATTTCACTGTTGCAAAACCTCATTAAGACAAACCACAATGAAATGAGGTAAGTCTATAATAATTAGAAGTTTAATTGTAAAAGTGCTAAACATTCTTCTAGGTAACAAATTGATCTCATTTTCACTTTACATAATGAAAAGATTTATTTGGGATACCTGCATCTTAATTCTACCACAATTCGGTTTTTTTTGTGAATAATATGTTATGGTTGTGGTCACAAGTTGCTCTTCCACTTCTTTGAATCTCCAACTGTAAATATGCAGAAACACAAAAAAAACGTGTTAGAAAAACCAGGAACCACATTAAAATCGCATTAAAACATAGATCTGAGCAAAGGAAAGTGCACTGATTATTAACTTTATTAATATTTAAAATAATACACACATGATTTCTTACCCAAACAAACTGCTCCCTCCTTCTGTAGTTTTTTTAAGTGATGAACCAAGTTGATTTCTGCAGCTCTGTGTAAGTGCTCAGGAGTATCCTAATAAAGAAAAACTAATCTTCACTAATCTTCACTAATCCAAAGCTATTTGATGATATAATCTTAATCAGAAAACAGCACAAGACCTTGTACACAAGTTTAACCAGTGCAGAGGAACTGAAAGCATCTCCAGGGTTTTCTCTCAGCACGAGCAGAATCTGCTGCTCCCGGGCGGAGCGATGGGTGATGTACTCCCGGATCTTGTTGCACGCACTTAACACCACAGGACCATGACCTGGTGAAGGACACAGACCACACTAGTCAAGTCAAGGCTAACAGATTAAAGAGTTTGGGGTTGCCGTTATACACTCCAACTGATGGTCACTATCTGATTCAAGACCTCACAATTTTAGTTTGATTTAATTCTCATTTGTTTTTTGAACAAAATTTGAATAGCGAAAAAAACAAACAATGCACTATGACAGCGTTTTAGTGGCACGTTGAATATAAATAAAAGAATAGAAGATTACGAGAATAACGTCAGTACGAAAATTAAGAAACAAGAATTATTTTAGAAGTATTTTGTTAATAAAGGAAAAATTACGAGAGTAGAGTAGCAATATTATGAGAATAAAGTCGAAATTACGAGAATAAAGTTACAATATTTTAAGTATAAAGTCGTAGCAATACGAGATTAAAGTGGTAACGTTTTGAGAAAAATTATTGTCTTTTGGCACATCAGCACTTAGAAATAATTAGTAAACAAACACTGATGTTATGTAGGAAACCAAATTTTTTCAGAAGAATAAAATATATATATATAAAAAAAAAAAAAAAAATCAGACAAACATGGAAGAAATGTCTGAAATGGCGACCAGTGGTCGACTCCAAGGATATCGGTTACATGTGTGTGCTATTCAAAGAGGATGATGATCAAATAAATCGACCCTGAAGGAGTTGAACACCGGCACATTCTATGTCTCCGATGTTGCCAGTACTTCAGCCGGGGCTTAAACGCGTTGTGGAATATGGATTTTATTCTCATATTGCTACGATTTTATTCTTGTAAATTCTACTTAATTCTCGAAATATTTTGACTTTATTCTTGTACTGTTACTACTTTATTCTCACAAGTTTGACATTTTTCTCAAAATATTACGACTTTAATCTCGTAATCCCCTTTTTTTTTTTTCACCTGCCACTAAAGCACCATAAACTAAATGAAAAATTACAATGAGCAGATTTTTCTTATTGGAAACAATAGGTATTACAGGTTCACCAGGTCTTACTTATTAAATAAAAAAAAAGGAATACATTCTCCTGTCTGAAACATAATGCGCTACATAGTAGAAACAGAGCTCTAAATTCAGCTGAAATGACAGTTTTCCACAGCCTTCGGTGTCATCTGAAAGCTACTGAAACGATTTAATCATTCAGCAATGGTAATATAACTCTACAATGCATAGAATGTAACTGTGTAATGTGCACACACCTGGGTAGATGATGTCTGCGTTGATATCGAGCAGTATCTGCAGTGAGAGCATGTAATCATGGAGGTCCTCAAACACAGCCGTCCCTTCCCCCAGAATGCAGTCTCCAGAGAAGACCGCTGCCTCTTCCTCCAGATACAGAGCCATGTGGTCATCAGTGTGGCCTGGGGTGAACAAGACCCTGCACAGACACACTAGTTAAAAATGTACCCATGGTTTACATAACATTATTATACACGTGCAAACACACTTGCAATCTGCGTGGAATACACTAGTCTTCTGATGCGACACTCACCGTAATGTGGCTCCCTCAGTCTTGATGACATCACCATCCTTAACGTATGTGTATTTCCTCGTCTCATTTCCAATTGCCTCTGGCTGTGGGGGAGTACGAGGGAGTTTACTCACCTGCAAATCTAAAAACACCACATCACATATAATCAAGACTTGGCAGAAGGAATCACATTCACTTTCCTACAGCATTTTAAAAAGATCTTATGCAGTATTGTCACATTCCAGAGTAGGAATTACAGAGAAACAAAGAAATGTGAATTCACCTAAAAAAAAGCCGTGTGCATATGTTATGCACACAATGTGAAATCAATAATGACATGCGTGTGTAAAGCTCTGACCTGAGTGTATGTTGGTAAGAATATCAGATACTCCTCCTGTATGGTCATGGTGCCAGTGTGTGACCAAGATCTCCTGGATGGAGGACCCGCTCTGGCACAGAGCTTCTTTCAGATTAGAGATGTATTCAGGTACAGAAGGTTCCCCAGTGTCTATTAACACACGCCTCACACCCCCCCAAACAGCAGACAGACAGTTAAATAGATGCATGACAAAAGTGGCATAACTGCAATACTGCATCCAGGACTCACAGCAGTGTAAGATCACTATAGAGGCATATTGGGTTTGTGCTGTTGTAGTGCATGCATACAACCTCGGTGTAAAGTATTTAATTGGGGCAGACAGGCCAACAAAGAGCTTTCAGAAATCATTCTTTATTTAATATCCTATTCTTAGGCACATTAAATAACCCCCAACGTGGGTTTTTAAACTTCTTAAAGGTATATTTTTGCTTTTAGTTTTGAAGATGATATATTGTGGCTTGTACAGTGCATCTGGAAAGTATTTACATTATGAATTCAGTTTTTTCACTTTTTGTGATGTTACAGCTTTCATTATTTTCCTCTATGAATAATACCCCGTAATGACAACGTGAACAAAGTTTGTTTGAAATCTTTGCAAATTTATTAAAATAAAAAACCTTTGCCATGACACTCAAAATTGAGCCCAGGTGCATCCTGTTTAATATTTGCATATTCATTATTGTTAATTTAATATTATTTAGCTAACTAAATAAGCACAATGTTATCGAATATAAAATGTAAATTTCAGCCCTCGGGAACGCCCCCTGACACGCCCCGCCCCCCAGTGACACCTGCGACTCCCCGGGTATGTCAAAGTGCAAATAAAAAAAAAATCAATAAATAAATAACAAACTATGATTATATGAATAAAATCACAACTGTTCGGTGTTAATAAATGTACTGGGAAAGCGATTCCTTATTTTCTTGCATATGTTTCTGATATTTGAAAATATCTGAAGATTGGTACGGTTGCTGGCTTCCATGTACACTGCACACTTCCGTGTTATTCACCCAGTTAATATAAAAATAAGGAGTGATTATAATTAACACTATTTTTTACCTTTAATATTGTATTGTAATAATTTTACACATTACTAATACCTTTTCCCGGTGCCCACCAGGTACGTGTTGGTCCCTTGTAATGTCATCGGTCCGGGATTACAGCCCAGGACACGCAGGACTCTGCAGGACAGCTGCTCAATGCGAGGAAGCACAGCCGACATTTTCTCTGGAGGACTGATACCGCTATAAAGAAGCCAGTTACACGCTTTTACAGCTTATTTAGCAAGAATTTAGTGTGCAACCATCAGTGTCCGCTTTATCTGTCACTGGAGAGTAAACTGAACTTTTAAAATAAACGACTTCCGGTTTAAAAGTTCAGGCATAAACGTCAAAATACAAGTCTTTCACCCTGAAAGGCATGAGGCAATTTAAATACCAGTGTGACGTCATTAATTCTCTATTTAAGTTTTTTTCTAAAATAAGACAAATGGTTGAGCAATACAAAACAAAACTTACAATCATCATAATAATAATTCATAATAATTCTTCATTTCAATCAAATTCAATTGAAGTAAATCTGGTGAAGGTGGATGAGTTTAAATAACTTGGATCAGCTGTGCAAAGTAACAGAGAGTATGTTAAAGAAGTGAAGAAAGTAGTGATTTGTGATAGAAGGGTAACTGCAAGAATGAAAGGGAATGTTTATAAGACTGGGGTGAGACCTCCGATGTTGTATGGTTTTAGAGACGGTGGCATTGACACAAAGGCGGGAGGCGGAGCAGGAGGTGGCCGAGTTGGAGATGCTGCGATTTCCATTGGGAATGATGAGGATGGATGGGATTAGAAATTAAATTATTAGCTGGTTTTAGATATGTTATTAGAGAAGTTCTGGAGAGAAGGTGAGAAAGATGTGATTGAGATGGTTTGGCAAAGTGAAGAGGAGAGACATGGGGTATATGTCATTAGGGGACTGCTGAGGATGGAGATACCAGGCAGGGGGAAAAGAGGAAATCCATATGGATGTGTTCAAGGAAGAAAATTGGAAAGAGGTAGATTTTATTTGTATAGTGCTTTTAACAGTGAATTTTGTCCCAAAGCTGCTTTGCAGAGATAAATAGGTTATAAAATATGAATTTATTTGTTAATGCCTAAAAGTTTATCCCTAATAAACAAGCCAGTGGTAACAGAACTCCATGAGATTTGAGGAAGAAACCTTGACTGGAACCAGACTCGAAAGGAAACCCTTCATCATATGGGTGACACCGAATGTACATTCATTATAGTTCCAGCATTGTTAAGGTGTGCTGGTCAGTAATGGGCACCTAAACGCAAAACTGTATATGCAAACTGCAGTCCTAAGCCATTGTAGCAGACTGTTTATAATAAACCACAGTACAAATCCATCCTCAAAGCTTTTGGGTTGCTCAGTAACCTCATGTGCAACCACCCTCAGCTGCACAGAGTGGTCTCCAGCTGAAAAGAACTCTAGCCAGAGGTCATTTGAATGGATCAGGTGGATCTAAAAATGAAGAAATGGACAAGGAGGGGCAGGAGGGGGAGAAAAAGCAAAAGGAGAATAAGGATTATGTTCTCAGAAGCAGCTCTATGGCTCAGCTGTAGGGTTTACTTTGGATTTATTATATAATTTAGGGATGCTTTAATATTTGGAAGAAATTAACTGGGCGTTCAGTTTATGTAAATGCAAAAGATGTTACCGGAAGGCTTGTTGGCGTGGCCTGACCAACGTGCAAGTTGCTTACCAGACCAGGAGATGTTATCTAACCCTAGCTAGGAGAGGCCTACCTTTAGATTCAAGAGTTTATGGTCATATACTGAACAAAATTATAAATGCAACACTTTTGTTTTCGCCCCCATTTTTCATGAACTGAACTCAAAGTTTTATCGCACAGCACAATGCCACAGATGTTAGCAAGTTTTGAGGGCGCGTGCGATTGACATGCTGACTCCAGGAATGTCCACCAGAGCTGCTGCCCATGAATTGAATGTTAATTTCTTTACCATAAGCCGTCTCCAAAGGCGCTTCAGAGAATTTGGCAGTACATCCAACCGCCCTCACAACCGCAGACCACGTGTAACCACACCAGCTCAGGACCTCCACATCCAGCATCTTCACCTCCGAGATTGTCTGAAACCACAGCCAGCTGCTGCAACAATGGGTTTGCATAACAAAATAATGTTTGCTCAAACTGTCAGAAAGCATCTCAGGGAAGCTCATCTGCATGCACACATCATCCATGGGTCCATGTTGGTTCAGTGTTCCCATTGTAAAGGTAATCTGAGGTAGATTGGGTCTGAGATATCTGTAATGTTGATATTTGCATTGTGTGTGTGTGTGCGCATGTGTGTGTGTGTGTGAGAGGTGTTTATGAGTATGCTCATTATTAAATAATTGTAACCATAAGAACATAAGTATTACCTAACGTCAGTATATTATTATTATTATGTTAACAATTATTTAAAACAAATCTAAAGTTCTACACAGCAATAGTATGTTTTTATATTAATTGATATTAGCCTTATTTATATCTTTAATTATTTTCAATTCATTTCAATTATATTTAAGGTTTTATGTGTCATATTACATATTTAAAAGGAAAAAAACAAAACAAGAATTAAAAGAAAATCAGCAAACATTCCAAGCACTGAAAATGACAAAGGAAAATATATTACTATTGCACACAAAGTTCAACTTTATTCACAAGACTGCAGCATTTCATTTATTAAGAGAGCAAAATAGATTATAATAGAATTCTGCTTGTATATACAATAATCAGAAGTAAAATAAAGAGGTGTAATGATTATTGTAATGAAACAGGGTTGTACATCTTTTACAAGCCAAACCTCTACAGTCAGACCAATATCCCATCTCAGGACATTATACATTTTGAATATATCAGACAAATCCTAAAGTCAACTAGTGTAAGGAAAATAGATTCAATGTCTACAGTTTGCTCCCACACACTTTGGTCATTCTTGCATGTACACTTGCTTATATTATATGTGCAATGGGTCTACTGACTGTAGGCAATCTGTTTCTAATGCATACTTTGTTTTAACCTTTCTACTGATACTGCCACCGACCAGATATTATTCGGGCAGTGTACTGTTCTCAGCACAGCAGTGATATTGACTTGGTGGTGGCATGTTTATGGCTTTATGGTTCAGGGCTGGTACAAGTCTATCAAATGCACAAACACTGCACAATTACTGTGAATTGCACATCTACCATGTAAGTCCCTGTTTAAGACTCTAATTTATCATTTCTTTATACATTAATTATGTTAATCAGCTTCTAGTCTGCATTCAGGATTGGATTTAGATCACAAAACCGCATTTAGCTGGATATTTGACAGTGACATAAAGGTACTTTCAAAATCCAATTCATCTAATACACATGTACCAGCCCCATACTGTCGAGAGAGAGAGAGAGAGAGAGAGAGAGAGAGAGAGAGAGAGAGAGAGAGAGAGAGAGAGAGAGAATGATAATGATAATAATAATCCTCCATGGCAGTGTATGAACCGAACACTAGTTACATTCAAACTGTGGCTTTTTGACCCCTCCGTAAAGTTTTAAGGTATAAAGATGGCAGTGTTAGCCACCTTTATACCTTATACAAATATACAGTACACACAGTACATGCAAAGCTATAAGGTGAAATATAATGCAGGATTTGCAACAAAGCACTGGAACGTATATAAAAAAAACTGTTTTGGGGCAAAGCTGCTTCCAAATAAACGAACCCTGTTGGTTAACTAATCTTTAGAAAACTAGCCCAATCGCAGGCCCTGTTGGTGTGGTCCACCACCAAGGGGTGCATTGCCTTCTTTATTAAACAAGCATGCCCTTTATTCTAACCTCTTCCCTCAGATGAACAGATTTGTTTTCTAGCACTATCCAAAGCTTGATGTATTATTGATACACAACGTCAGTCACTATTGTTACTGTAGAATGAATTTGAGATGCAGATGTAATAAATGGCCTTTTCAGCATTGGAAACAGGCTATTTGTAATAACTTATTCAATATCCCTCTTCACAACAATGCAGTGTCCTGATTTCTTCTGGCGATCATGAGCGCTTGAGTACAGCTAACCTGTTATGACTAGGGTAAAAGCAGACTGTATGGTAAAGGATAATCTCTCACCCACACAAGTATTTCAGTTTTAGGCATTAAGGAAATGGCACTGAGAGAGATCCCAACCCCACGGGGAGAAGGTCAGTGCTTCTACTGAGCACAACAATAGAGCACATTGGAGAATACCTGTAGTAATAAGTGTAGTCATTAACTTATAAAGAAGAGAGCAAGGTTTATTGCAAATACTGCATTATATAACACTGTGTGACTTTGTTGTAATGCCTTGCGCAGGTGTGTGAATGCAGATCATCACTGTTGCCTCTGATGATTAGGAGGGGTGAAATAGAACTGAATGTATTCCTTTAAATAGAGGTACATTTCCCAGCATTTGGGCCATAACCAAGTTCATCTTCATGAGTAATTTCCATAGCTGCATATTATATTAAACAACTTCAGTTACTATTTTCTATTGTAGCATATTTTTTGATGTATTAAATGCCCTTTTCAACATTGGAAACAAGCTATTGTGAGGTTCTCACAATATCACATTTGACACTGATTATTTATATGCATATATAATGCATATACATATGTGTAGAAATCTAAAGCTATATGATTAATCTATCCAAACATATAACATTTTTACAGAAGAACGTCCGCACTGCAAGGCCAGTACACGTCAAAATAGGGGAAAAAGCTTTTAATGAGTTCTAACTTTATATACACTATCCAGGCAAAGAATGAAGAAAATAAGAAGGAGAAGGGAGAGGGGATGTCTCTTGCTGTTTGGTTTCACACTAAGGTAGGGATTTGAGGATCGCATTCACCTCTTCGGCCACCGCAGTCAAAGCAAACTCAAACTGCTCCTGAGAACGAGAAAAGAGTGGTTAAGGTGACTGTGTATGATTTTGTATGTATGCCTGTGCCTGCATGTGTACCTTGGTTTGAACCATTCCAGGTCTCTGATCTCTCAGGTGTTCCAGTGTAGCAGCAATATCAATCTCTTTAGCACCTACAAAGAGAAACAGAGATAAAATGCATGCGAACAGATCAGATCACGGCAGATCGGTATTTGTATTGATATGGCCACAGAGGTATTTTCTTCCACATCATTGTGAGGAAAGATATTACCAGCCATTTTCCCAAACCACTGCATGGGACAGAGGCTTCCATTTATCCTGCCAGGTATTATTTAAGGAATGCACTACACAAGACATCACAAGTGTCTCGAAACTTTATGCCATCAATTTTATGTACATCCATTGCTTCTTATATTCATTGGTTCTATATGGTTTTTGTTCTTGCCTTGAATGGTATAACAATTACGTCCAAGCATTGATTTAACCTATTTCTTAAAAAAAAAGATTGAGAAGCAGTGCTTAAGGAAGAAATTTGTTGTACAAGTTTGGATATAATATCAGCTATATATGTTTAAATGAATCTTTGATGAAAAATTGCAAAGGTTATTTTGTTTAAAACACAAAGTGTAAGTTATAGCAAGTGTAAGATTGAATAACTTTAATAGAGAGATGTACTAGATGGCCTCCATCTGATATGATAAACTTACACTATCTACACTAACTAAACTTTCTTTCGGCTTCTCCCATTAGGGGTCGCCACAGCGGACCATCCGCATGTTTGATTTGGCACATGTTTTTACGATGGATGCCCTTCCTAACGCAACCCTCCCCATTTATCCGGGCTTGGGACCCGCACTAAGGCTTGTGCAACCCTATTCCTGGGGTTGGTTCCCTGACCGGGGATCAAACCCGGGCCGCAGCGGTGAGAGCGCAGCATCCTAACCACTAGACCACCAGTGAACCTGCTTGCCCAAAAAAAAAAGATTGCACAATTTAGTATTTCATTGTGACAGCTTAACAGCACATACCTGCTGTGGCACTGTTTTGACAATGTTACGCGATGTCATAATATTTATTTCTGTGCATTTATTTTTGGCCGAGATCTTGTACTCAGGACAAGAACCACTCTGTAGAGTCTTCTCCAGCACATCATATATGAGGTCAAGGTCCCAAATGAGGTTAATCTGATGGATAATTCATGTATTAAAATGATTCCTCATTCTCCCAGGCTTAAACAATCTTGGCATTGTGATCCTGCAAATACCTTTACCATCAGGGAAGAAATCCATTATTGATGGGAACAACTTGAATGTCTAAAATCTCAGGCTGCGTAAAGAAATTGTTTCTAAAAGAGAAGCTGTAGAATCTCTATAATCACTTTGCATCTTCAGATTCAGAAGACAAAATCAGGAGTTGTACTTCAACAGACAGGGTTTTTCAGGGAGGATTTTACTGTGGAGCTGGAGAAGCTTTTTTCCTCTTTAGGTATGGAATTAGATCTCACCGCTGCGACCCGGGTTCGATTCCCGGTCAGGGAACCATCCCCAGTCACTCTCAGTGCCGGTCCTAAGCCCGGATAAATTGGGGAGGGTTGCGTTAGGAAGGGCATCCAGCGTAAAAAACATGTGCCAAATCAAAAACGTGCGGAGGATCCGCTGTGGCGACCCCTAACGGGAAAAGCCGAAAGAAAGGTATGGAATTAGATCTTGGTATTATTCTGTTCTTCGTTTCAGGTTTTCTTTTTGGTTATGGAGACAGAGGGTTTGCAGCTTTTTTTGTTGGACTTCTTCACTCACAGTTCATTCCCAAAATTTGTCTCAGATTACAATCTTTTTTTATGGGTTATTTTTTTAAGATGCACATTTAAGATTGGAAGACAACAATAGCATTCATAAATATTGATTTTCATTCAACATTTAATAGCAGCTCCAAGAGTTGTGGCAATATTAATGGACCAGAAATTAGTCATCATAGAACTGACTATTGGAAAGCCTCCATGCCCTGATGGGTATCCTATGGGCTCTACGTTGATTTTCTTCAAGAGTTTGCTCGTTCTCTTTCAGACCTCTTTCTAAATTCTGATAAAGGGCTGCTTGTAGGAGACTTTAATATTCGTGTAGATGATGCAAATGATGCTCTAGGACAATCATTTGTGGACTTATTAAACTATTTTGGGACAAAAACAAAACATCACCAGACCAACTCATAATTTTAATCACAAACTAGACTTAATAATATCCCACTGAGCAGACATCACTGATATTGATATTTCACTTAAGAGTGATGACATCACTGACCAGCACCTCATATTGTACACACTAAAGTTAGAGCAGATTAGCCGTGTCTCGCCACGTTATCAACTTGGTAGGACTATTGTTCCGACCACCAAGGACAGATTTACAAATAACCTGCCTGATTTATCTCAATTTCTTACTATACCCATAAATGCTAACAATCTTGATGAAATGACTAACAACATAGACACTATCCTCGCTAGCACATTAGAAACCGTTGCCCCCATCCGGTTAACAAAGGTTAGAGAAAAACACCTGCACCATGGTATAATAGTCATACTCATGCTTTTTAATATTATTAACTTTTCACTCTCGTTAGGTCACGTCCCTAAACCCTAAGTTAGCAGTTATTAAGCCACTCATTAAAAAACCTAATTTGGATTAAAACACACTATCAAATTACAGACCCAGGATGTAGGCCCCATCATAGCACAGAAACTGCTCTAGTTAAAACCACTAATGACCTGTTTTTAGCTTTAGACCAAAGCTACATCTCTCTGTTAGTTTTGCTAGATCTTAGTGCTGCATTCGACACTATAAATCATGATCTTCTCCTAGATCGCGTACAGAATTACATCGGCATTCAGGGACAGGCATTAAGCTGGTTTAAATCCTACCTGTCTGATCGTTACCATTTTGTAGATTTGAATGGAGAACTTTCCAGGTTAATGGATTAATTATGGGGTGCCACAAGGTTCAGTTCTAGGACCCCTGCTTTTCACAATATACATGCTTCCCTTGGGAAATATTATTAGAAGACATGGGATTAGCTTCCACTGTTATGCTGATGATTCCCAACTATATATTTCATCGAAACCAGACAATACAGCTCAATTGGCTCAGATAACCGAGTGTGTCAACGAATAATAAAATTGGATGACCCATAACTTCTGTTAATAAATTCTGATAAGACAACGATTTTGCTCATCGGCCCAAAAACCGGTACACAGAAGCTTCAGCATTTCAAACTGCATTTAGAAGGATGTTCTGTAACTACTAGTTCAACAGTAAAAGACCTGGGAGTTATTTTAGACAGCAACTTGTCTTTTAAAAATCATATCAACCATGTTACAAAAAACATGTTGTCTATATCTGATCATGATGCATACATAAACAAGCTATATTTAGTCCAGAGTGCAGCAACCAGAGTTCTCAAAAGGTGGACAAAATATAATCATATAACCCCAATCTTATCATCCCTAAACTGGCTACCTGTTAAGCTACAAACTACTGCTTCTTACTTACAAAGCCGTAAATGGTTTAGCTCCCATGTATCTTTCCAATCTTCTAACACGCTACAATCCAGCACGCTCTTTAAGATCTCAAAACTCTGGACTTCTAGTAGTTCCTAGAACAGCAAAGTCCACTAAAGGTGGTAGAGCATTCTCACATTTAGCTCCAGTCACGTCCCACCTCATGAAGATTGTGGACCTTTAAAGAAGTAGATGCCGACCCCGCAAACATCCCGAACCATCTAGAGACGTACCAACGCCATTTGGATCCCACTTCATGTTAAGTGTTTAAAGGCTCTGGCATAAAGAAGCTGGTGTTGGATCTATGATGAACGCAAATGTTGAGCTATTTTATGAGTTGCTCAGTAGCTCCTGGTTCCATAATCTCAAATAACTGTAAAAGACTGTAGAAAGGACATTACTCATAATCTTACACTCCAGTGCTCATGTTAGTTCTCACTCTTTAGTGATCTGTATTGTTTAAAGACTATAATCACACTCTTGATATCACCCAAATGAGGATGGGTTCCCCTTTTGAGTCTGGTTCCTCTAAAGTTTTCTTCCTCATAACATCTAAGGGAGTTTTTCCTTGCCACAGTTGCCCCCAGGCTGCTCATTAGGGATAAATACACACCGTAGTATCTTTTAATTATAAATGATGAATAACTGATTCTATGCTAGAAAATGTGCAATACACAATATTTATATTTCTTTCACTCCTCCCAGCAATAACCTGGAGAGAAATATTTTAGAATTACAGTGGAACCCGGTTATCTCGACCTCGGTTAACTCGATAACCCCCAAGTCGACGTTTTTGAAGTGGAACCGCCAAATTCTCGCTTTTTCTAAGCATTTTTTATTGGTTATGTCGACTTTTTTTATGTCGCCGAACCCTGATATTTCGAGCACAAGGGGGGAAAAATTTGCCATTTAACGTCGGTTATCTCGGTGCAGCCGCAGAACAACTCGCGGTAGTGGCGGAAAAATCAAGACTTACAGCTGCTACAGGTGTTTTATTGTATACTGGTGAATCTCTGCTGTTAGTTAGTGCTAGTGTTCGTAGTGTTAGTAGGGGCGCGGCGCGGCTTTGGGAAGAAAAGCGCAGCCGTTGAGAGAGTGCCGGTGGGAAGGCACGTACCGGGAAACGCATGAGCGATAACAACGACCGCCGTGAACCAACATATACCAACAATAACGGACAGTGAGAGTGTGGAAGTTTAAATAGGAGCTGGTGATGATGATAAACGAGCACCAAATGTGCGCGATTAAAGCCGGGAGCTTCAGAGAAAGCGGCCGAGAAAGCACCTGCTACGCCGAAGGGGGCCGAAGGGGGCGTGGCAGGTGGATTCATGACAGATAAACATGTACTGTATGTATTTTTATAGCATGCCTTCATCAAACAAATCGCGACAACGCTGTTGTGTAAAAAAAACCCTTAAAGTTCCCTCCTGTCATAGCCAGTCAAAGCAAGGTCAATAGAGTTTACTGAACAAATTTTAAAGAGAGGTCAGAAAGATGATCTTCACCTACCTTTAGCCATCTTATTCAGAACCATATCAATCAGTATGTATGTCCCAGTCCTCCCTGCTCCATCACTGTGATATTTAGAAAGAGTAGGATAGAGAGAGACTACTGATTATTTAATTGCAGCACCCTTATGTTCATGAAAAATGTTTAGTAATATACTCGCCTGCAATGAACTATAATTGGGCAGGACCTTCCTCTGTAGCATTTATTTACTTTCCTGTAAAAGAAAAGCACAATGTGTCAAAAAATGCTATGAATGACTATTTGACACATTTCTGGCATAGTGCACACACAAACGCACACGCACATGTACCAGTTCTGTCAATATGTGTTAGAATATCATTTGCTGAGGTGCATCAATTAAATTCATTTTTATAATATCTTTTATATATATACTCAGTTAGCCATTGGGTTTCAGTCACGTAGGCAAAATGCTGTGATATGAAGACTAAAAAAGAGATGTGATCAAGAAGGAAAGTCAAAGAGAAATTAAAAAAGTGACTGACAGACAGACAGAAAACGTAGTCACCCAACTTCAATGGGTAAAAACAAAGGATAAAGAGTAGAGCAAGTGCAGAGGCCAGAACAGTGCTCATTGGGGTTAAGGGGAAAAGAGGATATCCCAAGGTGCACTAGGATGTGGAGTAACGGCTGTCAGTGATCACTTTTGTGACTATGCAACTGGAGTCAGTGTGCACAAGCTGCATTAGCACAAAAATGACACTGGCAACCGTTCAAACAATGAGACAGAGAGAGAAAGATGGCAAGGAATTAAGTAAAAGTAAAAGTAGAGAGAGGAGAGAAGGAGCCTTCTGGACACATGCCCTGTGTGAGTAATTATCTTCTTCAGAAGCCATCCCTGTGTTGCCTACTTTTGGTCATGAAATGTTATCATTTCTTCATCTTCATCTGTCTAAAATTGTGACAGAATATATTTCTATGTAGAACCCTCCATGGTTTCCTCAAGCTTGCCCCAGGGCTAGCAGTATAGAAGCAGCCCCATATCATGATGCTGCCACCACCATGCTCCACCATAGATCTGTCTGGTGTACTTTGGGTGATGACCTCTCTTGTTTTTGTGCCAACCATACATTAAATGGCAAAGATTATGTACACACACCTCGTTATTATTAATTGTTTAGGCAGTAGAATTGGTTGACCTTTTGCAAAATCATGAACTCTCTTACAGCTAACTCGTTATTGATGCCCAAGCTTTCAAACAATGTGTGCACCAAACTCATATAGGTATGATAGTCAGACATCTGCATACTTTTTAAAGTATAGCATATCTTTGAGAATAATTCTGAGAAGTTCTAACTGGGTCCACATGAGTTTAAGTGATTTATGTAGGTTTGTTTTTTGGGTTGTTTTTTTTTGGCTTTGATTAGCGATCCTAACCCACAGTAAAGACATGTGAAGACTGTGTTGCAAAGACTGACAACTACTTACCAAATACTAATTACGTAATTAAAAATTATTTAATTAATTATTTTTGTACTATAGGTTACATGCTGTAGTATTTATAAAATATGATGAGAAAATTAGAAACAATTTTTTGTCAAACTCTGTCCAATCACTCCAGCTTGAACCCATTCTTTGAGATTGAGTCTCGCCTCAGCCCACACATTTTCCAGCCTAGTTTTGAATACAATTTATCTACAGTTCAGTCAACACACGGTAGAATTGTATTTGCTATATGTAGGATTGCAATTTTTGAAGAGGGTGGGGGTTAGGGATGAAAAAGAAAACAGCAAATGTTGGTGTACCTGTTCATTGTTGCATATTTAAGTACATTTCTGTAGTTATTGTATAAATAAAACAAGAAAAAAAAAAGAAAAAAGGAAATGTAACTGTTAGATTCTGATGGATTGATAAATCAATACATTTATAAGGGCTTTTCCTGAACACGTCATTATTATACATTACAAAGGTCAACACACTGGAAGCTGTTACAGGATTACTGGAGGTACCAACACTTCTAAAAGAACATTCTAGCTGGTAGGCAGACTAAAGGTTTACCACAAAAAACAAAAAAAAAACAGCATACATCAGTGAATTGGGACTCACAACAAAGAAACACTTCAGAAAAGACCATAAAACTGAAGGACACTGCATGAGAAGGTATCCAGTGCCAGGGAAGGGAGGGAAAATGTAATCATCCTCAGTGACATGAAAAAAGAGGGAAATTAGTGTCACTGAGGACGACTTTCAATGTGAAGTATTTCATTAGGAAGTATTTTTGTGGCCTCCGCCAAAGTTTTCTTTCTGCCACTGGATACCACAGACGCTGTATTGTGTTTTTCTCGTTTGTTATTGTTTGTAATCTTCAAGCACCATTACTCAACATTTAAGCAGGAGATTTTATCCTTGTTTTTATTGCGTTATATTCTGTAAGCTTTCTCGCCATTACAAACCATCGTCATTGGTTCCTTCCAGTCAAAATACAGTAAATATATTCTCCCGGTTCATTAAGGAGACCGCGTTAATTAGAGATACACACATTTATTACAGTATAACCCTAACACTAACCCTAACCATACATTTTCTGCATTATTCTCTGATAAAAATGGGGAAAAGATATTGCCTTTGCCATTTGTTTCAGCATTACCCATGATCCTCTGCCTCTGTTGCTATGGAGACGGAGCCAGATGGAGGCAATCGTGCTGAGTGACACGTGAAAAGAGGGAAATTCGTGTCCATGATCACAAATCAATAGTGTAAAGTTCACCGCTATATCAAAAAATGCAGTAAGACTGTGTTGACACCACATAGAGTGGCGAGGCTCCTTCCAGCTTCAGCCCTTGTGTGTAGGGAACCAGGCATAACTGGATGATGGTGCAAAGGGTGCAACTTTAAGATAAAGTGTGACTGGGAGTGTCCTGGTAGTTGGACATATGGAAGTTCTAGGTCTAAATAGGGGGAGGACACCTGGTTGCTCTATATGTACAGGATAACAAAATCAACCCTCAAAATGAAGTGTTTTTTTCACTACTAGATTGCTTTAAGGACCTTATCCTGGACTGGTATGAAAGCAACTGTGTGCACATTTGTATTGCATGTTTTTTGTATGTCACAGAGGCAGCTGATCCTTAAAGGGGACCATATCATCACAACAGGGGATGAAAATCATAAATGCAATGGAACACAGAAACTTTAAATATGAATTATTAGTACCTGTAGCATTTAAGAGAATTATATACACAGACTAATCAGGGAAAACACACTCAGACGTTCAGAGGGTAAGTTTGTGACGATCACAACACACATGCTCAAGTTTGATGCTCTTCTGACACAACTGGTGTAGATTAAAACGTGTTGAATAAAGAAAACGAATGGCTTGTCACACATACTGCTATACTGAGTAGCATAAATATTTTGCAGGATAAAAGAGAAATCTCTGAACCTGTTGGTAGGCAGTCATTATTCTGCAATTTTTAATGATACAGAGCCTGTTAAAGTTTGAAACACCAATTTAATTTGAGAGAAGTATACATGTTCCTTATTTTTATATAAAAAAGGGGGGTAATTTACAATATAAAGATTTACATTTACCAAATAAATGTATACATCTACAGATCTTGGACTTAATTTTCATTGAAAAATCCTCCTTTAGCATGAACAATAATACCAGCTTTACACAAGTCTTAGCATCTGGACAGTTAATTTCTCCAAACATTCTGCACAAATACTAAATAACGCTTGCAGATCTTAGAGGTGGGCTTTGGGTCATTGTCCCGTTGTATAGTAAAGTTGGTTCCGATTAGCCGCATAGACCACATGGAATTGCATAGTGTTGCAGTATAGTGCCTTGTTGGTTCGGTATTCCTTTCATTAGGATTAGGTCTTCAACCTTCTCTGCTCCAAAACAACCCAAACCATTAAGCTTCCACCTCCATGTTTGAGTGTGTGGGTGTGACACATTCTACTAACATCTCTCTCCTGTTTGCTGTTTATAAATGTAACATTTGGACTCATTTGACCACAGAAACTTCTTACATTCTTTCACTGTCCAATTTCTGTGATAAAAATGATAAAAGACTAGGTCTTTTTCAAACTTTTGACAGGTACTGTATACAATTGTATAGAGTTTGTATACTGACAGTGCACTGTACCATCAAGCTGCTATTAAGCTTTTTAGCATATAAATGTAACCTTCATTTTTAAGCACCTTGCAATGAACTAAGAATGAGAGAAGCAGAGAGATTTATTAAATGAGCAGGAGAATGACAGTAAAAAAAGTGAACAGGAAGAATGAAAGAAAGTAGCAGGGAGACTAAACGCAAAACAAATTGCAATGAATCTCATAAACTCATATTTTATGCACAATAAATCATAGAAAACATTAAATGAGTAAACAAACCTGAGGAAATGTACTATTATAAAAAAAAAATTGAGACAGGGCCATGTTTACTACTGTGTAGAATCCCCTCTTCTATTACCAGTCTGGGAACTGAATTGCTGGCATTCGTCTTGTAGCATAACAATTCTAGCTGCTCAACAGTCCTGGGTCTTCTATGACTTATTTTTTCATTACATGATGTGCCAAATATTTAAAAGTCAAACATGAAAGCTGCCCATTCCATAGGCACCCCATCAGACATAACATATAATCAGAGATGCAGGCTTTTGAACTGAGTACTGATAACAAGCCAGATGGCCACTCTCCTCTTAAATGTGAAGGGCGAAGCATTCATGGTTTTCCGAAAACAATTTTGAATCATGAACAGTTTTTCATTTTGCCTCAGTCCATTTTAAATACGCTTTGGCCCAGAGAAGACGATGGCATTTATTGATCGTATTCACGTATGACTTCTTTGCTTTATTCTGCTTTTATGGATGGCATTGGGAACTGTTTTTACAGACAATGAGTTCTAGAGGTGTTTCTAACTCCATGCAGTGATTTTCATTATAATCTGAGAATCTAAATGATAATCATTCAAATTCTTGCAATCTTTTCATAATATAAATTGCAAATGGTGAGATATTTAAATTCTTTGATTCAGAAATTGTTTCACAATTTGTAGACACAATTCTTTTGCAGATTGGTAAACCTATGCCTATCGTTGCCCATTCTGACAGACTTTGCGTCTCTAAGATACTACTTTTATACCCAATCATGTTACTGACTTTGCGAGTTAACCTTATTAGTTGCAAAATGTTTCTCTAGCTGTTGCTTTTCAGTAACACTTACTTTTCCAACCTTTTGTTACTCCTGTCCCGACTTTTTTGAGACGTGTGGAGTTCGAAATGTAAAAATGGCCTTTTATTTATAAGTTACTTATAAGTTTTCTATGTTCTATTGTGGATACAATATGAGCTTATGAGATTTGCAACTAATTGCATTTTGTATTTTATTTCAATTTTTCCCAACTTTTTTGTAATTTGAGTTGTAGATTGTTCATCAAATTTTTTTTTTTTTTTTTTTTGAAATGACAAATAATAAAACACATACACACACACACACACACACACACATACACACAATGTTCAGATGTACCTGCGGAAGTCGAGCAGAACCTGGCTGGTCTCGGGTGTATACTGGTTGAGCCAGGTGTGGTAATGGAACTGGGTGACTGTGCGACTTTCGTTGGTTTGCATGTTCTTCAGGTAAAAACTACGAACCAGGAAATCCTCACACCACACATGTTCTGACACCAGGTTAACCTACAGACACACACACAAACACACACACACCAGTATATCTTCTGTCACCAGTATATCTTCTGTCTGTTGCATCTACAGTACGTTTCACTACCTCATATATATGGTAGAGATTAGAGCCCTCATCTGGCCAGTAGTGGTAACACTGCTTAACTCCACTTTCTGTCAGAGGAGTCAGCATGACGATCACCACACACCCGCTTTCCCACACCATCTATACAAAACACACACATTACTCACACAGATGTAATGCTAAATGTCAATTAAACAGCAATGGATAATGTTATTTAAAATATACAAAAATCAGCATAACAAAATGTGTCATGTTGAAAAACAAAATGGTGCTCTAAAATATCTGTGTCTTCTGATGCTTTCTGGCATTTTAAAGTCAAATATGCATGTTGCAATATTACAACAGAATCAGAATTAAAAAGATCTATGTTTTTTTAGAGAAGTATGTTTGCACTTACAAGGAATTTGTTTTAATGACATAAGCTTCCAGTTGCACATTTTTTTATTAAAAAAATTAATAAATAAATAAAGTGGTATTGCACATTTTATATATATATATATATATAATATATATATATAATTATTATTATTATTTTTTTTTAATAAAAGTGCTCCCTTTAAACTTTTACTTGAGTAAATGTACAAAAGTATTTGCCTTTAAATGTACTTAAGTATCCAAAGTATTCTGATTTATTATGGCTATAATGTTTCTATTATTATTTTTGTCACAAGACTCTTGTTTAATCAAGTCAGTTTATGACAGCACAGCAATCTATTAATAAAATTATATTAATTAGTCCAACACTGCTTGATATCTACTAAAATTATAATCCTTCCAAAAATCCCCAACACCTCCTTTTCAACTACCGGTACTTGAAAACAAAAACTTATTTTGAACTACTTATAGAAATCATGCAAATAAGAACACAGATGTTGTGGCAAAGTAGAGTCAGGAGTTTCTTTAATCATATATTATTAATAAAATTACAAAACTAGTTCAAAACAGACTTCTGAAGCTCTACCCTGATTGGTTTATTGTTGCGCGCTTAACCGGTAAATTTGTTATCCACTCATGAATAAACAATTGCGAAATGTAGGTGAGTAAAAAGTACGATTTGAGAATTAAAATGTAATATGTGAAAGTAAAAGTTTCCCCAAATGGAAATACTCCAGTAAAGTACAGATATGCAAAAAAGCTACTTGAGTACAGTAAGGAATTACATTTACTTTGTTACTGTCCACCTGTCACGGTGTGAGCGAAACAAAAGGCAGAAGCCGGAGTACAGCTCGCTCGGGTTTTAATGGCATGCGTGAGAGAGATACACACACACACCACACACACACACACACACACACACACACACACACACACACACACACACACACACACACACACACACACACGGCAGTCCTTAGGTTGAGAGAGATAGTCCGAGTAGCGCATTGGGAGAAGCGTAGCTGACCCGAGATGCACAGGGAGGGGAAGCGCAGCCGGTATGGGATTCTGGAGTCCGGATGAAACGGAAGAAAGAAGTCCTGTAGGAAAACCGGAACGCCAAAACATGCAGTACAGGAAGTCCAACATAAACAATAACGAACGGGGAGTGAATGTGAGTGAGGGGTTTATGTAGGGGTGGAGTGATGAGCTTCAGGTGTGCCTCGTTAAACCTGGAGCTTCAGAGAGAGTGGAGGCATGAGTGATGATGAGCTCCAGGTGTGCGTGGTTAAACCTGGAGCTCTATGGAGAGTGGAGGCATAGAGAGCCACCAAAGGGGGCGTGGCAGGTGGATCCCTGACACCACCACTGTTTAACACACACACACACACACACACACACACACACACACTTTTGTTTACCTGCCAGAAGTCAGAAACAGTTGAAGGCAGAGGACCTTGAGTAGCAATGTAAGCTGGGTTCCTGGGGTCATGGTCCATCTGAAAGATAAAACACACCATCATGGAATTAAACAATATCATTTAATGTTTATCGTAACATAAATTTAGGACAAAATACAGTGTAATTGTGTAGTATTTACTTACGATAGGACTGGCATTGATGTAATCAGAGTTGCCTTGGCTGTTCTCCAGTTTCAAGCAAATCCTTGAATGATCATCTGAAATGTGGGGATAGAAATGTTTTTTTGGAAAACAGTTTTTTTTGTATAGTTCTGTGGAACTTTTTAAAAATGGGTAAAGATGCACTTAATGGATGTAATGTAATCCTATATGAGGGTATCTGTGTACATGTGCATGCTTACACGGTATGATAGTTGTAGTGCGATTCTTTTTGGCATTAGAGTCTCTCTGGCCAACACTGCAGGTGTTTGGTTCTGCCTGATACGCACACAGAGCTTCCCACTCCTTCTCCAACCTGTTCTTATTCTTTAGGTGATCCTCCATATATGACTGAAATGACAGAAAGACAAAAAGAGAATTACGGTATGCGGGACACTTGGCAATAGTTTAATTGTATTGTTTTTTGTAAAAGAGTCTCTTGTGCAATTTCATGGCAGGTTATACACCATTCAAATGTCTTACTGCAGAAACTCCATTACCACACTCTGTTCCATGCACACACTAACACTGCTGCCTGCCATCTTGATTAGTGGTCATTTGGTTTTGCAATACACTAAAAACATTTGGGTTTGAGATCAAGCAAACTATAGAAAATAACACTTAATATTTAGTTGCAATACTGCGTCAAGTCATAATAATCTACTGGCATCACCAATTTGCTATGTAACACAATGGATAGCAGTGCAGCGTATAGCAAAGAAAGAATTGGCCCTGCTGTTTCAATATTTTTGGAGGGAACTGTATGTCTGTGTAGTCACCAGTATCATATGTCCAGTGGAGATGTCCATGTTTGTGTGGGCGGGCTCTTCACTCCAGGAGGAAGTGCTAGTTCGGGCAGAGGGGCTAAGAATTGGTCCGTCACTCAGCTGAGAAGACACGCTGTTAATGCGAGAGGAATGTCGAAGCTCTGCCCTTTCCACTGGGGGCTTCACCGCCATTCGCTGCCTACACAAGTCCTACGATGTAAAATGAAAGATTTAAGATTTTGGAAAAGAATTTAGGAGGTTGTAAAAGAAATGTGTCTGCATCTGTTTCCCAAACACACACAAATCAGCAGCTAATAATACAGCAATTTGTCCAAAATGTAGAATTTTTTTGTCATGAATCTAAAGTCTATGATTGTTGTTGTTGTGCTTGATCCAAATCCACTTTCAAGCATTTGTTAACAGAAAATAATTTCATGTGGGTGATGGAAATTCTAAGTTTTTATTAGGGACTTGAGCATGAGCTTCTATAATCCATATACAGTTCCATATACAATCATGATATTTTCTACCTGGTAGGTTGCTGTGGCTTCAGTAGCAGGGTCTGTGCTGAGGTTGTTAAGCTTCTCTTTGAGCTTGTGATGTGACCGATGGCGCAGACAGTAGATTACGCTAGAGATTAGCAGGACCACGATGATGCACACGATGGATAACACCGTTAGGATGAGGAACTTCATCGATTCAGAGTGGCTGTACTTAGTAGGAATTTCTCTCAACTTGGACTTCTACAGACACAAAAAGACAGAGCTGGAGATTCTGATTGAGTATGATAATCAGCCTCAGATAAACCTTGTGTAGCCAAAAATATGTGGACACCTGATTATCATTACCATATGTGCTTGCTGAATTTCCAATTCCAAATAGTGTCCCCTTTTGTTGCTCTAACAGGCACTAATATCAGCTAGAGGAGGCCAGATGTTCAGTCACCATTTTAATTCATCCCAAAGGAGCAAAAGGATATGTACACAAAGATATTGTAAAAAAAAAATCTTTCTTTCAACTTTGGAAATAAATAGGGGAAGGCCCATATGTGTGTAATGGTCAGGTACCCACACAAACTTTTAGCAATAGTGTAATTGATCTACAAATAAATGATTATTTTTGATGTATTCGTTTAGACACGACAGAGTGAGAAATAGTTTCTTACATCGGTAACTCCTGCCTCCAAAATGGTCACTCCAGCCTCCTTCTCTAGGGCAGCCTTCTGACTTACTGATTACACCAACAGAAAAAGCGTCAGTCATGACATATGCACATTATTAAGGAATGGCAAAAAGTGTGTGTGCGTGTGTGTGTGTATGTGTATGTATATGTGCGCATGTGTTAACCTCTTACCAGCCACATTGGCAATGGCAGCTGTGGTGATATTGTGAACATTGTTGCGGACCTGGAATGTTACAGCTGGACCAAGAACACTGCAAACATTCACACACAAATAATAGTTTTAACATTTTGTAATGGGGTTACTGGTGATAAAAGTAATAAGTTGCTAAAGGTGCAATATGACAATTTGACAAATGCTGATAAATACCTAATAAGTTTACAGAAGATTTACATACATACATACATACATACATACATACACAAAGGAAAAATCCTACATCACTGGGGATTTTGCAGTTTATAGACCCAAATGCACGTACAGATACAGAGGACTTACGAAAGCTCAAGGAAATCAGTCATCTGGATCTTTGCTTTGTGACACAACAGCTCCATCAGGTGCAAACCCTGATCAGTGGAAAGGGAACTGAAGGAGAAAAAACACTGTGAAACAAGAGAGCTAGTCATCACTGTCATTTTGTGTGTTGATGTCAGTGTGTTAAGGCTTACTCCGTATCTGTAATGATGTAGCCATAGACATCATTGTTATTGTTGGCCTGAACATCAAGTTGCAGATCCTGCACTTTCGCATTTTGGCGTTGCGGGCTGATGTTCATCTCCAAGACAGTCGACGGTGCGAGAGCAGCAGCCTCCACCCAGCCCTCCACCTCCTCCACCTGTTCCATGGCTTTCTTCTGTACTTTTACATCCATCTGAGTTGTCCTGCTGTGTACTCTCTCCACGGATATGCCACGCCCCTTTACAGGTGGGCTCGGCTCTGAGAGAGAGGTCTTATCAAGATAATCCAGAAGCTTCCCCAACAATTCGACTTCCTGTAAGAACAATAAAAGCCGATATAAAAAAGAACAGTCATTTTTATAGACATTTTATAGTTTAAAAGTATTAACAACAGATTTTCAGCAACCATTTTAGTATCTTCTCAAGGGACAATACTATAGAAATGAAACTTGGATATACTTTAGAGTAGTCAATGTGCAGCTTGTATAGCATTACAGATTTACTGTCCTCTGAAAATAACTCCACATACTGTACAGCCATCATTGTGAGAATAGCTGGCAATAAAAGTGAATACACCATAAGTAAACATGTCAAAACTTTGTCCAAAGTGTCAATATTTTGTGTTTGAGGTCATTATGATGCTGGAAAACAGCTGTTTGGCCCAGTTTCCTAAGAAAGTCATCATGTTCTGCTTCAGAATGTCACTTTAAATGTTGGAATCCATGTTTCCCTCAATAAATCGCAGCTCCCCAGTACCAGCAGCACTCATGCAGCCCCAGACCATGATGCTACCACCACCATACTTGACTGTAGGCAAGACAAAATTTTCTTGGTTTTCCTCACCAGGGTGTTGCACACATGCTCGACACCATCTAAGCCAAACAAATTTATCTCATAAGACCACAGGACATGGTTTTAGTAATTCATGCTCTTAGACAGGTTGTCTACAGCAAACTGTTTGTGGGCTTTCAGCCAGCTTCAGAAAAGGCTTACTTATGGGATGACTGCCACGCAAACCGACTTGTTGAAAAGGGCGTACGGTCTAAAGCAATGCTGCAGCACTGCTATTATCATTAAGGAGATATAGTAAAATGGTAATGTGAAGGGTGTACTCACTTTTGTGAGATACCGTATGAGCCCTGTCAAAGACTTTTTGCCACCAAAAATGCTACTCCACAGACAATTATGAAATATTTTCCCAAACAATGACCTTTGATTTAATTAGACTCGTAGGAACACTCTAGGGGCTTAATTTTTAAGCTTTGCACACATACATTTAGACAGTTTCTTCCATTCTTCTTCTCGGATCATCTCATTCTCAGTCAACTTGGATAGCAAGCCTCTCTGAACTGCAATTCACATTGTGCCATTGGGATGTGATTAGCAACTGTATTCACGTCCCTGGTCTGTGGTTTTAATGTTAAAGCAGACAGGTTTACTGTACATGATGATAAAGCATCACCAACTATAATACCAGCATAAAAATTCAGGACCCTCAGTATCTATTTAGGCCTCCCCATTTGATGAACATTCCATATGCTATTGTATATTGCCCTGTAAGCTTACAATGTGTACAATGTACATCATCTGTGCATGCTGTATAGATGAATGTACTGTAATGACATCTGTTGTAGCTTAAAAAGATTGTAGCCAATGGCAAGATATATTTTTGTATTTTTGCCATTCTGAAACATACACTAAAACTTTCTTTCGGCTTCTCCCATTAGGGGTCGCCACAGCGGACCATCCGCATGTTTGATTTGGCACATGTTTTTACGCTGGATGCCCTTCCTAACGCAACCCTCCCTATTTATCCAGGCTTGGGACCGGCACTAAGGCTTGTGCAATCCTAATAGCAGGGGTTGGTTCCCTGACCAGGATCGCCGCATCCTAACCACTAGACCACCAGGGAACCATACACTATAAGGTTAAATGTTTGAGTTCACTAATATTACATCCATATATGCTTTATAAACATCCACTCCAGATATATCACCCCACTCCTCCTTTTGCTGTTATGATAACCTCCAGTCTTCCTTTTAATGCGGAAATTTCATGTTCAGAAAAAAAGCATTAGTGAGATCAGGCACTGATTCTCTGATTGATTGAGGTTATGGCTTTATAAACAATTTGAGTTCTGCCCGTCCAAACTATGTGTTATTGGGGATCATTTTGTGCACAAGTGCAGTGTCATGTTGGAACATGTATGAGAATTGTAATTCCAGTGAACTCACAAAGATGTTTTGTACAATTATGTGCTTCTCAAATATGTGGCAACAACCTTTGGAGGAACGATGCATAGTGGTCACAATGATTTATTATGATCAATTATTGAGCATATCAGAAAATGATAGCAAAGACAAGTAAATATAAATACCTTATGGTCCACATTAGATCTCTCCTCCTTCCTGTTTTGTCCCCCTGCACAGAATGTTGAGCACAACGTGATACATAGTTAGAAAAGAATATATTAAAAACATTATATACTACAATTAATATTTTAATAACATCCTAGACATGTACCTGATGATGACATGGCCTCAGATATTTGACTGATTGGGGAATCTTTGCTTTCTGACTCTGAGGTGTTTTCATTCCATAAATCTACTCCTGGCTGCTGATCATCAGGTGGTAGTTCTCTAATTTCCTGGTCTTCATTTTGCAGGTCTTCTGTTTGCAGGTCTCGGGGTCTGTATGCCTTTTCCGTTTGCTTCTCCACTACCTGCAGAGCATCAGCTATAAGAGAGGCCAGCTGGTCCAGATCTGCTGCGCTCAAACTCTTCACGTCTACATTATGCCTTCCTACATTGTGTAGGACATTTCGGATAAAGGTCTCTGTAAACAGCAAAACCAAGAGGCACATTGTTGAAATATATAGAAATATCTAGGAGCAACATATAGGCTAAATTTGCGCTTAAGCGACACTATATGGACAAAAGTATTGGGACACCTGACCTTTCCTGCCATATGTGATTCTTCTTTAAGCTGTTGCCCCAAAGCTGGAGGCACACAATTGTATCGAATGTCTTTGGATGCAGTATAATAAAATATTTAGTTCACTTGAATTTGGAAACAAAGTGAGCTCCATGAAGATATCGTTTACATGATTTGGAAGATCTTGAATGGCCTGCTATAGAGCTCTGATCTCAACACTACTGAATACTTTAGGTATGATTTGGAACACTGCACTCCAGGTCTTCTCACCTACATCAGTACCTGACTTTACTAACACCCTTGTGGCTGATAAAATATCCAAAAGAAAACTCCAAAATCTAATGGAACATCTTTCCAGAAGAGTGGAAGGAATTAGAAGAGCAAATTGGTACTAAATGTGTAATGTGATGCTCAAAAAGCACATACCATACTTATGACCAGGTGTCTGCAAACTTTCGGCAATAGAGTGTATATAAATTTTTTTTTTTTTATCTCACCCTGTTCCCATTCTCTTGTGAGCCTCTCTATCATAGAACAACTACCAACTAAAGAACTATTTCACTACATCACATGTATCATATGTAATAAGCATGTGATAAAAAACCCTCAAAACTCAAAGCCAATATACACTATGGACAAATGTATTGGGATACCTGTTTATTCCAGCCATATGTGTGTCTGTTACCTCAAAGTTAGAGTCACGCATTTGTGTGGGGTGTTTTAATCACTTACATTTCACAGAGTTTGTAACAATACAGTTGGTGTACCTGCTAATAGCCAATAAGTGAAGCTGCAAGGTAATTATAGCAAATAAACTGATATACACTGTATAGGTTCCCTGGTGGTCTAGTGGTTAGGATGCGGCGCTCTTACCCCTGTGGCCCAGGTTCGATCCCCGGTCAGGGAACCAACCCCAGCCATTAGGGTTGCACAAGCTTTAGTGCCGGTCCCAAAACCGGCACTTGCGTTAGGAAGGGCATCCAGCGTAAAAACATGTGCCAAATCAAACATGCGGATGGTCCGCTGTGGCGACCCCTAATGGGAGAAGCCGAAAGAAACTGATATACACTGTATGAACTAAAGTACTGGGACACCATAAGTAGTTCTTCTCCATATTATCACCATGTTGGAGGCATAAAAAAAGTTAGGATGTCTTTGAATGCATTACATTTTCCCTTTTCTTGAACTATGAGACCCAAACATGTTTTAGCATGACAATGACCTCCACACAAAGTCAGCTCCATGAAGATATGGTTTGCATGGTGTTAGAGTGAAAGATCTTGGATGACTTGCTATAGAGATCTGACCTCAACAATACTGAACACCTTTAGGATGAATTCAAAACCTTTGGGACCCAAACCTGTCCCAGCATTGCAGTGCCCCTATACACAAATCCAGCTTCATGAAGATATGATTTGCATGGTGTTGGAATGAAAGCCCTTAAATGGTTTGCTATAGAGCTCTGACCCTAACCCTACTGAATACCTTTGGGATGAACTTAAAGCCTGGTGCACCTCAGGCCTACTCACCCTACACCGGTAACTGACTTTACAAACACCTTTGTGGTTGAATTATTACAAATCTCCACACTTACACTCCAAACTCTAGTAAGGGGAAACTCCCCAGAAGAGTGTAGGTTATTATAACAGCAATTAGCTATTAGATGTTCAAAAAGCATAGAATCTTATGGTCAGCTGTCCACAAACTTTGTCCATAAAGTGTCTGCTTCCTCCAGGAAAAAAGACTGCTCATGTAAATTCTTGGGGGAAAGACCCCCAAAGGAACATCATATTTTGCCCCTTACAATTACACAAGCTCACAAATGCCCATAATTGGTTAGTGTCACTGAGATTGATTGAATGAATATCCCTTCTACTCAGTGAGCATGGATAATTTTTCTCCCATAGTCCCATGAATGAATCTGAACCAATTAAAACTTAAAAAAATTAAATAAAATTAAATTAAAAAAAATCTTAGACATTAAAATGCTCTCACTGTTTGAGTGATTCAGTCTTATCCAGCATGCAAAGCATAATTCCATTTACAGATCAGAATTAATATGACTATATCTATTAGTCATGTTATGCTCAAAACAATAAATTTTCTGTTTATAAAATAAAATGTAATTAGTAAACAGTATTATACACTATATATAATTAAATGGTATGTACAAATGTATACACTGATCAACCTATAATAAATTACAAAAGAAACCCATCATACCATCTACTGGAGTCAGTGGTTCTTTGACAAGCGACTGCGAGGATCCACCTTTTGGGACTACTGGTTCTGATTTGGGTCTACCTCTCTGCCAGGATGCCATTTTTTGTGACACGTACTGCTTTAGGGCAGTAAGAGCAAAGTCTGTACCGTCCTGCTGTCTTTGTGCGTTGTACATTTTGTCACTCTGATAGCGAGTAAGGTCAGGGAATGAAGCTTTCTTATACAGTAAATCTGGAGTGAACTCGGGTGGAATCGAGGTGAATTTGTTGTTTGGTTTTCCTAAACGATAATACGCCGGGGGTATAGAAGACTTCATTTTGGTAACCTGTAGATACAAAGCTTAATAAGTAAACTGGTGATTTTTTAAAAACGTTTTAATGATCAGACACAGAAATATATACACACCAATCACATCCACTAAAACATACAGTATAACCACAGTATATATCAGGGGTGTAAGGGTACAAATAATTTACGGTTCGGTACGTACCTCGGTTTTTAAGTCACGGTTCGGTACAGTTTCGGTACGGTTAGGGGAAGAAATGCAAAACATAAAATTGCTTGTCATTTTTTTATAAATGCAGTTTATTATTATTATTAACATTTGTGATCAACATTTGAACACTTTACATTTTTCAATAAAAATGCCTGCTTGGTTAAATAATATATAAAATCATATTTTATAATATTTAATAAAAATTGAAAAAATGAAATTAATGCAATACACTTTTTATTATATTGATTCAATTAAGTAATCATTTAAATTGGTACAAATAAAATTGATTAAAATATAATTAAATACATGGAAAAAATTTTATTGAATAGTTTTACATTTGTTAGACCTCATTTAGGTAATACAGATGTGTGTGTATTTAAGTGTGTGTATTTACATATTATATTACATTTTTTAAAGATATGTTCTACTTAACTGTCCTACTTTTTTCAGCATACTTTAACAAATGTCCTCATATCTACCATCCTTGTTGTAAGGATTGTAAGGGTTTTCTCCTTTTAAGAGATATTCTTAAAAGCTGGACATGAAACACTAAAGAATCCATAGCGCTAGCTTTAGCCGCTAACCAGAAATATATAGTCACATACATAGTTATATGCAGGATAAAACCTGCAGTAAAATAGAAAGCATTAGCCGCTAGCCACTTCCTATTGATTATTATTCATTCATGCAGAAAAGATTTTTGGTACGAAGTCAGTAGCCACAGTGACACTGCGCTAAGTGTAGTGTCTTTTTTTTTTATATACCCCTGGCATTGTTGTGTTTTCAAGTTTAAAAATAATTGTAAAAATGTGCTCAAAGTGCGAGGCGGACACTAAACAAACTTGCGGTCTGCCACTTAATACGTCCGTGAGGGAACTCAGATTGTAACAATGTACCGCATGTAGAAAGGGTTGCATTTGGTACACGTGTGTACCGAACCAAAAGCCCTGTACCGAAAGATTTCGGTAAGAATACGGGTACCGTTACACCTCTAGTATATACTAATATTATTACAATATTTCCATTCGGTTCACGTTGTGGGTGCTAGGAGTCAAAAATTTGTGGCATCTGAAACTGGAACTCAACAACTTTGGAATATTTGATAGTGCTTTATTAGCAAGACAGCCAATCCAGTGCCTTTATTTATATTTGACTAGACACAATTGAACCAGTTCTGGAAATGTAATGGTGACTCTCTCCCGTCTGACACAACTATTAACATAATAATTAAAAGTGTGCAGACCCCAAAACAATGTCAATATACTGTGACCTCATTTTAGATTCTGTGTCTGATTTGATAAAAAGTAAAGTACATAAGCATTTGATAATATACTCATTTTATCATAGATTGAATATAATCTATATCTTTAATATTATATTGCTATTAGTGACCTGTTACAGTCAAAATGTATCATATACATATATTTAGAAAAGCCAATAATTGGAGAAACACTAACAGCTAACAAATAACAAACTGCTTAGCAAACAATGAAAACTGAAATAGGTTTCATTATTGCCCTGCCAAAATGTTGTGCCAGAGCAAACACATCACTGTATGAACCTATTCCCAAATACAACACAGTAATAATATTAAAAGATAAAAGCGCCTTACCTGACCATCTAGTTTAGGCCTCAGACTTAGGTTCAGCAAATACTTCTGCAGACTTTTGCTAAGTTTCTCTTCCAAAGATTTCAGTCTGTCATCTTCCACAGCTGCTGTCTGTACCATTGGTCTGCATATTAAGGAACATTTCAGCATTATCATCCCTGGCATAAAAACGGCGTCAGTATTTGTTTATTGATGATGTGCTCAAGAGATGATTAGGAGAAGATGATTCCTGTGATTTCATCCCAAGTGAGAAACCTGCAGCTACCAGAAGCAGTTGGGTTGAACACAGCACACAAATTCACAGCAGGCTACAAAGTGAAAGAAGAAATAATAACAGCAGGGGAGCTGCTGCAATGTAGTGAGGACTTCTTCTATATTTGTTGTATCATTTTAGAGCTATCCAGAAATCTTTTCTAACCCAGACAGCCTATCAGCTAAGATTGGCATTGACTCTATTTGGCGGTTTTGTGGACAGCTGACTATCACACCCATGCACCAAACTGTTGCTACAAAGTTGGAATCATGCTATTAGAAGTTTTTGTGACAATTTTAGTTGATCTCTAATGAGCAAGTAATTGACAACTGTGTGCAAGAAAAAAACTCCCTGATATGGAATGAGGAAGGAACCTTCAGAGGAACTGGACTCAAGAGGGAACCCATCCTTATATAACTGCTTATATACTTTACAACCGCTCTGTGATTTTAAAATCACTATAAAAATTTAATTATATTGAATTGAATTGAATTGAATTGAATATGGGTGGCACCAAAAGTTCAATCATTACAGTTCCATCATTGTTCAGTGTACTGTTCAGTAGATGTTCAGGCAAAATGTAGTCTTAAACCATTATAGCAGGTAGTTCAAATATTAATTACAGTCCAAATCCAGTCTCAAAGTTCTTAATTCATCATTAAATTCAGGAATCTTTAGGCTGTTGATGTGGAACCATCACCAGCTGCACAGAGAAGTCTCGAATTAAAGAGGAAACAGCATCGGGTTTACAAAAACTGGAATGCAATGTTCAAGCACATATAGGGGTAATGATCATCGGTACAAAATTTGTTTGGCCATATAATATAATGTACAGAATCTGCCATAAATCTGTAGTTCAGCACCTGACACATGGTCATGGAAAGTACAAGTTCTTGCACAGCTACACAGAATATACAACATGAATATGCACAACATCCAGCTTAATATGTGCTGCTGAGGAGTTTTGAACAGAAAGTTTAAACATGTATTAGGTTGTTTGTCATTTGGATTTTTAGTTTTATGTTTGTCCAAATCAAATACCTTGAGTCAGGTGGTGACAAGGGAATCCTGTGTAGTTTGGAAAATTCTTTCGACAGGACCTGCTGAGTGACATCATCTTGCCATGACAGACCTGGAGAAGACCACAAAGACAGTTAATAGAAATTTTATTCGAATCCCACTGCTCTATGTGATTGGTTTTCTTGAATATTCTTGCTCATTTGCTATGGAAATTCTGAGAATTAGCTTATGCATAGATATGTGTTTGAACTTTGTAATTGAACTTAAAGAGAACCAAATTTTTATGGCCAAAGGTTCAAGTTTTAACCATAATCTTTCTGATTAAAGCTTTCAAAGTAGTGTATTTGCATGCTGGATTATTTTTTACCTAAACTTCTGACAATTTCTCCCAGTTTTAAGCATTCCCACCCACTCGTTCACCCCATCACAGGCTGGGATTGGCTGGTGTTGCTCTAATTGTCAGAGGAGATAATCCCATTATTCTTTTTATCAAAAAGTAGGATCAGTTGTGCTTTCTTGAACACTCTGTCACAACAAGCTGTGGTGTTGTGATTCCATCAATACAGATGTGGAGTGAATCCTATAGGCACTTTTTTCAGAAAATAATACGTGTTGTGCTTCGCGGAATGTCCACCAGCATAAAACAACATACTCAATGTACAGGCCAAATTGCCTAAACACTTTTCATTTATTCTGATAATTTATTAGTCTGATAAATAATTAACTGCATTCAATGTTGTGACACGTGTATTTAATATGGTAATACGGACATAAAAATATCTATTCACATGAGTTCATGAGTGTAAATCGGATCATTATTAGATTTGTATGGTATTCGGGAGATCATGTGTACAGTGGGCTACACAACTGTGCATCTATGATATTCAATAATATAACTATGCATGTTTAACTTGATTTAGTTGCTAAAGTTACTTTACATACCATCTCATTATTTCAATTTATTGATTTATTTATATCAAATGTTGTTCTACTGCCCCTCTTGGGCAAAATTTTTTTGTCTCGTGCATCGTAGGCGACCGCAATCATAAAAATGTAAAGTAATAGCTTTATCCTACATTACAGATGCATTTCTAGTTATTGTACATTGTCTAACTCCTATATTTCATTCAAATTCTATTTTCCACTCTGCTATGAGAAGTGAAACTGACACCCTCCAGCCTATGTGGTTATGTGGAAATAATGCAGTATAGAATGGTACTTAGATGAAAAGAACAGAAATCACTCAATTGGAACATACGTACCTCGAAGCGAAAGTTTCAAGAGTAGCGTACGAAACCTCTGCAGGATCGCTGGTGTGATATCGTATGTGTACGCATCCACTCCCATCATCATCTGACAATGGCCGAGCATGCCATCTGCAAAACAATGGCAAAGTCAGACACCTTAATCCTGTTGAAAACAAAGTCAGATCTCACTCTTGGATGGGTGTTGACCTGCAGAGTTCAGGATTATCGCTCGATTAAAACACCTGCTTGAAATCATTAGCTAATTACTAAAGTCTTCATAATTCTTTATCATTATTACAGCATTATAGTGATTTTATTACAATGTTCTTAGGCACAAGGCTTAGTTTGGATTGTATGATAAAATCCTATATTCAGTAAATAATTGCATAATTATTTATAATTATCTTTAAATGAATCCTTTTTTTAAACACAGCTCAGCATAAAAAAAATTAAATGTCATTACTGGCAAATTACATTATACAATAGTTTCTGTTATAATCAACTGATAAAAGTGCATTAAATAAATGGCATGAATAAAATCACTTTTGCTTTTCAATTAATTAATATTTCTAGGTACCTCCACCATTACAAAAGCAGTACTAGTTCTCAAAGCGTAACTGTATATTTATATTGAGGTAAAACTGTCCGTTAAACACAGAATTAGCATTTATTAAATAAATATAGATCGAAAATATATCAGCTAATTGCTCATCAGTTGTTAAATGTATATAAAAAAAATTTTTACACTTGTGTTACACCATGCAGAATATTTTACTGGGAGTACAGTCATTGTGATCATATCATATATTTAAGGCTTTTGTACCTATATGGTTGGTGTAAAACATTGATGGACGAAGTACACAAACCATGTAGTTGAGTTAAAGCTGAGAAACACTAAAATATTACTCCAGTAAAAGAAAAAAATGCTCCCTTTAAACTTTCACTTGAGTAAAATGATTTGCTTTTAAATGCATTTAAGTCTCTATTAATCCAAGTACTATTATTTATTATGGCTATAAGGTTCTATGATAATTTTTGTCACAAGACTCTTTGCTCTTTGCTCAACTCAGTTCAAACGGACTATTTTATGTATACGGTACAATACTGTATTAACATTTTACATCATTTTATAATTCATCATTATATTTTTGTTAATAAATTACATTATTTCAACATAAAACATAAAAGTGTTTTTATCGTGCTATCCGTGAGAGACCGGGAATATCAGCCAAACTAATTAGTTATGTGGCAAATGCAATCACACGATAAAGCGGGGATACGAGATTTGAAACTGCGGTAAAGCGGGGGATTACTGTACTATTATTTATTATGACTATAATGTTCCTATAATTTGCTTAACCCAGTCAGTGTATGTAAAAAGACTTTTTTTTTTTAATGTTACTGTCTTTTCAACTACTAAAAAATATCACGCAAATAAGGCCACGGATGTTGCGGCAAGTGAGAGTCAGGAGTTCCTTCCATCATTTATTACTCACAAAATGTGCTGCTTGCTGTTGAACTGAAGCTGAACTGTATGCTAAGTAGATCCATTCCTAACATCAATTAAAACAAATTGGTGTCTTGCTGTTTTCTTGACCAGTTACGTTTTTATTCACTTGTAAATAAAAATTTATGAGGATAAAAACCTAACTGGTCAAGCACACAGCAAGCCACCAATCACGGTCGAGCGCGGTCTCTGTTTTGAACTTGTTTTTAATTGTCACTTGATGGTATCTACTTATCGCCATCATACAGTTCAGCATCAGTTTAACTGCAAGCAGAATGTTTTTAGAGGAATAAATGATAGAAGAAACTCCTGACTCTAATTTCTCACAACACACATGGTCTTATTTGTGCAATTATTTTGGATTAGTTGAAAAGAAGGTTTTATCTATTTTGAATAGATATCAGTGTTTAATATTTAATTGTGATTAATCGCAACTTAATCGCTAAACTAAAAGACAGGAGGTGGAGCTGGAGGTAGCCGAGCTGAAGATGCTGAGATTTTCATTGGGTGGAAAGGATTAGAAACACGTATATTAGAGAAGAAAAATCACACATTTTTATCTGCTCTAAATGTACCTTAAATTAATACTTTTCAAGATTCTAATCAACATTGGCATGGACAAATATGGATGCTTTATGCAAATGTATGTTTATTATTAGTGAAACTAAACTCAACATTGAGCATAAAGACAAAATGTTCTTGTAAATGTAAAAGATATTGTGGTGTTTTAATTGACGTAAATCATCAGGACACCAAACAGGACTTTTTCCGTGTTTCCACACGGACAGTTTTAATTGCAGGATGTGTGCATCATGGCGGATTTTGGTGCTTGATTTGAAACTTGGCGCATCAGTAAAACAAATGTTTAGTAATTATGTAAAAACTAAAATCCAAACAATAAAAAATTATTTAATTTCATGAATAAATGTAATAAATAAAAATGTAAAAGCAGTGTTGGGCAGTAACGCGTTACCAGTAACGCAGTTAATTTTGACAGTAACTAATACTGTAACGCGTTACTTTTAAAAATAAAGTAACTCCGTTACCGTATAGTGCGTTACCCGTTACTTTTTTAAATGAATGAATTTCGGCTGAAATGTAGACTACAGTCTAACCTGTTTACAGAAGCGACGCATTGTAGGATTGGTGGATGAACCACTGTAAACACGAAGAAGACGCACTGTGGGCGTGTCTCCGTTTATTCAGGTCTGTGCGGCAGTAATGGCGAGTCGAGGCGAGAGCAAGACGAGTTTCTTAAAGTGGAAATATGCTCATTATTTCACTTTAGTTGGGCATAAATACAAAAATGTTTTAGTCAAATGTAAGTTGTATCTTTCTGGTTCGAAGCTCGTATCTACTGCGATAAACAGCAACTCCAATCTGTTGAAGCTCCTCCAGAAACAACATGCTAGAAGCTAGAAGCTAACCCGGTGTTCTGTTCTACATTGGTGATAGTTTTCATACTTCAGCTGTGAAAGGAACATTTTAAAGAGCTCAACACAACAGCAGAAGCCACTTTAGTTTTTGATTGTGAAAATATTATTCAGTTTGTTTTGTAATTTATTTTAGAAATCATTGTGATATATTCAGTTTGTGCTGCTCTGACTTAAATTAAATAGTGTTTAAAAATTACTTTGTGTTTAAGTCAGTTTTGTGTTTGTATACACCATAACGCATAAAAGGGCATTAATGGAAACATTAAAGAAGGTTCTTTAAAAAAGTAACTAAAAAGTTACTTTTAACAGTAACGCATTACTTTTTGGTGTAAGTAATCAACAAAGTAATTGATTTACTTTTTGAATGAAGTAACGAGTAACTGTAACTCGTTACTATTTTTTTGTAACGAGCACAACACTGTGTACAAGTTTATTTCTCTATTGTTTTATATCTAAACAAAGAAAGATCATGTGTTGTGGTGAAGGTTTTAATTTGGCCTCTTTTATATTTATTTCGTTATATTTTTAATTAAAACATAAAAAATGAAATAATAATCAAATGGTCAAACAGAAACGCATTAATCGCGCATAAATAAAACGAGTGGCGTTAAAATTAATTTATGTTAACTCGTTATTAACGTGTTAATTTTACAGCCCTAATGAATAGATCGGTGTGCTAAAAGTCAAATTACAGTCTTTTCACATAAAATGAGTTGATTAAGCAAAGAGTCTTGTGACAAAAAATGATAATAGAACATTATAGCCATAATAAAAAATAGTAGTTTGGATACTTAAGTACATTTTAATACAAATAATTTTGTACTTTTACTTACATTTTAAAGTTTATCTCTACTTTAACTAAACTACATGCTACATAAGGTTCGTCCACCACTGACATCAGTGATCTATAGTAGAGACTGTGGATGTATGTGCATGTCTTACCATTGACACAAATCTCATAGTTCACACACAGATTCTTCTCAAACAGGCAACCTGATGAAAGAAAAGAGTACTTTAAAAAAAAAAATGTAAAGCAGGCATTTGTTTGTGTATTTTTGCTTTAATATCTATTAACCAATAGATACTAAATCAACAATACCAACAGTAAACTTAAACTTTCTTTCGGCTTCTCCCATTAGGGGTCACCACAGCGGATTATCCCTATTCATGATCTGCATGTTTGATTTGGCACATGTTTTTACGCTGGATGCCCTTCCTAACGCAACCCTCCCCATTCATCTGGGCTTAAGACCGGCACTAAGGCTGCAGCGGTGAGAGCGCCGCATCCTAACCACTAGACCACCAGGGAACCTAATATGAATAAATGAAAACAATCAGTGAGGCAGAAAAGCAAGAAAAAAGTTTGCAAGCAACTCTACATCTGACACTGCAGTGCAGAAGGATCAGGAATATAGTACACGTATGTGTGGACTTGGAAGAAGACACTGTCTCAGGGTAATGTCAGAGTAAGGACAGGTGAATATGTGTACAGTTCAATGCTAATACTGCAAATATATGGCTGTATGCAATTGCAGGGACACACACATACAAGCAAATGCTTAGAAAGCCTTCTGCATAGATTTGGTGCTTCAAAAACATCTGTTATTACATATATTCTGTCTGATTTCGATTCTGATTCTATTACACGTTTACATCACTGAACACATGTCCATGATTCATTTGGTTTAATTAAAGCTAGTGCAAAGTTCATGTTTTATTATATGGTACTATGAGTCTAAACCGATCACACAAAGACCATGTCTATATATGTAGATACAGTATCTCACAAAAGTGAGTACACCCCTCACATTTCACCAACCATTTTAGTATCTTCTCAAGGGACAATACTATAGAAATGAAAGTTGGATATATTTTAGAGTAGTCAATCTGCAGCTTGTACAGCAGTACAGATTAACCGTCCTCGGATTTGTTTACTTGTCTAAATAACTGCCAACAAATGTGAGTATACAACCTAAGTGATAACAGCTGTGTGTCGCTTAACCATGTCCCATTCATCATGTTTATGTTTTTGTCTGCTTGACAGGACCATACAAATTTGTGTATCTTGTATTAGCAGTTCAAATTTGGTGCTTTGGGTACAATTCTCTCATACTGACCACTGGATGTTCAACATGGCACCTCATGGCAAAGACTCTCTGAGGATTTGAGAATTAGAATTGTTGCTTTCCACAAATATGGCCAAAGCTTTAAGAAGTTCAGTAACACCCTGAAACTGAGTTACAGAACAGTGGTGAGGGTCATGCAGAGGTTTTCCAAGATGGTTTCCACTCAAACAAGCCTTGCAGGAGTCTAAGAAATCAAGTCATTGTGCTGTGCATCAGGTGCAGAAGCTGCTTTGCAGAAGCGAAAGGTCCACTTGTAAGTGCTCAGACTATACACCACACACTGCAACAAGTCGGTTTGCATGGCCGTATTTCCAGAAGGAAACCTCTTTTGAAGCTGGCTTACAAGAAAACTTGCAAACAGTTTGTTGGCGGTAATCTGCCCAAGAGCATAAATTACTGGAACCATGTCCTGTGGTCTGATAAGACAACTTGTTTGGCTCAGATGATCTCCAGCATGTGTGGTGACACCCTTGTGAGATGTACCAAAAAAAAATTAGTTTTGCCTACAGTCAAGCATGGTGGTGGTAACATCATGGTCTGGGGCTGCATGAGTGCTACTGGTACTGAGGAGCTGGTGTATTGAGGAAAACATGGATTTCAACATGTAATGTGACATTCTGAAGCAGAACAAGATTCAAGCCCTCAATTCAGAAATGGGCAGAACGGCAGTTTTCCAACATGATAACGACCCAGAACACACCGCCAAGATGACAACTGCCACGGGGCAAACATCCAGCAGCTCTGTGATCACATTATAGAGGAGTGGAAGAGGATCCCAGCAACAACCTGTGCAGCTCTGTTGAATTCCATGCCCAGGAGGATTAAGGCGGTGGAAGATATCAATGGTGCTCACACAAAATATTGACACTTTGGACACAGTTTTGACATGTTTAATTAGAGTGTACTCACTTTTGTTGCCAGTTATTTTGACAGTAATGGCTGTATGTGGAGTTGTTTTCAGAAGACAGTAAATTGTCCCTTGAGAAGATATACTCAAATAGTTGCTGAAATGTGAGGGGTGTACTCACTTTTGTGAGGTACTGTAAATGCAGTACATACATACAGATTAACATTAGCTTTTTGATGACTGCCATTTTGAATTGAACAATACACATTGTTTTTATTATACTTGTCCTCTATTTTTTCGAATGTAGATTCAAATCTGATCACACAGATGTTTGATATGTAACAGCATTTACCAACAACAAAAAAAATACCCAGATGTGTTGTCTTTTCCACCATAGCATCTATGTTTTTGCATTATATTACATTACATGATCGTGCTTTTTTTTTTTTTTTTTTAAATTGAAAGGTACTTTCACAAACTGTATCTTTTGTTTTTCTTCTCTAAACATGGTACATACAATATACTGAAAAAAACCTTACACAGCTCCTTGAATATTTGATAAAACACAAAAAAAACCATTTAAGGTAAACCTGAAATCAACTTAAAAATGAAAAACCATATTTCGTAGCATATATTGCAAATGCTTTCTGTTTCTATTGTAATTTTTTGTGATTCCTGTAACAAGATATTAAAACTATTATTATTATTATTATTATTATTATTATTATTATTATTATTATGGTGGTGTTGTCTGATCATTTTACCTTTAAAATACAATAGAATTTTACACTAGAACAAATTCAGTTGATGGAACCAACTGGATTGATTATGCAATATGTTGGAAAATGATTTCTATGCAGCGATAAACGCTATTGTGAAGCATTTGGCTAAAATGTGTGATTCCCTAATTACATCCTTCAGCAGTTGGATCTTAAATCAGTCCCAACAAAAGTACAAAATGTAATATAACAGCAACAGGCAAATATAAAAGACCTATATTTCAGTGTTCATTGCTGTGCCATGTTCTAAAAAGAACACACCAGGAAGCTATTTGTGGAAACAAGCGCCCACCTTCTATCACAAGCCATCTCTATGAATTAAGGATGCTCAAAGCAGTTGCTATGGTAACAAGATGCCCTATTGACAGGGTAACCTTTAGAACAGCTTGAATCTCGTTTTCTCGCACGCACACACACACGCACACACACATGCATACAAACACTTATCTAGTAACAAAAATGGCTTCCCATATAGTAATGTACATTTCAGTCAGCTGAGATTTTACCCAGACTCAAATACCACTTTATGAGAATTTATTATAAAACATCTGCATAATTTACATGCAGACATAAAAAAAAAAAACAGGACAAAATCAAATGCCAGACACAAGGTCTTGTTGTTTTAGTGTGAAAATGTGTGCATGATAAGACATTTTATGTGTAAATACCCCTAAGTCACGTGTCCAATGTTCTTCCTATGCATGTAAAATGCATGTAATCTATTCTACCCTGATCATGTAATTGATGTAATAGTGACACTGATCACGTAATCTACTGACACTGATCGTCATCTCGACCTACATTACTGTCCACTAACGATGAATATGTTAACTGGAGCTCACTCAAGATTATTCCTAGATGTCTGCATCAATAAAAATCATCTGGAGAACCTTAAAGCCTGTGTTGATTTAGCTGAACCATAAACCCCACACATCTCCTCTGATAAGCACGTACATAGGAGTACATCTAGAAGAAGAAACGCACGACGATCTTTGAAGCAGACCACAAATCTGATTTATAAATCCAACATGCAGAACCCTGAAATCAGAAATACTCGTTTTTTTTCTCCATCCCTTGCTCTGATCACCGTCGCACACCCACCGAATTTGCTCTCGGCCCTGGTGATGATCTGCACTTGGAGACCGAGAAGACACAGAAGCAGGTAGAGGGAATCCATTTCCTTCCTCTCATACATCCATGACACAAGCGCGGTTAAAAATCCATTCGTCTGGGGTTTTTTCGGAATTCAGTATATATATATATTTATTGCTCCAGGGCGATATACGGTGAAGAGAGAAATGAAGATGATGAGGATGATGGTGATGATGGAGCGATTGACGTAAGAGGAGGAGGGACGACGAGGAGACGCAGAAGCTGACAGCTCTCTTCCTGCAGGCCCTCCCTGACTCACTGTGACGTCAAACACACACACACACACACACACACACACACACACACACACACACTTAGTAATATAATGCAGCTAATTAACCCAATGCTCATTTTTCTAGTATATTTTATTTTGCAAAATATATATATATATATATTTATATTATATATATATATATATATATATATATATAGCAAAATAAAATATACTAGAAATATATATATTTATTTTTTATTTTTTGCAATAAACAAACAAATTCATTAACTATTTAGTTAATTAACTATTTATTTTCCCCCAACAAGGAGACCAGCCAAATGTCCCCACAGCCAAATCTTTACTACATCTACAGATGTTTGCAGACATCTGACCATAAGATTTCCATTTCACATTTAGTGCTTATTTGCTGTTATATTACCCGCCACTCTTCTGGGAAGATTGTCCACTAGATTTGTGGAGATTTGTGTGATATTTATTCAGGCACAAGGGTGTTAGTTAGTCAGGTACTGAAGAAGGTGAGGTGAGGAAGCCTGGGTTTTAATTCATCTCAAAGGTGTTTCAATGGGGTTGATGTCAGATCTATATAGCTGATTACTCAAGATCTTTCACTCCAACTCACGTAAAGCAGATCATCGTGAAGCTGGTTTTGTGCACAGGGGTATTGTCATGCTGGAACAGATTTGGGTCTCCTAGTTCAAGTGAAGGGAAAATGTCATGCAACCACATCCAAAGACACCCTATACAATTGTGTGCCTTCAGTTTTGTGGTAACACTTTGGGAAAGAACAACATATGGCTGGAAAAAACAGGTGTGAGCATATACTTTTATGCTTATAGTTTAGGTACAATCTCTTCATCTCTCTCTCTCTCTCTCTTTCTCTCTCTCTCTCACACACACACACACACACACACACACACACACATTTCTAGAACCTCTGATTAAAGACACATACAGTATTTCAGGGACATACTCTAGTGTATCTGTTCCACCTACAACAATTTATTGTAGAGCTAATTAAAGTTTATTGTATATGACTAATTATAACGCACAACATATAAGTGGTTAGTCTTTTTTTTATTAACTTTTATATTCAGAAAGAACAAAAGCCAGTTTAGGCTTCTACGTGTATTTACTGGCTATTATGTTTGTCATTATATGCATACATTACAAAAAATAAAACAGAAATCTTTATTTTTCCTAGTAGATTTCCATTCATTACATATTTATTCAGGGAAAAGAACGCAGTTACATATGCAACTGTGGTTTTTAAGAACAACCAGTGCACGTGTGCACCACCAAAGTCATGTAATGATATGGATTTTAATTACCCAATGCAGCTTTAATTTCAGTTCCTTATACCTACTTGCCTAATGCTTAGGACCAATTTGCCCCGTTAGTACATTGTGGTTTATTTGTCAGATACACAATGATTCGGCGAGGCACTATTCAATTTTTTACACTAAAATGTAACCGTGTTTAGCAGTCAAGAACTAATTTTACACACACACATATATGTGTGAATATATATTAGTTCAGTGGTGTGAAAAAGTGTTTGCCCCCTTCCTGATTTATTATTTTTTTTGCATGTTTGTCACACTTTAATGTTTCAGATCATCAAACTAATTTAAATATTGGTAAAAGATAATACAGGTGGACACAACATGCAGTTTTTAATGAAGGTTTTTATTATTGAGGGAAAACAAAATCCAAAACTACATGGCCCTGTGTGAAACAGTGTTGGCCCCCTAAACCTAATAACTGGTTGGGCCCCCCTCAGCATCAACTGCAATCAAGCGTTTGTCATACTTGCATTGAGTCTGTTACAGCGCTGTGGAGGAATTTTGCTCCACTCATCTATGCAGAATTGTTGTAATTCAGCCATGAGAGTATCAAGTTAAGAAGGTGAAGCAAGATGTAGTAAGTTATAGGGTACCTACTACAGTGGAATTAATGTGATATTTTCTTGACGGCATTTAAAGCGGACCTCCGACTTGCACTTGCTGAATGTGAAGAGGCTGAGATGAAAACCAGCACCTTTTAGCTTGAAAAATGGTGGATATTTTTTAGATAATTGGGATTTTATTTGTCAGATTTAAAACGAGAGCAGTGCTACAGCCGATATACCAGTCTGTGGCGCTGTGTCAGCTTCTGCTAGAGCTTTACCAGGCGTGTCCCATCAAACGTTAACCCTAGAACAGAATCAGGACACATTGTGAAAATCATCTCCCTGCTGGCTTGTGAAGGTCTGGTGATGGAGAAGGCTTGGGTAACAACTTCAGCCTAAACAGCACTTCCAACCGACTTATGAATGAATAATAAAAGTCATGACAAACATTTTACAAGGGTTTAAAGTTTATTGAGTCCCAGTTTCACAATAATGCTGCCATAAGAGCCACCTTTCTGCTGAACATGGATAACGGTGCTTGATTTGCTGCTAACCTTTTAACTAACCGTTAATGCTAATCTCCATGCTAATGAGTCTACGGCTAGTAATAGATTTGGTGGTTATAAGCAAGATCATGAAGTTGGCAAAATGGCACAGCCCCAGACTTTAGGTGTGATAGTGTTGTTTTGCTTTCAGACTGGGAAATGGTATGCATTATTTGTCTATCAAACCATGCGTCAGATGGCCTCGAGTGTGCCCTCATTTACAGCCTACTTAATTATTGTTAACAATATGGCTTGCTACAGTATTTAACGTCATAAATATGTGTTATGATGCCACACATTTGCAGGGGCATGCAGTTGCCCTTTTGATACACCCAAGCACTAAGGCACATGAAAACTATATACACAGGCAAACAAACAACCCTGAAAGGAAAGCTCATTACAAATGAGCATGTCAACAGAATTTTGCTATTACATCACTCTACTCCTAATTCTGGCTGATGAACTCCCTTATCAATACCAACATATTAGAATGTGTCCCTGTCTGTTACAATGCTTACTGTAGGTCAGAGGACTTAAAGGGACAGCAGTAACCAGCAGGAGAGACTATGCTTTGGTTTGCATTTTTACAAACAAACAGTACTTTCTAAAGGCATTTGCAAGTCAGAAGTGAGCATATACATCATGGTAAAGATATTTAAAAAAAAAAAAAAAAGGTAACCTTGTGTAAAATGTAAATTCCCATCAGTCTCCCCAAAACTCAATGCACACAAACACATTCGCCAGTGCAAAATGTCATACATGTCAAACTCGTACACAGTTATTGGTACATAATTAGTTCTGGACTTAACACACTTACGCATGAATAATATATACACACACATTGGATGCGACTTCTGGTGTAAAAAATAAAAATAAAAAAATACGTCATTCTGTATATTTATTTGACTTGCAATTTTTTTATTTTCCATTGCTGAATTTTCCTCACACGCACACGCACACACCGTCCTATTGCACAAATTAAACCACGAGACCATAAAGCAACCTGAGCAGCTGCACACTAAATCAGAACCAAAGCCTTATATTCTTTTAGCAGGTCGTCCAAATAAAAAAGAATCATCTTGATTAAAATTAATATTATACATATTTCATGTATATAATAGAAAATGTCCATCCAATAAAATTACAACACTTAAACATGGCTGACGTTTGTAGTCTGTGCAGATATTCCATGCAGGGAGTCCTGATTTTTGGCCAGCAGAAGGATCAGTGTTCTGATTGAACAGATGGCTTCCTCAGTCCATCCTCACTAAGTTCATGCCTAAAAAAATGAAAACAAAGATCACAACATTGTGATTTGTAAAATCTCAAGTTGAATTCTGCTTTTAGAGTTAACATCATAAAAAGAAAAACAACAACAACAAAAAAGAATCTCACCATTGTGTCCAGCTCCTTGATATGTCCTCTGATGTCAAATCCACAATCACCTAAGACAAAAAAACAGAAAAAAAGTAAATAAAACCATTACTACTAGACCATTGACCGTTTCATAGGTTTTGCCAATTAATCAGCACCGATAGTTGATTGCTTTAAGTATAGTTATCGACAAAAATCCATACCGATAGTTTTTCCGGGTTGCATTATACAGTTCGAGGGCGGCCTCTCGAGGTGAATTACTATCACAATCACCACATGCTGTGTATTTAAAGTGTCTTTTTTTATTTTTTTATTCACTTTGGATATAGCTGTTTTAATTTTTTTAAGTGTTACTTTTTGTTTCAGTAGGAATGCATCTTGTATTTTCCTCAATATAAATTTTTTTTTCAGTTAGCACATTTGAATAATCCAGTACTGTTTTTATTGTATTTTTCATTGTGTTATTTTTGTTTGTTTGTTTTATCCAGTATCCATTTTAAAAAGTAAAAAAGGTGTATAGGTAAAATCGTTAAAAGAATGTACAGAAAAAAAAACAACACCTGTAACAATAATATAGCAATGTTTGCTTCTGTCTCACCTTGCCAAGAAGACCTTTGTGTTTAGACAGAATTCCTCCTCCATTTTTCACTGCTACATCCAATGTTCTCCTGTGCAACTCCACCAGTGACACACTGAACTCTAATCTACACACACACACACACACACACACACACACACACACACACACACACACACACACACACACACACACACACACACACACACACACACACCAGTTTTTAAGATTGATTAGCCATAAAAAGAAAAAAAAAAGCAGAGTCAAAGGATTACAACTCACGTTTGGTCATAAACTGGGTTGGTGTTTTTCTTGATCGTTGCTGTTTTTCTACGTCCAGATCGCCGCTTGTCCGGGAGCAGATACAAACGCACATAGGGGTCCGACCCACTGTCTGAGAATGAGATCAGATTCCTACAGACAGACAAACAAACAGGTCACACTGACTGCAATACGTCGTCAATCCCAAGCTATGGACATTCAGCAGCCCACTAAATATAGTTGTATCCAGAATAAACCCTGATATATGTGCAACATCATCACCAGGAGAAAGTTGTGCCTGTCCATGCAGACCATAATGGTTTGTGTGTATTTTCTGCAAATCTTAAAATATGTTACAGCATGACAGTGCAAAAATCAAGGTCCAGGAAGTCTTGGTTTTTCAAAGTTGGAGTGTAAGCACTTAAATGACCTGCACAGTGCTCAGACCATAACCTCATTGAACACCTCTGGCATGTATTCGAATGTGCACCTGACCTTCTCTAGCCAATATCAGCGCCTGTTATGGATGTGCATCTGCATAACTGAGGCAAAGGTGATTCGCATCTCGATGCATAGCCACTCATACGATACATTAAAAGATACATAGAAGTAGCTTGCCCACTGAAGCTAAGCAGGGTTGAGCCTGGCCAGTACTTGGATGGGAGACCACCTGGGAAAAACTAGGTTGCTGCTGGTAGAGGTGTTAGTGAGACCAGCAGGGGGTGCTCACCCTGTGGTCTGTGTGGGTTCTAACACCCCAGTATAGTGACGGGGACACTATACTGTAAAAAAAAACGTTAAACCGAGGTCCTGACTCTCTGTGGTCATTAAAAAATCCCAGGATGTCTTTCGAAAATGAGTAGGGGTGTGCCCCGGCATCCTGGCCAAACTTGCCCGCTGGCCTACTAATCATCCCCTCATATTAATTGGCTATATCACTCTATCTCCTCTCCACTAATATGCTGGTGTGTAGTGGGCGTTCTGGCGCAATATGGCTGCCGTCGCATCATCCAGGTGGATGCTGCAAAATTGGTGGTGGTTGAGGAGAATCCCCCCTTTCATATGTAAAGCGCTTTGAGTGCTGCAGAAAAGCGCTATATAAATGTAATGAATTATTATTATTATTATTATTATAAGCTACCCATGTGATGAGATACAATGCACCCCTCGGGCGATACGATTTCGATTTGATTCACCAAAATGCAATGGAAAAAATACGATGCTCTGCGATTTAATACGGTACAAATTAGAGCTGCATCAAATAATCGATAAAACCGATAATAATCGCTAATGAAATGAATGCCGTTATCGATTTGTTGGACTGCTCAAGTTATAAATTAGCGTGAAGGCAAGGGAACGTAGCCGCCTGCGTAAAGGAAAAAGAAACCACCCTGGTGTCACGGATGAAGCGGAACATCAGCACGGTAAGTAAAAACTGTATAATCCTCATCATGTGAAAACGGTGTAGTTTAATGCAGTGCTATTGTGTAAACTGTTTGTTTGGTAACTTTGGGAAAGTCGCACTGGATCTGTTCTGTCGTGACACGCGAGCATCAGGTTGCGCAATCAGCTCGCTCGCGACGCCGTGATGGATTCAATTAAAACGGTGCGAACAAACGCTAAATCTAAACAGCAGCAAATAACAGCAGCAGTAAACGATCACATTTTTTTGTCACTGTTGTGGTTTTCAGCAAATGTTTATGCGTTTGTACACCAATGCATATTTTTTTTTTAAGCCAGTTAGCGTGCTGTGTTTGTTGATGTTTTTCATGTTTGGAAATGTAATTTATGCATATATTTATGTAATTATTAGTCTAAACTATACTTTTTTTAAAGCACGGTGGTCAACTTGCCATCTGCAATTATCATTAAAAATAATACGAATGGTGATTTACACAATTTACACCGTGCATACTCAAATGCTATTTTTTATTATTTTTTACAAGATGTGATGTGTGTTTGGTAACTTTTTTTAAACAAAAAGTGTCAACAACTGTAAGTCACTCTGTTTAAGTGTGTCTGCCAACTGTAAACGTTAATGGAAGCCGTAAAACACCATCAGAAAATTTCACCAAAACTTTAGGCACTACATTGGCAAAACATTGGCTGATTCTCACAGTTGGTAAGTTAATAGCTGTTTCCCGTTAGCTGTGTACCAGTGCTAGAAATCAGTTCTTTTGTGTGGATTTGTGTATATATGCCTACATGCAGATTGTCATGTGATTACCTGCAGCGATGTACCACTACTATGAGTTTGTTCCTTTGGGAGCTGTGTCTTATAGTCAGCTCAATCTCTCCCAGGGGAAAATGACCAGTGGAACCACTGTAGAGACACGCATATCATTATATTGATTAGTACTACAGTAAAAAAAACATTTTCCATATTTCTCCTTTGTTTAAATGATCATTTATTAATCATAATATTAAATTATTTGGTAATAATTAAGAATGGGTTTAGAACTGATTCCCCAAAAAAATCAAGTGTGTGTGTGTGTGTGTGTGTGTGTGTGTGTTTCTTTACTTCCGCAGATCTTTAAGTCTAAGTTGTAGCTCCTGGGAAGCGTATGGATGAGAGATGTCGGAGGCAATGCTTGGTGTCGGCTCCTTGCTGTTTAGGTTCATCTGAGAGTCTGAAATTGCCAAGTTAGATGTACTCCTGCCTTTATCGGCCAGACGGACCGGTGAGTCCTGCAATGGGGTGCTAGGGATGGACTCATTCAACCCTAGGAGGTCAGGGACAGATTGATACTCAGAAACATGTGGGATCTGTGAAGAAGGCTTGGAGCTGGCACCAGAACCTGAGGTTTTAGGGGTGTTCTTTGAACTTGGGGCATTTTGGGCAAGATTGGAATTCGATGCATTTGGAACGACACTGGCACTCCGATTGCGAACCTGCACGGATGATGGCTGGTCTGAAACGGACAATTTCTCCAAACTGAGAACCTGGAACACACAGCAGACTTTCTGTCAATACAGATCTGTTGAATCTGAAGTACAATTATAGTACTACTTAATTAGTCCATATGTATTTGGACAATACCGTAATTTCTGGACTATTAAGCGCACCCAAATATAAGTCGCACCCACTGAATTTCACAAGATTTTTATTTTGAACATAAATACGCCGCACCTGTCTATAAGCCGCAGGTGTCTACATTGAAACTAATGAACTCAAGTCAAGTCAAGTCAAGAGGCTTTTATTGTCATTTCTACTATACACAGTGGTACACAGTACACAGTAAAAATGAGACAACGTTTCTCCAGAACCCTGGTGCTACACTAAACAACAAACAGACAAAACAACATTAAGCTAAAACTTTACAGGCTTTAACGAAAGACAGTGTCTGTTACACGGCTTGTATCTAAACAGTAGCCGTAGTAAACAGTAGTAAACTGCCGTGCAGCTCAGAACACAGGTGAAGTGCGTTTTTGCATGCCCGGTTGTTTTCAGCGTGACAAATGATTGTCATTTCCTGTTGACAGTCAGAGTGAGCGGCAGGTCAAACGTCAGAGGAACCTCATCCATATTTATGATGTGGTGCGGCCCGATTCAGTGGGAGCGCATCTGATTTAATATAAAGAGTTTCATTGGTTCACCTGAACCCGTTTGGCAATTTCATTGGTCTAATGTTATGGGGCTCAGTGTTTTGGCTTGAAGCTTGTGAAACCGGGAAAAACCCAGGAAAAATCCATAAATTAGCCGCTTCATTGTTTAAGCCGCGGGGTTCAAAGCGTGGGAAAAAAGTAGCGGCTTATAGTCCGGAAAATACGGTAATATTATTTTCACAATATTCCCTTTCAATTACACTTTGATGACTTTATTTAAAAAAGGCAAAAAGAAAGAGGCAAATAGCTATGGACCACATTGTATGTGTTTATGTATGAGTGTTGTGTTGTATTGTGTACCCTTAGCGCAATCTTCATTTTGAGAGTAGCACTGGGTCCGGCACTCTTTAGTGGAAACCTCTGACTGAGGGTCATCTGCTCAGCCTGCAGCAGCTTGCTCAACGGGAGAGTAAAATTCCCCAAAGTACACTCATGCCTCTCGTCCTTTACCTAAAAACACAAGCAAAAAGACGTATGCAACGCAGCGTGGGGACATGAGATTTTGGCGCATTACAATACAAAATCCTTTACCCGAAAGAGATTTCTCAACTGTGAAGACTTTTTCCTCATCGGAAATTCCTCTTAAATGATTACTGAAATGATCCCATGTTTGAATTCCTTTTTTTAAAGCTGGTTTTCTCCTGTATAGAGCAGGGGCCCTCAAAATCTGATTTCAAGATTTCCATGATGTGGAAAGCACAGAAAATATCTCTAAACATTTATTTTACTAGTGCACCACGTTATAAACTGAATAAACATGATCTTGAGTGACCTCCTTTTTAGGAGCACTGACCTCATCCCTCTTGACACCTTTGGGATTAACTGGAACGCTGACTGCACCCCAGCCCTCATCCCCCTACATCAGTACCTGACTTTATTAACACCCTTGTGGCTTTGAATGAGCACAAAACTCCACAGTACACCCCAAAATCTAGTGGAACATCTTTCTAAAAGGTGGAGGTTAATACAACAGCAGTAAGGAACTACATGTGGAATGGCTCTTATGGCTAGGTGTCCACAAACATTTGTCTATACAGTATATATTTATTGCCATCTTTGCGTGTGTATTCATGTATGTTTTTACCTCCACTTCTAGCTCCTGACTCTTTGGGTTATGTATTAGGAATGTAAAGGCCTCTTCCCAAACAGGCTCATTGGTTTTATAACGTGTCTGTAAACCGGAGGAAAAGAAAAATCAATAAATAATCAAACACCTTAATATAATGCAATATGTCAAACTGAAGGCAGGAAAATGTAGACATAAATACTACAGAAATATTGACTAAATGCAATTCTGGTTAAATATGTTAGTTTAATTGCAAATGTGGTAGTTTAACTGATAAAAATCATTAATTTTTTTGTTCTGGTACATTGGGGACTGTTGGTGAATCATAATGATAAAAGCAAAAGCCATAATTTCAGTCTATTTTAGTTTTGTCCCAGTTTTTGATGTTTTCTCTAAGAAATATGGCATACCTCTGACTGAGAAAAGGCGCAATATAATTAAAAATATTATTATTGCTGGAAAATATCTAACTTTGATGTAGAGGCTTTAATGATTGTTAAGCTTTTTTTTTTTTTTTAATAGGAAAAATACCCACAGTCTAATGCGTGTAGTTGTGTGCAGTTGAATGTTAACGATTCATGAATATATTCGCAAAATAAATCAACACACTTTTGCTGTGTGATGTGAATTAAAATGAACCCAAAATCCAATCCAACAATACAGTGTGAGTGTGCGCTTTACTCTCACCTTACTCTCAAAAACTGTGTGTCCGACCTTAAACTGGACCAAGGGACTGGGATCACTGGTGACTTTCTTTGCAGACTAGACAGTAACAAGTAAAAAGTATAAATAATGTTAAAGTTATGAATTAAACGTCTCGGTTTCAGTCCTTGAACAAACAAACTTGATCAGTCTATAAAATATATATAGAAATATATTTTGTACATAAACCGTTGAACAAATCGATGTAATTTGAAATTGTAACAAAGGTAAAAAAAATTCAAAATTTGTTTACCCAAAAACCCCAAAAAGTTATTAAAAACTGATTTATTAGAGACACGTATGCTCAGACCCAGACGACTTCAAATCATCGCGTAATGCACAGTAGTCACAGTGGCCATGAAATTGTTTATTTGTACATGAGAGACAAATGTCTCCATTTCACATGCTAAATCTATCAGATATCATTTGTGTCATGCAGCCAAAAGACAAGTTTCAAATCAATTAATTTTTACAATATTTTTCCAGCACATGCAAAGGTTGGCTAAGGAGAAGCGAAACGTCTGGGCCGATCCATCCTCCTCACACACATTACACTGCTCAGAGTCAACTTGGAAAATAAGAGATTACGAATTTAAGCTTCCTGAAGGAATTTGAAGGAAGTGAACTTGGAAAATGTGTGACCAGATTTATTGAGAATAACTGGTACTCTGTTACCACAATATGAGGCAGAAATTATGATTGTCATGTTTCTGATTGGAAATATTCTCAGGTCCCAATTTCTCAAGTCTCTGGTAGCAGTGTATATATTCAGCAGCACAAACAATCAGCGTGACACCTTTGCAAGTGTTCCGACATATATAATGAGTTATGCTTATGTTTATTTATTGAGGTAGGAAGAAATAGAAACCACATGAATGAATACTGCTTCATATGTGGCTCGATGCGATCCATTTTGACATGCAACTGTCCAACGGTATAATGGAAAATGGTAAGAGGAAGGAGTAGAATTCGTTTGCTGACTCAAGATTTCATTTTTAGCAAGAGATTCTTGGTGCTGTCACAGAACATTCAATTCCTCTCTGTTAAATAGTAATTGAGCCTAAATCTTAGTGGACTTAAGGTGTGGTGACTGTTACTGTACATCAGTAACCTGGCAAAACTCTTTTCAAATCATTTTCTCAAAATCACCAGCATATACACATACATATATACAGTACAGACCAAAAGTTTGGACACACCTTCTCATTCAAAGAGTTTTCTTTATTTTCATGACTATGAAAATTGTAGATTCACACTAAAGGCATCAAAACTATGAACTAACACATGTGGAATTATATATGGAATTATAAACATAACAAAAAAGTGTGAAACAACTGAAAATATGTCATATTGTAGGTTCTTCAAAGTAGCCACCTTTTGCTTTGATTACTGCTTTGCACACTCTTGGCATTATCTTGATGAGCTTCAAGAGGTAGTCACCTGAAATGGTCTTCCAACAGTCTTGAAGGAGTTCCCCGAGAGATGCTTGGCACTTGTTGGCCCTTTTGCCTTCACTCTGCGGTCCAGCTCACCCCTAAACCATCTCGATTGGGTTCAGGTCTGGTGACTGTGGAGGCCAAGTCATCTGGCGCAGCACCCCATCACTCTCCTTCTTGGTCAAATAGCCCTTACACAGCCTGGAGGTGTGTTTGTGGTCATTGTCCTGTTGAAAAATAAATGATGGTCCAACTAAACGCAAACCGGATGGAATAGCATGCCGCTGCAAGATGCTGTGGTAGCCATGCTGGTTCAATTTTTAATAAATCCCCAACACTGTCACCAGCAAAGCACCCCCACACCATCACACCTCCTCCTCCATGCTTCACGGTGGGAACCAGGCATGTAGAGTCCATCCGCTCACCTTTTCTGCATCGCACAAAGACACGGTGGTTGGAACCAAAGATCTCAAATTTGGACTCATCAGACCAAAGCACAGATTTCCACTGGTCTAATGTCCATTCCTTGTGTTCTTTAGCCCATACAAGTCTCTTCTGCTTGTTGCCTTTCTTTAGCAGTGGTTTCCTAGCAGACATTCTACCATGAAGGCCTGATTCACACAGTCTCCTCTTAACAGTTGTTGTAGAGATGTGTCTGCTGCTAGAAATCTGTGTGCCATTGACCTGGTCTCTAATCTGAGCTGCTGTTAACCTGCGATTTCTGAGGCTGGTGACTCGGATGAACTTATCCTCCGCAGCAGAGGTGACTCTTGGTCTTCCTTTTCTGGGGTGGTCCGCATGTGAGCCAGTTTCTTTGTAGTGCTTGATGGTTTTTGTGACTGCACTTGGGGACACTTTCAAAGTTTTCCCAATTTTTCAGACTGACTGACCTTCATTTCTTAAAGTAATAATGGCCACTCTTTTTTCTGTACTTAGCTGCTTTTTTCTTGCCATAATACAAATTCTAACAGTCTATTCAGTAGGACTATCAGCTGTGTATCCACCTGACTTCTGCACAACACAACTGATGGTCCCAACCCCATTTATAAGGCAAGAAATCACACTTATTAAACCTGACAGGGAACACCTGTGAAGTGAAAACCATTTCAGGTGACTACCTCTTGAAGCTCATCAAGAGAATGCCAAGAGTGTGCAAAGCAGTAATCAAAGCAAAAGGTGGCTACTTTGAAGAACCTACAATATGACATATTTTCAGTTGTTTCACACTTTTTTGTTATGTATATAATTCCACGTGTTAATTCATAGTTTTGATGCCTTCAGTGTGACTCTACAATTTTCATAGTCATGAAAATAAAGAAAACTCTTTGAATGAGAAGGTGGTCTGTACTGTATATATACAGTATGTGTATATATATATATATATATATATATATATATATATATATATATATATATATACACACACACACACACGCGCACACACACTATTAATCATTTTATTACTTGAAACCATGGTGTTACAAGTCACTGGGGATGTCTTAGTAAAGTCTAATGTGTGGGGGTTTATACACAAATATACACACAAGCATACCAAACTGTACTGGGTAATTTACATCCTTCACACGTGTGATCTGCTGCCTAAGTCACATGACCTGAAAAAACAGACTAACTATTAAAGTAATAGGAATTATGAAGAATCAGTGGTATGGTGAGAAATTCATTTTTAGAAAATAAATTCATCTGTATAGTTACATTGATTAAATGGATGGTAGTGGGAAGGTGATGACACTCTAATTAAACAAACCAAATGTGTTTTTACACAAAATCTGATTAAACAGACAGGGGTTTTGATTATAAATGACCTTTTCGGATGTTTTTTTTTACCTTATTATAGCATATGACTTCTTGTTTGACATTCACTTCATGCTATGATAGCCATACACACATGTTTGTGCATTTGGAACGAGGAAATATTTCAGATCTCAAACCCAAAATCCAGATCCTGAGTCACTTATTTGATGCAATATGATAAACTGTGTGTGCAGTTAGTGACTGTGTAGTGAGTGATTCACAACAAGGCAAACGCGCAAAAACCCCAGTGTTTTAAATGATGCCATTAGTAAAACGGGGCTATTGTTTATAAAGGTTCCAAGCAGAATTGTTCTAAACGCATGCATTTCTGTTCACCCTCACAAAAAGGGCAAAAATACTACTAAAAAAAAAGCACACAGACGAACTAAAAGTCCTGCAGAAATCAGGAAACACTCAAAACACAGGCAAACTCAAAGCAAGGCAAAGTGAAGCAAAGGAGCACAAGCAGAGGCAAAAGACTCACAAACAGAGTCCTGTACAGTGTTGCTGTGTTCTCACAGAACACGAACCCAGCGGAACGACGCTCCTTCAGACAGCCGCTGGACAGATTGCCTTCAAATACACTCTTCACCATAAGATACACCGTGCGAGAGCAAGGTAGGAAAAGAAAGAGGCAGAAGCTGAAACCGGGAATAAGGAATCAGAAATACAGAAATGACAAAATGTGTGGGGGGAAAAAGAACTATCGGAAGGGAGAAACCATGAAAAAGAGAGGAACCATAGCGAGAACACACACACACACACACACACACACACACACACACACACACACACACACACACACACACACACACACACACAGAATATAAAACCCTGTTTTTGTGCATATATCAACACTTACAGGCAGGTTCTTGGCTGAGTCCAGGTGTACAAGCAGTAGTGCTGAGGAGAGACCATCATTTGCTTGGCCTTTATCCGCCCTAATACTGCTCAACACCTGCAACATCAAACACATCCTTAATCCTTAAACATCACCAGATTAACCTGCATACACACAGCTGCTTAATTAATTCTCCTCTCACACACATACAGTTTCGCATCACCTGAGCACATTTTTTACATATTGGTCCCAATAAAAGTATAATAAATAAAGTTGGTGATATGTTGAAACAGTCATTTATAAGTGTTGGCCATTTTACAGACACAGGTCAGCGTAGATCCCGTGAGCGGAGCCTCGTGAATATGGCGGAAATTATTCAAACGTCAAACCCAACTAATTATTAGAAATGTGTTAGAAAATCTTGGGGAAAAAAAAGGACGCAATCTGACACGATGTACCTCTAAAAGCTGTAACCGAATCATTTTTGTAAGTGTAGAAATAACACAATTAAGACCCTATACTTGGCAAGAAGATTAAAGGCAAAAAGCTTCAGAGAAGAAAAATCTAAATGTATTCTACTGCACAAAAGTCGCAGTACATAAGAAAAACCATGACGCATGCGGTCTCGAATTCTTAGTGTTTTTCAGCACAATAAAAATTAATAAATAAGAATGTTATTTAAAATAATTTCTATGTATTCATCATTTGAATAGTCCAATACAGGTTTAGTTTGAGCAGATTTAGTGTTTTTTTATGTGTGTGTGTGTGTGGTGTGTTGTGCGCGCGTTAGTTACCTGGTCCAGTTTTTCTGGTGTGGCAAGAGGTGTGAGCCACTCTAGCCTCAAGTGTAGCTTTCCTGATGTCACTTCGTCCAGCACAAACCACTACAAACACACACACACACGCAAATTTATATATGTGTATATATATATATATATATATATATATATATATATAATATATATATATATATATATATCTTAACTTTAAACAAATCTATATATTAAAGCTTGGACTGTCAATAAGCATTCAGTAGAATTTGTCTCTAAAAAAATGTCATGTCAAATAAAACACTGAGATTTGCACAATCCACATTCCAACATCAACATCCACATGAATGAAAAGTTATGTGGAATGGTTTGAACAGTAAAAAGTAAAAGTTAAAGTAAAGTTTACCTGACATTTCATCAATTGTCAGTGATTTTCTGTGTACTTAATTGTACAAAAATATACAAAATATAGACTAAGATTGTATGTGCTTTTTGAACATCCCCTTCCACATCTACTACCCATTTGATCTTACAATATCTGTTCTGAAAAGTTCTTTTCCAGTAGATTTTATAGTGTGCCACAATGGCGTGAGTAAATTCAAGTACTGATGAGGATGAGGAGGACTGGGGTGCAGTCAACATACCAATTCATCCCAAAGATGTTCAGTAGGTTTGAGGTCAGCACTCTATAGCAAGCCACAAGATCTTTTACTCCAAACCATGAAAACCATATCTTCATGGAGCTGGCTATATGCACAGTAGCATTGTCAATTTTGGAAAAGTTTTGGATCTCCTTGTTCAGGTGAAGAGGAAATCTAATGCATCTGCATCCTGCGCCCCCAATTTTGTGGTAACAGTTTGGGGAAGAAACACAAATGGATGGAAAAGTCCAGTGTCCAAATACTTTTGTCCAGATAGTTTATAAGAGATCAGTTTGGGTAAAAATACAGTTCCCAAGTGACAAACCTTATTTAAAGATAAAACAAAAATAGAATTCTATGGGGGGAATAAAAGTTTTACCTCATCAACTTTCTGCTCATTCTCCAACTCATTCAGGTCAACCATAAGCCTGGAAGCAGAAAGAAGTCTATTTAAGACATTTGTAAGCATGAATTCTATACAATTGAAACCATTTATTGATGTTATGTTTCACTTTGTTTAACCTGCTTATTAAACAATTAAACTAAATTGCTAATTAGGATTCAAAGCTAAAAAAGGGTTTTTGTAAAAGAGTAGTAAGAAAGAAAAAAAATAGTAAGTGGTAAATGGTAAAAAAAAAAAAAAAAAAAAGATTGTGACGGTTAACGAGTATGTCAAGCCTATCAAAGAAAATGTACACAAATCAGTGAGAGCATGGTCATGTGACAGTCCTAGGTAAACCCTCTCCCCCTTAACATTAACCCCATGGACAATGTGACAGTGTGGTGTAAAGAATGTGAAAGAATTGGAGTATTTACACAATCATTCTTTTTTTTCCTAAAAATATGTGGGGAAGCTAAAAGTAGCAAGCTGTCCGAGGTAAAAATTATACACACACACACACAGAAAAACTTTTTTAGCATTCAGAGTACACACAATAAACTATAGAATAGATTACAGTAAAAAATATACAGAACATACATAAGTCACTTTCTATCTGTGTGTAAGTGTGTGTTTTCCGGTATGTGATGCTCTGCCCAATATTATTATTATGCCATTAAATAAAAGGACCCCTTCCCATAAAATCATCCTATAAAACTAAAACTTCATGCGCAAAATATTGTGATTTTACCGCATCTAACATACTATATGAAGAAAAGTTCTGGGACACCTGACATTTATGGTTGTTCTCCAAACTGTAAATATAAATTTAAGGTACACTGTTGTATACAGTAGGATGTCTTTGGATGCAATAACAAAAATTTTCCCTGAAACTTGAATTAGGAGACCAAAACCTGTTCCAGCATGTCAATGCTCCTGTGCAATTTCATTAATTGTATATTTTAGATGTTTATATCTTCACAACAAAAAAAAAAAGTCTAATTCTTTTTTGACAAAATTTTTTAAAACAATGTTGTAATATATTTGATTTTTTTTAAACATTGTTGTAAATGCTTATTGTTTGATTTTACAGAAACAAAAAAAACCTGAGCGTGCGTGATTTTGTAATCAAGAGAAATCCCTCATGTACTCCTCAACAAGCAGTCACTAGAAGCTTTAAAATGTCCAAATTAAAGATTGTTAAACTCAATATGTGGATTTAAGTACACTTTTATACATAAACACCTTTTTTTTTATAATACATAAAAAAGCAAAGCATCTAATAAAATAAATGTTTACAAAATCAGATTATTCTATTAATCAAACAAACAAACAATCAATTAATCAAACTAATAAATAATCACCTAATTGAATATTAAAATAATTGTTAGTTGCAGCTATAACTTAAATTCAATCGTATTACAGTAGAAAATTGTAAAATCTTTGCTACAGAAAAATTCACCTGCCAAGGAAGTCATCCTCATCAGGGTCTTCATCAAACAGCTCAATTTCCAAAGACTGCCCAGGCTGATCATACACTAATGCCTGTAACACACACACACACACACACACACACACACACACACACACACACACACACACACACACACACACACACACACACACACACCAGAAATAAGACTACTTCTTAACTACTGAATATAAAATCAGAGCAGCACTGTCTGGCTCTATGAGGCCTCTGTTTTCAAATGTTACACAGCCAACATTATTCAAACAACACAACAAGCTGCTGTCTTTACTTCCTGACATGCGTTACCATGGTATCTTTAGCTATTCAAATCAATTCATTTTTATTTGTACAGCGCTTTTAACATTAGGCCTTAGGACATTGTCTCAAAGCAGCTTTACACAAATAAAGCATTAATAAAGAATGAATTAGATTGTTCTTAATAATTGTACGTTTGTCCCTAATGAGTGTGCGGGTGGCGGCTGTGGCAAGGAAAAACTCCCTGAGATGGCATAAGGAAGAAACCGTCCTTGAATATACTATCGTGATTCGAAATAAGGAATCGCCAAACAAACCTCATATACTTCATTCCATTTGGGATGCAGGCAGTCCTTGATGACCTTGCTGTGAAAGAGCTGATTACCAATCTTAATGACCCCGTACGGATCAGACTTCCCTTTGATTAGACCACCCAGATATGTGTCTTTAGCCAGCAGATCCTGGCCTTCTAGAAAATGTACTCGTAAAACACCCTGTGGAAAACATACAAAAGCAGAGTTGTGAGTGTGTATATAAAGTTAACTATATAATATATAGAAAATTTGGGAACCAAACTAAGTGTCTCACAAAAGTGAGCACAACCCCCACATTTAAGCACAATTTTAGTATCTTTCAAATGGACAATACTATAGAAATGAAACTTGAATATATATTTTAGAGTAGTTAATATGCAGCTTGTATAGCAGTACAGACTTACAGTGCTCCATTAATAACTCAATTTACAGCCATTATTGTCTAAATAAAAACAAAAGTGAGTACACCCTAAGTGAACATGTCAACACTGTGTCCGAAGTGTCAATATTTTGTGTGAGCACCATTTTATCTAGAGCTGCCTTAATCCTCCTGGGCATGGAATTCACCAGAGCTGCACAGGTTGTTGCTGGAATCCTCTTCCACTCTTCCATAGTGACATCGCAGAGCTGCTAGATGTTAGACACATGGCACTTCTCCACCTTCCGCTTGATGATGCCCCACAGGTGCTCAATAGGGTTCAGGTCTGGAGAAATACTTAGCCACTCAATCACCTTCACCTTCAGCATCCTCAGAAAAGCAGTTGTTATCTTGGCGGTGTGTTTGGGGTTGTTATTACAGTATTTCGTTATTAATGCTGTTCGGCTAAGTTTCTGAAGGGACGGTATCCATGTTTCCCTCGATGAACTGCAGCTCCACAGTACCAGCAGCACTCATGCAGCCCCAGACCATGATGCTGCCACCACCATTCTTGACTGTAGGCAAGACACAATTTTCTGGGTACTCCTCAACAGGGCGTTTGTTCTGAGTGGAACCCAAACCTCTGTATGACAAACCTCTGTATGACCCTGGTCACTATACTGTAACCCAGTTTTAGGGTGATACCGATCTTTTTATAGCAAACACCATCTTTGTGGAGAGCAACAATTCTAATTCTCAAATCAGAGTTCTTCGAGGTTCCATTTTACACATCTAGTGGTCAGTATGAGAGAATTGTACTCAAAGCACCTAATCGTAACTGCTCTAATACAAGATGCACATATTTTTATGGTCCTGTCATAAATATGGCATGTGGCTTTGCATGAATAAGCGACGTACAGTACAGCTGTTATCACTTAGGGTGTACTCACTTTTGTGAGATACTGTATTTCGTAAGAGGGCTTGTTTTTTTCTTGTTTCACAACTTCATTTTCTCATGATTTTTTCCTTGTGATCATTATTTATTTTTTCTGTGTATTCGGCATAAGAGCATGTTCTAGAGGCAGCATCATGGATGATCACACTTGATTTTACTTTGATCAGGGACTCAAACTGAAACAGCTCGATGCCTGTGACTGACTGACAACTTTCTCGGACTCTCAAGTTGTGAAACACTTGAGAAGGAGGTTGTCGGGTCTGCAACATTATAGTTTTTCTGTTGGAGTGAGTCTCTGATCAAAGTAAAAGCAAATGCAATCATCATTGATGCTGCAACGATGCTGCCTCTAAAATATGCTCTTATGCGAAATACACAGAAAAATGAAGTACTATCAAAAGGGGGAAACAATGTTTTTTATGTCAAGATGATTAAAAAAACTCATGAAAGAAGATCGTGAACAAAAAAAAAACTTATGGCGAAAAAATTAATTGAGTTGTGATCAAACGACGGCATAAACAAACCACTATAGGATGAAGAAAAAATGGAAAAGGTGGGGCAGGGAATTTCAAACTTAAACTAAACTTAAATTTTTGATAGTTTATGAAAGTTTTGTGTGTAAAACTTAAACATTTATGGGGGTTTAGCAACAAGGAAATACTTATTTGTAAATTTGTGTTGTTGTCTTCTGAGTTTTAAACTCGGAAATTCCCTGTCCCTCCATTTCCAGTTCTTTTTTAAAATCCGATATTTGCCATAATAAGTTGTTGTTTCTTGGTAGAAACCCCCTCCCCTAAATGTGCCAGTTTTACACACAAAATGTTTATAAAACTTCAAGTTTATTTAACGTAAATTTGTGAGTTTTTTCTCGAAATTTTTCTTCCACTCTTTTTTTATCCCATAGTGGCCCTAATATGTCGTCGTATAATCACGAGAAAATAAGAAAGAAAAAAATATTCTAATCCTTGGCCTCTTAGGACTTTTGTACCAAACGCATTTTTGGAACTACATTTTTTAAATCAGGAAACTTTGAAGACAGGAAATGTAATTCTCTGATTTGATTACAGGGGGTGGTATAGGACAACGTTCGCCTGCACTTTGAGCAATGCAACAACCCTACAACCAGTTTTGCATAATATGCTAATCTTGTTTTTGCCTACTGCTCCTAGGGTTTAAGCCTAAAATTTAAAACATACCAAAACCTCTAAAATAAAAAAATATATAAAATCCACTACTTTGTATAAAAACACTCAAGACATGAAACCTTAAAAATGATTCAAACTTGCAACTCACTTGCATTTAAAAACACTGTGCCTCATTTTTCATGAACCAATTTATATATAAAAAGTTTCTATGAGCAAGAAACATAATTATGAAGAATTAAGATCTGGTTCTGTGTGGAAAATACTTGAATACAAGTGCATTTACACACAAGCAGAGTAGATAATGGAAATTTCATGTCTAATGTCCAATCGAATCACGTGCAACGGTGTTAATGCAATTTAATAAATGAATTGTGCTAGTAAATTTTTTTTTAATAGTTACACAAAATAAAATTTTCTACCGAATTATTTGTATATATTATTAGATATACGTGTCATTTAGAAAATAGCATTAAAATAGGTTTATCATGTGTCGAAACACATGTGACCGGATACCTTTGGCATTGGGAAGCGTAACTTGGCCAGTTGTGCCTCTCCCACCAGTGGAATGGTGATTCTGTGGGGAAGCACCAAGTTACTGCAAATAATATCCTCTATCACACCGTCACATACTCCACTGCGAAACACAGAGAGGGAGGGAGAGAAAGAGAGAGAGAGGGATAGAGAGGGAGGGGAAGAGAGAGAGAGTCAGACTGATGATGTACTGCAACACGAAGGATTAAATTCCATTAATTCCAAGACATTTACATTTCCACAACAAAAACACCACCTTATCCTACAGTTCTTTACATCTCTGTTATCAGTGGCACTAACACTGATATCAGATTAGGAAGGTGGGTCTCATTTTGTATACAGGCAGTCTCCAAGTTACGATGGTCCGACTTACGATTTTTAATATTGTAATTGTATTTAATATTACAATTTTCACGGTTTTTTTTTTTTCGCCTTGTGAGTTCAGTGGTTTCAGTGTTGGAGTTTTATTCAGTTTTTTTGGTGTTTCAAAGCCCAATTTCAGCTCTTGTCTCTCCTTTTTATAGTCATCCAAGGACACTGTAACAAAGCATGCCCGGCTCCGCCCTCCACTCGTGAACGGGGGTATATCTCCATTCTAAGTCGGGATTGCCTGTATATGGATATAATCCTCCTAGAAGACTAGAAAACCCTCCTAGGCTTCTCTAATATGAATCAAGCTGAAATGTACATTATATAATATCTGCACTATATTCAAACTACATGCCCCTGAATGTCGTGTACACACATGTGCAATACAGTAATCCCCCGTTTATAGCGATGGTTACGTTCCAAAACCGCCCGCAATAAACGGACGCCACCCCAAAAATGCTATTTAATTTATGCAGTACTGTATTAACATTTTACTTAATTTTATAATCAATCATTATATTTTTACTATTAGTTATGTGGCAAATGTATTTCCGCGATAAACCGGGGGCGCCAGATTCTAAACCGCAGCAAAGCGGGGGATTACTGTATATTGAATAAAAGAGGACTTGTGACTGCTTCATTTATTTGGGTTGCAGTTTCCTAAACTGGCAACTAGAGGGTGTGTATCAGCATTTTTTAGTGATTAGTAGGGTTTTTGTGTGTGTGTGTGTGTGTGTGTGTGTGTGTGTGTGTGTGTGTGTGTGTGTGTGTGTGTGTGTGTGTGTGTGTGTTAAAACACAGCTCTCTGGTTCTACACGAACACAAACATTTACAAGCTTTACATAACTTAAAAAATGTTAATTCATACAAGAAAATACAGAAATATAGAAAGACAGACAGAGACACAAAGAGAAAAGCAAGTAAAAAAACAAAACAGTGTCCATGAAAGGCATCCATAACCATTTATGAGTAAGAATTCTGAAATCCGAGTGTGACGGGAAGAGAAAGCCAGCAGCACAAGCCAAACCACCACCCAGCCACAATAATCACCACACACACACACACACACACACACACACACACACACACACACACACACACACACACACACACACACACACACACACACACACACACACACACACACAGACAGAGAGAGCTGGCAGGAGGTTTGGTGATTGATGCAAAAGGTTCCTCTCTTGGTGTGTCTCTCACAGGCAGAACAACAAGGAGAGCAGCATATCCAGGTGTTTTGTGTGCTATATTGCAAAAGTTAAAAACTATGAAGTCAGTGTTCCTGTTTCTGCCTCGGGCTGTTTCCCTGACAACGACGGCAAACAAGAAATATGGCTCTCGTGGGTTGGATTGACTGTTGCCCAAATAAGTACAATGTAATAATGGAAAATGACTCACTTCAGTCCTGGGATGTCGAGCATGTTAGTCAGACCTGTCCAGTTGATGTCCAACAGCTGAAAAACACACACATACACTTAAGAATTCATTTTTACTTTTATATAAACAGATACAGACTATTGTAGCTTTTTATTTTGTCTGTACTTTCTTATTTATTACACAATCAATTTGGATAAGAATTTAAATGTATATTAAAACATTTGTTTTAAGCAGTAACAATCTAACAAACTATAAAGGTGTGGATTTATCACACACTGGTTCTGAGGATGGTTCCCTCAAAGTCCAATCTATATAAATAAAATCCACACAACAGAGTCAATAATCCATGTGCCTGCATGCACTGGCAGGCAAAATATTATACTGTGTATGATTTCTCTCTAAAACGTCGGGTTTGATACTACAACACTTAAAACTTCTTATCAAACCTTATATTATATGATCTAAAAACAAAATTAAAAGTATCATTGCATATATGAAATATCTTATCTAACCAATGTTATTATAACTCCACACTATTACTGATTTGCCGTATAAGTTGGATAATGCTAACAGCAAGTCTGTAGTTTATTCACAGTTTATTCCTCCAGTGTAAAATGTAAAAAAAAAAAAAAAAAAAAGACAAGGACTTTTCCATTTCAAGCTCATTTTACAACAGTCCCAGGTTGAGCACCACATCAACGCCAATTCCAATATGCTTCAATGTTCAATGTGGCCTTAAACACCAGATGTGTGTTCACACCAGATTCTTTAGGGCTGAAAATCTATAAAATAACAATATTTGTTCTATATGGCATTTTAATCTAAACACTATATGGCAATTGCAGCAGTGCACAACACTGGATCACAAAACACATTGGATTACTGAAATCTTTTACGCTCGTTTCAAGGCTGCAGCTAACCACACTAGCGGCACAAACAGCGTGCACGCCGAGAGAGCCGGAGAGGTAAACACGTTCACCATCTTGGAGCATGAAGTGAGGAGGGCATTCAAGAGAGTGAATACCAGAAAGGCAGCAGGACCAGATGGCATCACAGGTCGAGGTCTGAAAGCCTGCGTTGACCAGCTAGCACCGGTGTTTACTGAGATATTCAACCTCTCACTGGAAAAGTCTGTTGTCCCCCCATGTTTCAAACAGTTCACCATTGTTCCTGTCCCAAAGAAACCCTAGCCCACCTGCCTTAACGACTATCGCCCTTTAGCCTTTACCTCAGTAGTGATTAAGTGCTTTGAAAGACTGGTCAGAGACTTCATCACTGTCTGGCTACCAGACACACTGGTACAGTTTGCGTACCGCCAGATCTGTTCTACTGACGACGCCATTGCTCATCTACTCCACACTACGATGAGCCACCTGGACCACAGAAATGGATGCTGTTTGTGGACTACAGTTCAGCATTTAACACCATAATTCCCTCCACACTCACACACTTGGAGGTCCTGGGACTCTAACTTCCTGACAGACCGACCACAAGCCGTACGGGTGGGCACACACACATCATCCACCCTCACTCTCAGCACTGGAGCTCCCCAGGGTTGTGTTCTGAGCCCCCTGCTGTACTCACTGTACACATATGACTGTGTGGCCACTTCCAACTCCACCACCATCATCAAGTTTGCTGACGACACTGTTGTGGTGGGCCTGATCTTCAACAACGACGAGACGGCCTACCTACAGGAGGTTAAAAGCGTGGAGAGATGGTGCCAGGAGAACCACCTTCTCCTGAACGTCAGCAAGACTAAGGAGTTGATAGTGGACTTCAGCACGAAGCAGGAGCGGTCATACCAACCATAAAACATCAACAGGACCCCAGTGGAGAGAGTGGACAGTTTCCAGTACCTAGGTGTTCACATCACACAGGACCTGTCACACCAATACCCTGGTGAAGAAGGCCGGCAGAGTCTGTACCATCTGAGACGCTTAATGGACTTTAAACTACCCTCTCAGGTGCTAAAGACTTTTTACACTGGCACCATTCAAAGCGTTCTGACGGGTAGCATCACTTCCTGGTAACTTCCACTTCCTGCATGGACAGGCGAGCCCTCCAGCGGGTGGTGCGGTCAGCTGAATGTACCGTTCACACTGAGCTCCCTAACCTGCAGGACATCTACAGCACAAGGTGCAGGGCCAGGAAGATTGTGAAGGACCTTAGCCATCCCAACAATACACAACACAGCGAGAATGAGGAGGAGCTTCTTCCTGTAGGCCATTCAAAGTTTAAACCAGGAAACACCCAGGATCTAAAAACTGGCCCACTCTCTCCATCTTCACACTTTTTCTCTGCACATATTTTTCTTCACGCACTACGACTCTTTGAACTCTGGACTGTCACTTTAGCTCTGGACTCGCACAGCACAGTGCGCTTTATATTTTATACCACACCATAACACACACAGACACTTTATGGACAATCACATAAACCACCTTAAATTGTTTACTGATTTACTGTTTACTGCTATAAGCATATTTTGTATATACACCTTTTTTCTCATTTATATCTTTATATATTCTTATATTTTATATAGTTTTATACTTTATTTATCTGCCTTCTTTTTCTTTGTTTTATTTTTCTTCCCATCCTATTTCCTCATGCCGGACCGTCGTAAAAAGCATTTTACTGTATGTATGTGTATGTGACAAATAAAATTTGATTTGATTTGAAATGTATTGAATAAACATTAGGATTAGAAATGACTTATCTACAACAATATCTCCTTTTTTTTTAAACCAAGTACAAGGAATAAATGCTTAATTGTCTGTCTACATTGACACGTTTTTCTCAGAGTGGTCACGGGAATGGTGCATGTGTTTTGCTGCACTTTGTTTAGTATAGAACAGGCCGTGGAGGTCAGTGAACTTTATTTTACTAATACAGTAGGTGGACCATAAGATATGGGCTTTTTAAACATCCCATTTTCACATTTAGTCCCCATTTGCTGTTAGGATAACCTTCACTGTTCTGGGAAAAATGTTTCACCAGATTTAGAATGTGCTCATGGAGATTTGTGGGTTTCAGCCACAAGGGTGTCAGTGAAGGCAGGTACTGATGTAGGTGAGGAGGCCTGGGGTGCAGACAGCGTTACAGTTCATCCCAAGGTGTTCAGTAGGTTTGAGGTCAGAGCTTTGTGGCAGGCCACTCAAGATGGTCTATTCCGACCCATGGCTTTGTGCACAGGGGTGTCATGCTGGAACAGTTTTAGGTCTTGGATTCAAGTGAAGGGAAAATGTAATGCTATCACATTCAAAGACATACTACATAATTAGGTGTCTACAGTTTAAAGAAGAACCTCATATGGCTGAAAAAGTAATATGTCCATATACTTTTAACTATAACGTGCATCAGTTGAACACTAGAAAATAGATGAATATCAAATCCATTGTTGTTTTTTAATATTATTATAAAGGCTTTATATTTGGCTTAGTAGAACACGCATTTAACAAGCTTCCCCCCCCCACCCCACCCCAACATTTTTATAAATTAATAAATAAATAAATAAATAAATAAATTCTTCTCTTGTCAGCTCTATAATTGTGCTGTGTGCACATCTGTTCATGTCATTTATCAGTCCTGTCATTGTCTATAAAGAGCACAGAGCACTCGGAAACTCTTTGTTAGATGCCCTGACAGTTTAATGTCAGGCAGCAACACTGGAGTCAAATTTCCCCCAGGATAAAACATGATAATATGTATACTGTTTTGAGGGACTACTTTGAATGTTGAATAGAACAAACAGATAATAGACAAGTCCATGTGTCCCTGAAGCTCACTTTCCATACATACATAATCCTGTGACCAGGCAGGATTTACAGCAGGAAATGCATTTATTAACAAAATCTCTAACTTCACTGTGAATGAGCTGGTACAGAAACGAGAACATTAAAATGAGCGCATTAATATAAACCCACCATTTATTTTACTGTTGAAAATATTTTAAACTAGGCTGCTAATGAAAAGAAAATTCAACTGTGTTGGTGTACAATTACAACCACATGAGGAGTGATACCACTAATGACACAACCTGTATGTTAATTGGTATTTCCACACACCCAGTGTAAAATGCTTTCGTGCTCAAATGTAAAAGCAGCTGAAAGTCTCAACTTTTATATATATAAAAAAAACAAAAAAACAAAAACAAACCACACACATTTCTTACTTAGCTGCTCTTTATGTACGATGCATACAGATAACACTGCTACTCTTTCACCTTTCTTGTCCAAATCATGTTTTACCATTTACCGTATTTTCCGGACTATAAGCCGCTCTTTGAACCCCGCGGCTTAAACAACGAAGCGGCTAATATATAGACGTTTGACGTTTGACCTGCCGCTCACTCGGACTGTCTACAGGAAATGCGAATCATTCGTCACGCTGAAAACAACCGGGCATGAAAAAACACACGTCACCTGTGTTCTGAGCTGCACGGCATCGGGAGAAAAGCTTCACCGATGGTGATTTTTAAACGCACGACGATGCCAAAAGATAAACTCCCGAGAGAAATTGTTGTGAAAGGAAGCAGGAAGACAGTGAACAATGACTTTCTTGGTAGGCTACTGTTTAGATACAAGCCGTATAACAGACACTGTCTTTCGTTAAAGCCTGTAAAGTCCATTAGTTTCAATGTAGGCTTATAGACAGGTGCGGCTTATTTATGTTCAAAATAAAAATCTTTGGAAAAAATTCAGTGGGTGCGGCTTATATGTGGGTGCGCTTAATAGTCCGGAAATTACGGTATATATTAGTACAGTAACAGATTACTCTGAATTTTTTCAACTCTATTCAGTATTTATTTAAGCTGCACCGTTTTTTCTTCATTATTCATCCAAAACAAGATCACAGCAATACTTCGAATCATTATCACAAATGATAGAAAATTGATTCGACCCTTTAGGGGTGTACAAAATGTCATTTCTTTCATGTTTTCTAGAAAGACTCAAGTAATATTACATTAGCTAAAATAACTAGATATTTTATAACTGGATATTTCTCTGTATGAATGCTCTATATTTACTATGAACTTTCGCTTGTACTATAAACAAACCGTTTGGTTATAGTATAAATATAAATGCATATTATAATATAAAATGCAGCCCTTGGTTTAGTAATACATCATAAGTACACATGTTTGGCTTTCTCCTGTTCATTGTCTACACTAAAGTGTCATTTTCCGGTCACGGCCTCTGTCAGTATTCACTAAGGACCATAGTGACCGCAGCTGTCTTTTACCTTCTAATTCTCAACTGTTCAGTTACAGTGAACCTGTGACCTTCCTGTCAGGTCAATCCAGTTTCGCAATTCTTCTTTGACCCTTTTCATCAAGAACTGCCAAATGAGTGAGACGTTCACACCATTCTTTTGTTAAAAAATTAAATCTATTAACTGATCTAAAAATCAGACGATCAGGTGTTTGTTAATTTCCAAAACCAACCTGATTGTTACGAACAGTCAAGCTATGATTACATAAGGAGCTGCAAGTTGCCTCACACAGATTATGCTTGAATGTGTCTATTTAATTCATCATCAAGCAAACAGCTTTTATGAAACCGAGTCAAAGTGGTGCTTTGGCTTTATCACTCACTGTGACCTAATGCAACCTTAACAATCGAACAAAAAGTCATGCACCAACATCTTCAATTTAATCGTTGTTACTTTGGCACTTCCAGTTAGAGAATACTGACCGTGACCGGGTAACATACAAGTCATTACTCCTGCGGTTATTTTCAGATTGCTCTCTTTTGTCAAAAAAATAAAAACACGTCATTTAATCCAGAATAAATCTAAGCAGTATAAATCAGTGCATAAATATAAGTAGGCAGCAAATACATATACACTGGTTATAAACCTATGCTCCTATATACCTTATAGCAAATTGTTTTTATGGAGTTTTAGGTTGAAATAATGAAATCTAATAATAAAAATATTATAATTAATTTTATAATGAAGTGAATTGTTATTAAAGTACAGTATTGTATACATAAAATGTCATTTTTAGAGTGGCGTCACGGTTTTATCACGGTTTTTCGTTTATCGCGGGAGGTTTTGGAACGTAACCACGGCGATAAACGGGGGGTTACTGTACTAGTCTTAATGGTAAACTAATAACTGCCCAGTGCAAGATGACATTCCCAATGAACAAATAAAACAAGGTCAAACGTGTCTACGTCTAAACATTTATTACAAGGAAATAAACGTCTCCTTTATCCCCTATATAAATCGTTAATTTAATTATCGTTAATATAAACGGCATGAAATCGACACTTCTATTTACTTTACTTGTTATGTTTTGCAGTGCAGGTTGAAACCACATCAGCCAATTATTGTTAATGTTCTTTCAGAAAGCATGCAGCCATTTGAAGCAGCAGGTGTCAAACCTGTCTTTGCTCATAACTTCGAAACCGCATGTCAAATTTTCATGTGTAAGAAACACTTAGTTAGGAAGTGTAGGTGACGTAAAATGAATGGTAATATAGGATTCATCGGGAATAAGGCTTCTGATTTAGCTATGGCCGACTGAGGATTCGCTCTGAAACAGACTCTGTAAAGCTCAGGCAGGAACCAGTGCCTTTGGCAATCAAACAAACAGCTCTGTGTGAGTGAATATTTGAGTCACGGGACAGAAACCGCCACTGTAAATGACCACACTATAAAATTAACAGGCGCCTACTATCAAATTTTAGAACGGACATGAAACACAAAGACACAAAGAAAAAACAATGAGTTCGTTTGTTTTCTAAAACAAACGAATGCTCACTAAACCTTATTTCTAAACTAGTCTTTTTTGTTTTGTTTTTTTTGCTTCGAATGTTGTGACTGCGATACACACATCCAAACACAGCCCAACATTCGTGCCACACCCTAATGTGCTCTATAGTAAACACCCAACCCTTAAGGCAGGGATGAAACAAAACACACACAAACACACAGTAAAACATTCTTCACCAAACATGGGCATGCCTGCGACGCTCAGCCTGTTTCCGCAGAGACGGCACAGAACAATGAAGAGCTTATTACTGGATTTTGCTGTGCACAAATTGGGAAGATAAACAGTACTGGCAATACAGATCCCCTGCACACCACATTATATACAGCAAACACTGCACAAGCTTCAGGCCCAGGCCATTCTGACTTGTTAGTATTGTGTTTGTGCCATGAAATGTTTCATTGGCAGCACAAATAGTTCAATTCTCAGCACATAGGGTCTATTAACAAACAACAAAATAACGTTCTACCATATGAACCCATCCTTACAATAACTCCACCACCACCATAATAATCATCACCACCACCATTAATTCCAGTGGCTGATCGAACACTTAGAAAGTGGGCTTTTGTACCATAATGATGATTCTCTATAACAGTTCCAGTTGACCTCAAATTCATTTTTGTAAAATGACCAAAAACCCACAAAAAGAAATGATGGAATAAAGCCTATTGCCTTCTTGTCTGGCATGTCCGTAGCTTATGCAATCAATCAGATTAGCTTTACTTCATTTCCGGGGTTAAATCGGATCTTGCCGATGGGAGTTGATGGCGCTAGAGATGCGATTCGATCTTGAAGGTTGTATACTCATGAGAAAACTGGGATATAAACAGGCCGCCAGGGCAGAGACAAACGCTTTTCGTTTTTGTAAGTCACAGAACAACCTGTTAGCACTGTTTTGTAATAAATGTTTTTATACTTTGTTGCATGAGCACAAACACTAAGGTTCCTTCTAGTGCTATTTAGCCTTATTCTGCATATTTTTCCTGTCAGAACGAAACACCCTCTAGATTTAATCTCAATTAGTTTTTTTTATTATTATTATTAAATGTACGTGTAACAGTGATTGAGAAGGTGCATGTTAAATCAGAGATAGAAAATAAATTGCATGTACTCACGTTACTGTATTAATGTATTGCAGTAGTTTTTTTGATGCACTTCTACTACTTCTAGTAGTTTTTAAATTCTATAATGTAGGATGTTTTGCCTCAAATATTGAATTTAACTACATTTTAAATTATATCCGTTACTGAGTAAAAAAAAAAAAATATATATATATATATATATATATATATATATATATATATATATATATATATATATATATATATATTTTTTTTTTTTTTTTTTTTCCTCTGCACTCCGGAAACTACTGCTCTTATTCTCATAAATGACATTATAACAATATTTTTAGTTTTTACTTTTTTTTATTAATATTTTATTTATTTATACTTTTTTTGTCGTTATTGCTATTTTATTTATCACAGTGTTCCTTCAATTAAAAACTACTAGTTTGACATTTATAAACCCCCCCCCTCATAGTTTCAGACTATTTAAAGATATTGGATTTTAACTTCCCATCTAGCAGACCTCACTGGTCAGGATAACTGTGCAGATGATTAGCTGAATGTTTGCATTTGCAACAGAAACCAGGCAAACCGCTGAATAGAATGTAATTATATACTTCTTATTCCTGTTACTCCCTAATATCTGAAGTAACATCTCAAAAGTGCTAAATCAAAAATTGGTGGCACTTATATTCAGTTTTCCCACATACTATATAGCCAAAAGTAAGTGATGCTACCACATCTGTTTTTGTTTACCATTAAGTTGTAAGCACACAATTGTTTAAAATGTTTAAAAAGAGAATGTATGGCTGTGATGATCAGGTGTCACATACCTTTAGCTATTTAGATTCTAGATTCTGAGGTAGTTCACTAACTGATTAAAGCTTTCAGCATGTGAAGTATTTTCTTTATGGCCTTTTTTTTTCCCAGTTTCATTTTCTTTGAAACTACACTAAAGATGTTGCCGGCCGATAACGCAAAATATTTCTCTAACAGCCAACCATTAAAGCCAATTTCAGAAAAACTCTCTGTTTAAACAGAAAGAAAGAAGGCATCCGGTGATCCTCCCAAATACCAGACTCAAAAAATAGATTTTATGGGTTCGGTAGGATTTAAAGATTGTTTTTAAAGGTTTGTTTTAAAAGGATTATGATGGTACAGACTGAATGACTATCACAGACGTGCTGTTATATGAAATCAATCAACATTTGCTGAACTCTTGAATCATAAATATCAAATAAAATTTCTAAGACAGCACAAAACACATTAATAGTATTTCTGGCTATAACATGCTATTGTTGCTATAGTAACAGCTCATACAGAAAAATATAAGAAAGAAAGATATTAAGATAATAATCTTAATTAAAAATACAGTGGTCCCCTGGAACTCGCGGGGTTTTTTTTCAAGGGTTTTTTCAAGTTTTGAATCCACGAATTTTGGACACACCCCCGCAGCCCCTCTGGTACATTAGTGAATTCATCTAGACATTGTTATTTTATAAATTTAATAGTGTACAGATTTTGACCAAATACATAGTTTAAAATATTATTCCTAACGTTCTTGCGAATTTTAGGATAATACGTGCTGTTAGTTAAGTTCCAAATGAGAACCGGTGAATTATTGGGGGTTGACTGTAGTATAATATATATTTTATAGATGTAAGATTAATCCATGGCTCAGTCTGCACAAAAGCTATTTGATGTTTAATGTACAGTTAGCAGTGAAGTGGATTATCCTGCTGATAACAGGTTTACATTTGCCAGAAATTTACAGATACACACGTTTATATAACTATATGGATAAAAATAATGGTTCATTATTATTCCCAGAATTCTAGAATTCTGCCTGCTAAAAATCATACACAGAGATGAGCTATGAGATTCCATTATTTGAATAAGTTTGTGGTAACGAGTGTGTAGACGACCACCGGTTTGTGAATGGAGCACGGTGCCAGAAGAACCAAGCAGTGAGAATCACACCAGTTGGTGATTTGACTGATCTGTGCTCGTAGAGGAGAGAGAGAGAGAGAGAGAGAGAGAGAAAGAAAAGAGCCTTGTTGAAGGGAAACGTTGAGCAGGGCCGACTGTGCGCATGTGTGTATATGTAAAAAATGTAAAAGTGGGACATGAAAGTGGCAGAATAAATTCAGTTCTGCTTGGTGAATTTTATCTCCCGTGTCATTTGTCTTTCACCCTGAGCCAGTGAGCTCTCCACCAAGTTTTATTAAATAGTTATTTGAGTGACAGCAAACCAGAAAAAAACACCTAGCACCTGGACTTTCTCTACTTTCCCCCCTACTTTTCCTTCCTTTGCATAAAATCTTTTGCACAATTGCACAAATGACACTTTAACACTGGACTGACACAGCACAGTCTTACTCTAATATTAGCACATAGACACTTAAGCACCAATCACACTGGGACACTTTAAATCTGGACTTGTCAATATATTTGTTACACACACACACACACACACACACACCACACACACACACACACACACACACACATATATATATATATATATATATATATATATATATATATACGTAAAAAAAAATTATATATATATATATATATATATGTATATATGTATATGTATAATACATTATATAAAAAAATATATACAAATTTTTATCCCTTTGTGTGTGTGTGTGTGTGTGTGTGTGTGTGTGTGTGTGTAAATATATACAAATTTTTATCCCTTTGTGTGTGTGTGTGTGTGTGTGTGTGTGTGTGTGTGTGTGTGTGTGTGTGTGTGTGTATATATATATATGTATCAAATACAATTTGGTTTGGCAGACAGAAGGTGTGTGTTACTTATATGCATGTTTGCTACATCTTCAATAATAACAAAGTTGCTGTTGTTAACACATCGTGCCATTTATGTTATATTTCTCATTTTAGCATTTTCTTCTCCAGTTCATCAAACTTACATTGTGCCCAAATGATCAACATTGACGTTCAATAAAAAAAAGGCAAATGACAGTAATAAATCATCCATTTAGCCCAGTAATGCAGTTAGGAAATGTTTCTACCTCAGTCTGTGTGCAATTAGGATGGTACAGTCACAAGGAAGAACATTAATATAGAAGGGTGATTAAACTGACAGGAACTACCTGTGCATACAATGGTAGGATGATGTTCAAATCAACCAGAATTGAGTTTTCAGACACACTGTGCTATAACGAATCATTCAATTGATTTATAAATGGTTAAAAAACATGAAATTCATCTTATGTCACAGAACTGGCCAAGAATTGCAATTTATTATTTAATACTTCAGTAAATGCTATTACTTCCTTTAATATACTAACTTTATTTCAGAACCTACAGTTGTGCTTGGATTCGGGATCTTACCAACCGAAAGACAGTGTCTGTTACACGGTGTAACGGGTGTAATATGTTGTGGCTCGTTTAAGAGAAGAGCGGTATTTTGGGAAAAGCCTGCCACCGCATTTTTCTGCTATTACTGCATGTGTGCAAGACCGAGGAATATATCCTTATTATTTTCTGATGCTCATTTCTAAGTTTCTTTGACTAACCCGTAATGCTGTTGGCAAGAAAAATTAAAAAGCACGAGTTTTGGAAACCTGTCTGTGCTTATATGATTTTTGTTGCAACTGGAGTTAGTGAACTCTCCCTTCACCCAGACTCAACACGTTACAACGGCTTGTATCTAAACAGTAGCCGACCAAGAAAGTCATTGTTCACCGTCTTCCTCCTTCCTTTCACAACTATTTCTCTCAGGAGTTTATCTTTTGGCATCGTCGTGCGTTTAAAAATCACCACCGGTGGAAGTTTTTTTTCCCGAAGCCGTGCAGCTCAGAACACAGGTGAAGTGCGTTTTTTCGTTTCCGTTCGGAGATTTCATTGGTCTAATGTTATGTCGCTCAGTTTTTTGGCTTGAAGTTTGTGAAACCGGGAAAAACCCAGGAAAAATTCATAAATTAGCCGCTTCGTTGTTTAAGACGTGGGGTTCAAAACGTGGGAAAAAAGTAGCAGCTTATAGTCCGAAAAATACAGTATTGATAGTGTGAGCATATGTGTGTACTTGTTTAAACCTATTCTCACTACTGTGCATATTTTAAAATGAAAATACTTGGAGAAAGAGAAAATACAAAAATGGTGTGTGTGTGTATGTATCTCACCGGTTTTTTGAGGAAGAAAACAGATAGTGCTCCAATTAGAGGCATGTCACCCAGCAACGGCTCCATGATGACCCTCAACACTCCATGCAGCTAACAACACATAAAAACAACACATTAGTTACTTATTACCTATTACCTACTTATTACTATATTTATTTACTAAACTAGACTTTTGTTATTAAAGTATAAATATGTTTCTTCCTATTAAAATGTATAACAAAAATCTGTTCGTTTAAGTAGAAATTCTACACAAAAGTATCAGAACATGGCTTTTTCAGCCATATATGGTTCCTCTCCAACCTGCTATTACAAAGTTGGAGGCACACAATTGGATTGGATGTTTCTTGATGAGGTAGAATTAGATTTTCCCTTCACTTTAACCAGGAGACCCAAATATTTTCCCAAGTGGCAATGCCCCTGTGCACAAATGAGCTCCTTAAAGATATACTTTACATGAGTTGGACTGGAGAATCTTGAATGGCCTTCTATAAAGCTCTGATCTCAACCCTACTGAACACCTTTGGGATGAACTGGAAACCTGGCTGCACCCCAGGCCTCCTCACCTCAACTACACCAGTACCTGACTTTACTAACACCCTTGTGGCTGAATGAATCACAAATCTCCACAAGTACACTCCAAAATCTAGTGGACCGCCTTCTCAGAAGAGTGGCAGATATTATAACAGGAACAGGAGACTAAATGAGGAATGTGATGCTTAAAAAGCATAAATGAATCAGCAAATTGATATAAGACTTGATGTTGCCAATGATATACAGGAACACTATTTTAAAATGGAGTGGTTGCTGAATCAGTATGGGATTAATGTAGCAGTTTAGCAAAAGTGGATAGATCATAATAACAGCCAAATCAACCCCAATTTCCTGACAGATCTTTCCTCTGGACTGATCTCCAGCCAGGAATATATCAGATGTTTCGGGGACAACTGACCACTGTACTGTATACGGACAAGTAAAATGAAATCATGAGATAATCTTTGTTAAAAAGGTCACATTTTACACCATTCAAAAAAAATTTTAATTACATAAAAAGCAGAGACACATGAATAGATACAGTGTAGACACACATACCTGGATGCTGGTGATTCCTGCTCGGCAGTAGTATTTCTTAACCTCCACATCGATCTCAGTGTTCCCAACAAAGCTAAACAAAAACAAAAATGTACAATAAATGTCGCTGTGTTCTCAAACTTGCAGCTACTCATCGGCGAATGAACACCAGCTCCATCGTGCATCTCACCTGATTTGCAAGTCCATGATAATCTGTCTTTTGTCGACATTCTCGGTGTAAACCTTCACACCGTTTACTCTTAATGCCTGCGGAGAAAGAACAAGCATGTGAGGGAAAAACTAAATTGAAGACAGAAAGGCACTGCAACAGATCGTCCCCTTGTGCCCCTGATTTGCTTATGTACTGAATATTTGCATTCTTCAACAATTATGTTTGTGCATCTCGAAACACAATGCGCACTATGTTCTGGTGCTCACATGCGCTGCACAGTTTATCATCAACTTCTGTGCCCCAGATTAGATCAAATTAACCAACCTTTTATTTCGTGTGTTCCTGCAAGGAAAATTGTAAATACTACATGGTGGAATGTTTCAAAAGCAGCACTGAACACTGGCCAATATAAACTTAGTAGATAGACTTCAGTTCCATCACAAAAAGAGACACACAAGGTCCTGTAATGATATTACAATAGGCTGACTACATAAGTGTGTGTGTGTGTTTGTTTTGGGGATTAAGTGGATTATATAGGCATCCTTAAATATTTGGGCAGTGACTTTTTTTTTTGTCATCTTGCCTCTATAGAGCATTTAAAATGAAGCTTTTAAGATGAGATTCAGGTGTAGACATTCAGCTTGAATTCAAGAGGTTTAAAACAAAACAAAAAAAAACACTGCATTAACAGTTTATGTTCTTTTCCCACCGGCTCCAATTTAATGATCTAAAATCTAGACCACCAAATGCTGAGTTTCCTCCCCTGAGATGCTTTGCCTGGCCTTTAGTACAGCCGGTGCTTGTTTGTGAGTCTCTCTGCCTTAATTTTTTTTTTTCTCCAGTAATTGAATTCTGTTGAGGTCAGGCATTTCAGTCAGCAAACGAACCCTTGGGTTGCTTTTGCAGGATGTTTAAGGTCAATATCTCTCTATGAGTTTAGAAGCATTTGACTGAATCAGAGCAAAAAGTAAAGATTTATACACTTCAGAAGTCACCAGTCACATTATCAATAAACCCCAGTAACCATGTTCCATTGACAGCCATACATCTACATGCCATAAAGCTTCCTTCACAATGTTTGACAGATGATGTGGTATGCTTTGGATCATGAGCCCTTCCCTTTCCTTTACTATGCTCTTGGTTAATCTTTGTTTCATCTGTCCAAAGAATTGTTTTTTAGATTAGGTTTTTTTTTTTTTTTTTTTTTTAGAACCTAATCAAGCCTTTCTATTTTTGAGTGTTTTGCCAGTTGTTTGCATCTTGAGGTAAAACCTCTGTATATGCATTCTTGAAGGTGTCTCTTGATTGAAGACTTTGACAATCATATAAGATGACTAGATATGAAGGGATTTGTCATCGTCAAAGTCACAATGCTCCTCTGATCTTCTAGGACTGCTGGTGTTGTTGAGCTTGCCAATGTAGTCCGTTCTTTAATAACGTACCAAATTGTTGAGTTGCCAGGAATAGCAACCGATACAAATTCAAATGATACAAATTCAACACTCAAATTCAATCAACTCCTTAATTAGAGATAAAGAAAATACAAAAATTGCAATAATTTTGTTAAGCCCCTTGAATTAAAGCTGCAAGTAAGCACTTCAGAGTTTATTTTAGATCCATATTTCAAAATTATAAACATTTTATCACTGTAGAAATACTTTGACATGGATTTGGATTATACATTTCTCCAACATATTCTAAGATAAAACAACCAGGGTTTACAGTAAATGGTGTATAAAGGCACCTTGTCTCCCATGTCAATCTTGGTGAAACAGAAAGAGCTGAGATGCGCATTGGCTCCTTTGACGGCCGGTTCGATGGTCTCACGGAAGAGTTTGTCAACAAACTGACAAATATATGGCCACATCTGATGCACTGTCTGAGATGTGGAATATGGAAAAAGAGGCAAAAGAAGAAAGATATAAAGGCAGAGAAAGAGAAGGACAGAGAGAAAGATTAGTATTTCGGTATTAATTCAACTGTTGAACAAAAAGAATTCAATATACAGCACACCCAGACAATCATATTACAATTTCAATAATAATTTTATTATAAAATATTACACATCAATAGCAATTACTACATAAAGCATGTAATAACAGTATGCAGTAAAACTATATTGCAGTACTGTAATATACTACTGTATTACAGCAAAGTCGATATCTCTTTGTATTATATAGACCAACATAACAGATTGCCAACGTCGAGTGATCAAAACATTATCAAAACCTATACATTATTTACACTTTACTAGAAAAAGCACCTGTTCATCTCATGCTAATTAAATTCAGCCAATTAGTTCAATGCATAAACTTGTGCAGTATACAGGTGGAGAACTTCAGTTAACGTTCACATCAAACAGCAAAATTGGGAGGAACAGGATTTCACTGACTTTTGACATAGTTTTTGGTGCCAGAGTTTACACAAAACGCAGTGACTGTTACGTGGGCGTAAATAACCTCTTCATGATAGAAGCTAGAGGAGATTGGGCCAGACTAGTTTGAGCATGCTAAACATAGGGAAGAAGAGGCAGTGGAAGCGGAAGACCAGCAGAAGACAACTACAATTTCCACCCCTGTCAACCAGGAGAAGGAATGTGAAGCTACAGTAGTCACAGGTTAACCGTAACTAGACAGTTGTCCACTGTTGCCTCAGATTCCTGTTCTTGATTAACAGAAGTAAGACCTGACATGATCTTCTGTTGTTTACAAACTAATTCATCTCAAGGCAGTTTATTCAGAATCTCAGGAGATCAACCATTTCTGAAATATTCAAACCAGCCCCTCTAGGACCAAGGTCCAAATCAATGAGAGACCAGCAAGTGTATACAAATGAAAATAACTCATACCACAATGTATCTAAAGACTAAGTCCTAGATAGCTAAAGCTACAGCTGATCATCTGAGACTATTAGCCAATAACTAAACAGCAAAAAAACCAAACACATTAACATGTTCCTGGATAATATACCCATAAATACACTGAACCTTTGGACATTTGTGCAGCTATTAAGCGTAAGGTCTAGAAAACACATTCTTTGCTATGATAACCTGTAGGGGCCCTAGATAATGAGTTCATTCACACAGAACACACAAGCTGATCAAGCAACAGTCAAGCGATCAATCGTGCGCTCGGAGCTCATCACTGACACAAGAGTCAGCTTCAGAAATTTCACAAACGCTTCTCTGAAAAATACCACATGAGAATAGCTTCTGAAAGAGCTTGCTTTAGTATTGGCATTTTTCTATAGCCTGATTAGATTGACGACTGAGGGAAAAAAATAAATAAATAAAAGGCATAACGAAGATCACGTTTCAATGGTGCACATTAAATTTTGTTCAAGATCGTAGTTCCAGTGGTTTTTGGTCATTGAGGCATTTTGTTAAACTGTGACTAGACTAAAAAAATTTGGACAAATATCTGCTAAGGAAAGCATAAATATATATCAAATTAGGAAAGACGTAATTATCCAGAAGACCACAAGAAATCTCACATACTGTGTGGTGAAAAGCATTGGGACACCTGCCTTTTCCAGCCATGTGTGGTCCTTTTTAACCAAGTTTTTAACCACAAAGTTGGAGACACAGGATGTCTTTAAATGTGGTAGTATTTAATTGTCCCTTTAATTAAACAAGGAGAGACAAACCTGTTCCAGCATGACAATGCTCCTGTGCACAAATCCAGCTCCATAAACGTATGCTTTACATGGTTCGGAGTGGAAGATCTTGAGTGGCCTGCTATTAAGAACCTGACCTCAACCCTACTGAGCAACTTTGAGATGAATTGGAACACTGACTGTGCCTCAGGCCTCCTCATACATCAGTATCTTTTTTAACTATAGCCTAAATGTGCACAAATCTCCACAGCCACACTCCAAAATCTAGTAAAACATCATCCCAGAAGAGCTGAGGTTCGAACGGAGACTCAATGTGGAATGGGATGTTCAAAAAGCACTTTTGTGCATGTAGTGTATCTCATGTTTAGATGAAACATTAATATAAATTAGGGTGGAAACGATTCCTCGAGTAACTCGAGTAATTCGAATACAAAATTGAATCGAGGCAAATTATTTGTTTAGTTTGTTCTTTGTTTAGCCCATTAAACCGCGGTCCCCAATCTTTTTATAAAAATAAAATTATACGACCGGCATTAAGACTGGTATTTTCTAAATATAATAAACGTGAATCCACTGTGTTGATTTTTGTTTATTTTGCTCGCTTAGGGGTTTTAATTTAGTGCTAATGTATTATGTGCTATCGGCCGGAGCAGCCCCTTTAAGAAGGTAAGACATGTGACCGAGGCATCATGACGTGAATCAAGAGTGAGTCATTTAAACTACACACAGAGCACTGAGTTTCCCCACGGACCATTATTACTGACGCACCACCGCTAAACTCCGCGCTCTGGACAGGTAAACACTATGGAAGCCCATTGCCACTACATAAAAATAAAAAAAGTTTGCCTAATCCTGACTATTTCTTGCAATTCTACCTTTTTGTTTTTAGCCAATCGGGCAGCGTCAGCCCATCTGTAGTGTCAGAAAGCTTTACACATTAAAAACGAAATAAGCTAAAATCGATAGAATCGCATGGCATCAAACTAAGTCTCCAATCCCTGGAGAGAGATCTCTGTCTAACAATCAGCTCTGGAGGAGATGAAGCAAGACAGATGAAGCAGAGGAGCCTTGTTTATACACCAACAGCTTCAAACTTCAGGCCAACAACATGGATACCACCAGAATGTAGCACCAGATATGTTGGTTGTTTACAAGAAATAAAGTCTAAATTTGGCAATATAATTTTTTTCTGTTGCGAAAAAAGGCTTTGATGCAAAACTGAAGATGCTGCAGAATGAGAAATGGGGTAACGGGGGGGACAACAGTGAGGGGCGAGAAGAAGATTCAGGCCAAAAAAAAAAAAAAAAGAGTTTACAAAAGGTTTGGGATCATTTCAAACTAAAGCACCTTTTTTTAAAAAATCATTTGAAATAGATTTTTATATTTTTATTTACGATTTATTTATATATATGTATTTGCATTTTAATGTAATGTGACAATTATCTGCACTAAATGGGTTTAATTTTCACAGATATTCTTTTATTACAATTTCAGCAATAAAAATGTACATTTAAAAAAAAAAAAATGTAAGAGTCCCGTGTTATTTTGTATTAAATATTTAGTATTGCTCTAAATAGTATTCTTCTAGTATTAAAAAGTCCTTCTTACCAGATGGAATAATCGGTAGAATGTTCGATTGCTAATATAAACGATGGCTGCAGTCATAATTTAAATGCTTTGTTGCAACAAATAAAACTGGTTTTTTGAGATTCACATGATTGTGAATTGAGTCATAACTAAAGCTTGTTCCTTAAAATTGAAACTAAACAATGATCTACTGCAAAATATCGGGGTGTGTGTGTGTGTGTGTGTGTGTGTGTGTGTGTGTGTGTGTGTGTGTGTGTGTGTGTGGGGAAATCTTGCATTTCAGCGAGAAATACAAGTGCATCTTAAGACATTCCACAGCAAACTGACCATCAACGATTACAGATTTGTGTTTTTCTGACCACTTCAGCATAATCTGGTGGTGTACACATACACATACACACACACACACACACACACACACACACACACACACACACACACAAATGTGTAAAAACAGTAGAGCCTCACACAAATACACACCTTATTGAGCCATTCCACTCTCTCCACATCAGGAAAATGAACCTGCAACAGAAAAACATTACAACATTAATATTTAAGTACTGTCTTCTGCTTATTTATAAAGAAGTAAATCATGAGATGATTCTTATATAATGCAACAGCATGTCATTCTTTTCCAACTTCTCTCATTCTCTCAGACAGGAAAAGCCACTTTACATAATTGTAGGAAGTAATTCAGGGGAGTTATACATGCAATGAATTGCCTAAAAAAAAATAAAAAAAATAAAAAAATGTGCTTTTTGGCTGAAATAAATGTGATTTAACTTCAGCAGACCTTTTACTAGCAAGAAATAAATATATAAATCAACAATAAACTTTAGGTGAATAATGTAAATAAATACTGCCACGTTTATTGTGTCTCGCCCCAAATTTAAAGCGATTTCTAATCACACAGGATTTTTCACCAGACAGAATCAAAGATAAAAGTTTATGCTTTAGCAAATGCAACACTAATAGCTAGAATAGAGAACACTGAGTATAAAGAATTTACTTTCAGTGACCTTAAATATGTTCCTAAAACCTGAAAAGATGTTATACTTCCTTAAAGAGAATCAACCATAACATTTTATGAATTTGTACCCACCTTCATTTTACAAAAAGTACCTTTTATTACTTGTATGTGCTTTAATGACCACTTGATTATGTAAAGTTTTGTGTAAAGTAGAAAACAATCACTTCATAACATACACTATATGGACAAAAGTTTGTGGACACCTTTCCAGATTCATATATGCTTTCTGAACATCCCATGCGATGGATATTTGTGCTCATTCATCCACAAAAGGCATTAGCAAAGCCAGGCATTGATGTAGGGTGAGGAGGCCTGGGGTGCAGTCAACCATCCAATTTAATACGTTCAATAACTTTAAGGTCAGAGCTCCATAGCAGACCATTCACTCCAATCCATGTAAACTGCATCTTCATGGAGCTCAAGTCAAGTAAAGTTTATATCTATATGTGAACGATGTGTATTTATCCCTGATGAGCAGCCATGGTGACTGTGGCAAGGAAAAACTTCCTCAAATGTTATAAAGAAGAAACCATGAGAGAAACCAGACTCAAAAGGGGAACCCATCCTCATTTGGGTGACATCAAGAGCGTGATTATAGTCTTTAAACAATACAGAACACAGCTCGCTTTGTGCACAGGGAAAATTCAGGTGTCCCAATACTTTTGTCCATATATCTTATATGTAATACTATTGTCCTTGAATGAGAACCTGTTTGTAACACCAAAACATTCATTTATATCTTTGCCACTTTTTTTGAGATATATATATATATATATATTTTATTACCCAAAAAAAAAAAAAAAAAAAAAACGACGTGTTACGTTTGTATAAAAGTTATTTCTCCATACTTGTACTACATTCAGAATTTCAAATCATTAATGGTTCCTGAAAGCCACTGATGTATAAATATTTATACTGTTATCTGATATCAGTCTGATACTGCGCTCATTTTCTTGGTGGTTTGGGGTAAATACTCAAATCAACATTTATAGTGCAATACCAGGTGATGCTCTCTTTGAAGTTAGCATATGACACAATCTGATTGCTTTTTTTTCTTCTTCAGCATGGAAAGCTAACTGCACTGAGAAAATAAGAACTACTACATCTTCCTCCAGTAAAAATTAGCTGATGGAATATTTAAACCATAAAACACCGTCAACCAACAAGGCAGCAAACGCAGTCTAACTGAGGAGAAATTCTAGGTGCTTGTAAAGTGAGTGAAATGAACAGTTCTTACTCACTACATTGTTCTTGAAGATCAGCTGTTATTGTGATTGACAACGAGCATTTGGACACAATAGAAAACGGGTGTAGTTTACAAATTCAACAAATCCTACTCTTCTCCACTGAACCTCCATCGAAAATACCTGACACCTAGCATGAATAGTCACATCTGTGCACTTGCAATGGCTAATATGCAAACCTAGAGAAATGAAATCCCCTTGTTCTGTGCTATCCCTGGGTAATTAGTAATAAATGTGTTACTCATTTTCGATATCAGAATCCATATTCACCAAAAACATATACTAAGTCTGGGGGAATGGTATTGCTGCATTCCCACCACAAACTACACAATGAATTGCTCTTGCCCCTCTGTTTAGCCTTGACATTTTTTAACCTATCTCCCGGAGGAATGAATCGTGTGTCTCTGAGGCTGTTTCCTGAGTATAAAGCACTAGGTGAGAGCACAGGATCCCTGAGATGAGCATAACGGGATGACTGAACTTCACAGCGTTGACAAAGCAAAAGCTGCCACTTCTCAAGAACGTACCAGTTGTAGGTTTGTCACTGCAAAAGCTTACGTTTAATACGTTTGTAATCAACTTGTATTTAAAAGGCTGGACTTCACTCGTTTTATACTGACGAGGTAGGAACAGCTCAGCCTCGATGCATCAGCCTGATAGAGCACACCAGGATGGAGTTTGTGGACCTGTTGATGTGCTGACAAATAGTTGTTTTTTTTTTTTTTTTTAACTATTATAGGAAGTAATCATTTGGGGGATATAGGATTAGCATAAATCCTAATGGCATTGTCTAAAATATTGAACTCCATTTGTGGGTTTTTTTGTTTGTTTTTCAAGTAAAGCTAGAAAAGTGGCTACATATAAATCACCGGGCACCAAAACATCCAATTGATGCTTAAACAATTACAACAACCGCACAGCTACGGTTCAGACAAAACACCCAAACCACCACATTTGACTGTTACATTAAGGAGCTCTCATTATGAAAGTAACCTTATAAGCTTGAATGATACAATTAGATTCTAGTAGAATGAGAATGTGTTTTGGGGAATTACATTTTATTTATAACATGAAATACATGAAAAATGATTGAACACTTAGTTCTTTTTCTATTTATATTTTTACCTATGCATAATGTAACTACCAGTACATGGTCTGATATGCATTTCTGCTCCGCTATTGTAAAGAGTAGTTATTTCTGTACAGACTATAGACTCGTCAACTCTGGGAATTCTTCTCTGATCTCTCTTATCGTTGAGGTGTTTCATCCTTACTGTATGAACTGTATAAAGATTATTGCAGATCCCAGATCAGCAGCTTCGAAAACAACCAGAACATCTGATACCAACTGTGTCACGGTAACTTATTTTCCTCCTTCTCATGTTTGATGCGAATATTACCTGAAGCTCTTGATCTGTATCAGACATCTGACTGGCTTATATATAAGATAACTGTGTGTAGATGTTTATATGTTCCTAATAAAATGGCCGGTGAGTGTATATACTCATGTCATGGGAAGAAAAAAAATTGTTGAACATTTTCAGACACGAATAAGAATTTTTCACTGTTCTGTGTATTATTATTTTTTCCTTGTATTAAAGCTTCTCAACTCACAGAGCTCAAGTTCTCACAGAATGTTATTTTTATTCTCCAATCTTGTGTACTCACATCACAATGTCCCACACCCTTTTTTGCACATGCATCTCACACACACACACACACCACAAAGGAGGTGTGGAGCTTCCTCATATTAACCAATATCTCCTCAGTATTGAAAACATGATCAGTAAATGAGCTGCTAAACATATAAATCTGTATATATGTGCTTTGTTTTGTGTTGTTCTGAGGGATTTTTTTCCACAAAGGCCTTCAGTACCTCCAAAGGTTCAGAGTAGATGTGTCTTATCCATTCACCTTGGAAATGCTTCCTGAATAATTTGATGTTCTCTAGAATGTCGGAACATGATGTGTGCGCATGTTTATGCTAATGTGCTACAATCCGATGTGCTCAGAATTCCAGTTCTGATCTAAACCTGTTCCATCGCTACATGGACACCCAAAGCTACTTGTATAGCTGGTCTCTGAATTTCATTAATATACAAGAAAATAAATGTTTACACCAACAGTTTCTATAAATTAAGTGAAAAGAACCAAATATATACATATAGATTTTTGCTAAATAAAAAAAGATCTTATTGTGATTATGATCAAAGCAACAGACAAATGTTACGAATGTAACCTGAACATTTTTTTGAAGGAAAATCAAGTTCTTCCATGTAGAAAATGATGGCTGGCAATGGCGAGATCTGTTTGCTGTTATCTGTGTGTGGAGCCATTGTGTGTTCAGGTGACTTTTCCTGACTGAGTTGAATGACACTTTTCAGAGCATTTTTCCTGTCAGAAGTTAAGTTGTTTGGAGTTTTGAGCACAGTGGATTGCAGGATTAGCGCTCTTACGTGTTCCTCTTATCTAAATGTCAGTGTTGAAGCTCTGAAGCGCTCTGATGTGATGTTTGGGGGAATCTTCCAGGTTGTGCTTGCTGCTGACTGCAGCAATGTTTTGGCTAGTACGCTAGCCACATGCTTGTGTGTGCTACTGTGTATGCTAGCCTACGTATGCTAGTCAGACTTTCCTATTCAGCCCTTCACAATTGCTCTGATGCTTCTTTTGCATTGTTCACATTAAAATATGCTTTCCACATAAAGTTTATTTTATTCATTCTCTGCCTTTTTCCTCTCTTTCATTCTTATTGAAGATGCCTTCGATAGCTTTTGTAATGCTGCCCGTCTTCATGCTACTCAGTCCAAATTCAACCACCAATTACAATTGATTCTTTCTGATTCAGGAACAGGCCGCTACACTGGATAGGCTAAAAACAAAACGAGCTAAATGACAAACAATGTCCCACAACTTTCCGTCACAAAATCAAAAGGCTAATCAGACTGTCACAATGTCCAATGTGTGATCTGAGAAAGCAACAGAACGCCACGGTTCAAAGCCAAAACCTTGCGAGCACAACGTGATCGAGGATTCGGTTCAAAAGCCGTTTCTTTAAGTCTGTATTAATGATTTTATGTTTATTATCTTATTCATTTTAATCACGTTATGCTTTTTTTTTTTTTTTTCTTTTCATTTTATTGTAGACAGTTTCAGGAAGGCTGAAACATGGACTGGGCAAGCATGTGGGAGTGTTTATGTCCGGGATTGTGATTCTACACTTGACTCCAAACCGAAATGTTTGCTGATCTCTTTTAAAGACTTGCTGTGTCACACGAAAACGTGGAATATTTGAAGAATGCCTTCCTTGAGCAGGCTAAAGAGCACTGAGAAGCTACTACAATCAATTACGCAGAGATTTATTAAACCGAAAGCCTGGTAACTCACAGAGACACAAAGAAATAAAGCTGTCTGACTGCATTGCTCAGCCGGCACTGGTGAACATCAGCGTTTAGTAGTATGTTGAAACTGGCATTTCATGTGTCAACCTGTGACCTAATTAAAAACCTAAATGTGGTGTCTGAAGAAATGACGCCTGTGGAGGGGTGTAGAATGGCAGGAACTGAATTTGGCAATCGTAACCCCTAACGAACTGCTCAGAACTGCTCCGAACTGCTCCTTCAGTACACGCCTGTTTATTATTAAATGTTAGGGCATGAAAAAAATTCCACACTTGGCAGGTTGGACTGGAAATGTGCAGCAAGGTTTGGTGCACAGCTGCTGATTAGTTATCACTGGAATGCATGAAAGCATTTTCTGTTCCACTGATCTGAACATGAACATTTACCGAACTCCACCTTCTTTTCATAATCTCCCGTATCCCCTTTAATTCTGAACACCATTTGCTCTAAGCTCAAGATAATATCATTAACAGATGCCCAGGAATAGATCAGGGTCAGACTGCGAGAATGTTCTATTTTCAGGCTCTTGCTGTAGAAAGATTTAAAGGGGGGGGGTTTGACACCCTGATGATGTCATACATATGCCACACACATTCCTTCATCTCAACCTCTTGGTGTTTTCTCTTTCTCGACACTACTTTCTTGCTGTGGGTCTGGGAGGCATCCAAGCAAACCCTTTTATTCCCCCTCAAAAAAACAAATTTCACGATTCTTGTAGCCCTTTAGAGGTACTATCTAATCATAATGTAGCACATTGGATCTGAATTAAGTGGAGAAATACAGGCTGAGAACGCTCCTCACCAGGTCCAACTCACTTCAGCTTGCACGCACAGACGCACCACAGCAGGTGCACAGAAATAGAACACAACTGCGAAGGGAAAAAAAACGACAATGGCTGGCGAGTTTGCATTGTAAAACCCCATAACCTTGTGTTCACGCTAGCAAATGTCATGTAACTCGTGTCACTTGTGGCTGTACGTGCCGACAGCTTTTTTTCTGCTGCATGGGGGTTTGTACTGCCTGTTTTTTTTATCAGTTTGGATATTAAATAGTGGTGGCTAAAATCTATTCGCTTCTACGATCAAAAGTATCTGCAATGTTCTCCTTTACGGCAGTTAAAGCCAGCTCCTCCCAGCCTCTAGACCTGCTTCATTCTTTCCTGTTCCTTCTGTCTAAACACATGACTCACTCTTTGCTGTTGTTTATGTTCCCAAGTGGATTTCCCAAAGATTGCATTTTCCAAAAACTGTTTATGCCCACATTAAGACTCTCCCTCTCTCCAGGGAATAATATCACCTGGAAACCGTGGACTAAACAACTGTTGCTCTAATCATATCAACTAAAAAGAAATAAACATTCTTTTAACACTCGAAACTCGTAGCAAAAAACTGCTGAACGATAACGAGTCAGAATTTCTCTCTCAGTACAGAAAGGACGTTGTTAGAGATAACTGCTCAATGTCAGCAATCTACACTATATGAAAACAAGTTTTTGGACACCTGACCATCAGAGTCTATGTGCTCTTCGTACATCCCGTTCCACATGTAGTCAGCGTTTCTATTGTTAAAAAAAAAAATAAATAACCTTCACTCTTCTGGGAAGCTGTTCCTCTAGATTTTGTGGTGCGCTTATGGAGATTTGTGTTCATTCAGTAAAGTCAGATATTGATGTAGGTTGAAGAGGCCTAGGGAGCAGTCAACGTTAAAATTCATTCCAAATATATTCAATAGGGTTGAGGTCAGTGATCAATAGCAGGCCATTCAGGATGTTGTTCTGCAAACCATGTCTTCGTGGACCTTCGGCATTGTCATACTGGAACAGGTTCGGGTCTTCTAGTTTAAGTGAAGGGAAAATGTAATGCTTGTACATCCACAGACACCCTATACAATTGTGTGCCTCAAACTTTGGGCTAATAATTTAGTGAGGAAACCACATATGGCTGAAAAAGTCAGGTGTCCAAGTACGTTTGTCCAGATAATGTATATTAGAAATATTCAAAGGCTAACAGGCCATCTACATATCAGCAGCTTGGGAACCATAAGTGTTAGTTTATTTAGTGCATTATGAACAATTTAGTTATTTATTGTACGTCAGGGTCAAATTAGACCCTTATTGTTTTGTCAAATTAAAATTTGAACCTTAGAAAAAATATATACATTTACATACACAAAAATAAACAGCATTAGCCTCTTAGCCAACTTTTGTTGCCCACGTTGCTTATGTTCGTAATTGTAATTTAATCATCAATCATTATGAAATATGCAACAAAGCTAGACATGGATCCCTTATCCGGTGTAGACTGGGACTTCTACAGCTGAGAACATCTACAGCTTATCAGTTCATATCGATAGTTGAAGAACCATTTGAAGAGGAATGAAGGGGAAAAAAACATAGCATGCGTAAACCAAGACCGTGAATTTTGCGCAATCATTTTTATCCATAGGAGACATACAATTAAAGTAAATGTGTTGAAATTAAAGTATACTACAGTGGTCACATTTTCCTACAATGGCCTGTCCTGCCTTACAGTAACGCTGGCTGTGATTCACACACATTCTCACACACCCAATACAGCGAGTCTCTTACTTTCTCCACTGTTTAACCTTCCAATTTATTTATTGCCGCAATTACGATCGGGATTATTTGCGGCTCGACGTTGACTGTAACAAAGGGTGTATGCTTTTCTCAAGGTAGAATGAATTCGCAAGCAAGGTGAATTTTTTTATTGTTCTGAATGGATTATTTAACATGTGAGATCTACTGAACTTTCTGGTTCACAAATATTTGCAATGAAGGAAAAAAGTATATGAGGGAGTAAGTAAACAGTCCCGGTACTGGCTGATATGTGATACTAATCCCTTGTGGTCACTTCTGGTTTCTGTTTCCAAAAAATGAAAATGCCAGAAGAGTTGCACAAGATTACGAATCTTCGACACATTTTCGATACCATGCAGCAGTAACCAATTCCACACCAATGCTGAATTTACAAATCAAACATTAACCTGACACAGCGATCCTGTCGAATGAAATGGCACAGATTTGTTTGATTGGGCACCCAAAAAAAAAAAGCAGCTTCGAATATCCAAATAAAGAACACGAGTATCACACAATCAACTAATCTGTCAGATTGTTAATAGTGTATCGCTTACCTGGATCAGTGAAGTACTGAATCAGTGTATACACACAATAATGATAGGTAATGAATGTCATATCCTATTCATTTGCAATCATTTGATCCTGCTCAGGGTTACATGCGGGGTGTGTGTGTGCGTGTGTGTGTGTGTGTGTGTGTGTGTGTGTGTGTATATTCTGGCTGTAAAGTCTGAATAAGGTTCTTCATGGAGCCCTGTAAACACACATTCACACACTTATTTACACCTAGGGGCGATTTAGAACAGCCGATCCACCTCACAGCATGTTTTTTCTGGAGGTAGGATGAAACCCAGAGAACCCACGAGGAACCCCTACGTCTTCATGGAGAGAAGATGCAAGACAGCAAACAGTAACCCGTGTTCAGGATTGAACGTGATCCCGGAAGAAAAGGTAGACACTTGCCACATCTGTGCAGCGGTACATTTTCAAAAGGGGTATATATGCAAACGGAAACATACACAAACATCTCCTTCACCATCAGGAAATCAGAGCTTCCTGAAGAAGACAAAGTGAATGCACTGACAAACACTAAACCCGTGGTAGTAATCCAGGTGTATGTCATGTGAAGAATGCAAAGTGTTTAAAGTCAAGGGGGGGGATCAGAGATATAGATTGGAATGTGAATGAAGCAAAAGAAGAAGAAATGCAGTTATGATGCAGAAGCACTTGAGTCAAAATCACCAGGTTTGTAATTGCATCACTTTTACAGGTCAAAGGTTTCGGCCACAGTGTTTTTTTCGTGCACAGTAACATGCAACTTTTAGTGTAAGTATGTAAACATTAAAGAAGCACGAACTCACCCACGGTGGCAACTCAGAAGTTGGTAAACTCTGCTTGAACGCTTTTACTGGGTGCTCGAAAAAGGCCAGGGCTTTATTTACTCCTGAAAACCGCGCTCCCCGGTGCCGTCTGATCCAAAACAGCGCGACCAGGGAGATCAGAATCCAGCTGAAACTGAACCCCAAATATCCTAGGACATAAACCGGGAAGATCAGAAGAAAGGTCTTGGCGAATTTCACTCCGGTGTGTTTGGCATCGTCCACGGCGCTTTGGGTCTCGGCGCTCGGCTCTGGAGCTGCCCGTTCCTGCGCTGTGGGTCCTGCTGGACACGGGGACGGTACCGGATCCTGGGCTCGTGACAGTCCGGGCATTTTGGGATCCGATCCATTTACAGTGGCGGTCATTTACAAATGCGTGGTGATGAACTCAATGCGCTGGGAGATGATCGAGTTCTCGTTCTCCGCTCATTAGTTCCTGCACTTCCTGCAGATGATTGAATCACTTTGGGGCTGATTGGAAAGGGAACTACGCAGCGTCCTCGCCTCGACCTTGACTAATGCGAAACAGAGGGGGAATCTTTTTTTATCCCCCCACAACTTACTTACTTACTTAATCAATCAATACGCGATCGTTACTAACTTTCCGTTGGCATTTCGTGCCACGTCTCAGAAAGTCACCTACCTACACATCTGCGTCTGGCACGGAAGCGCGAGCTCTAGCAGCATGGCGGCGCGCTACACTCGGGTTTGCTCTTCTCTGTCCACATCCTGCCACACGCTTTTTTTCTTTTTTTCTTTTCCTCCCCTGGGCCAGAGAACAGACACGCACACAGTACGGGCACAAGACACACACCCAAACTGCATGCTGGAGGACCAACCCCTTCTCATTTTACAAAAACAGAGCTGTGACGCGGAAGAGGGTGTGATGGAGTGAGAGAGAGAGAGAGAGAAAGAGAGAGAGAAAGAAAAAGAGAGCGAGAGCGCGCGAGCGCCATCTTGTGAGCACAGACTATGCAAAACCAAATCCTAAGTAAATCAAATCCACTGAAAAACTATTTGCATGGCAAACCCAAGTCATTTGATTGTTTTGTTTTTTTTGTGACATTTAGTCTTAAGGTCAGAAAAATTGTGTTTTTTTTCCCTTTTAACCCTTTTTCATTATTATGTGTTTCTATTATTTATTACAATTGAAGAAACCATGTAACAGCTTCTTCCCTCAAGCCATCAGACTTCTCAACAAAAAACTGAACTGAACTAAACACACACACACACACACACACACACACACACACACACACACACACAAACTGTGTGAGTGATCTGTACAACCCGGACTCAACACACACTCGTACTCACTTCGCACACCCATGACTTCAGTACCGCTCACATCACATCACTTCATTACAATAAACTGTTTACATGTGGTTTTTGCACATCTTTCCTTTATTGCTGCTATTTGCTCTTTTGCACAACATTTTGTTTACTATTTTGCTACTGTTCACTTTGTCTCTATACAACAGGTTTACTGGCAGAGCTGTTGTTTTGTTTTGTGTGTTGTCTTTGCACTGTTTGCAGCAGGTTGCACACATGCACTTTATGTGGTGAGGACACTAGTCCTCAGCTCTGTGTTTTTCTCTTTCTCTGATTGTTGTATGTATGGAGCATCAGGGTTCTGGAGGAACGTTGTTTCATTTCACTGTGTACCGCGTCAGCTATTTATGGTTGAAATGACAATAAAAGCTTCTTGACTTGAAATCAGGATATTCACGGTAAGAGATTAATGTGGGGGATGTCCTTAGGGGGATGATTTGTCAAGAGTAATAAAAGTGTCTAAAGAACAAATAGCCAGGATTTGAAGTGGTCATGGTCATGAAGCAACCATAAGTAAATCACATGCTATCATTATTTTATATGTATTTTTTCAGCCGTCACATCTCGTGTTTCCGGGAATCAAAGGGAACTGCTGTAAGCCCTTCACAACGAACACTGCGGGTCGCTCAAAGGCTGTTGCATTAACCAAGTCACTGTTGTCATCTACCAGAAGTCCAATCATGTCTGCATTTTCATGTCCTTGGATCAGATGATCAGCGAGTGCACTAGTCGGGCTCTCAAACTGCGTCTGTAGCAAACTGCGCAAGCTCAAACAGATTCTTGTGGATTTATTAGCTGTTTCTTGTTCATTCCACAATGGCTGATAGAGGAGAAGAAATTGATTTGGTCACAAATACACTTACAAGGACATTTACGAGACGGACCTTTCAAGAAAAGCTGGACATTGCTGTATTTAGCAATAACAGTTTAAAACAGTTGTTAAGGTTTTTTTATACTCCTGTCTCGCTGTATAAGACGCCTGTCTGTGGTGCAGGACTCTGTTATACTACACTTCTGTATAATATTGACGGTTTCTATAGAAGTGGCATCATTATGATGGTTTTAAGAGGTGGATTGATTCAGGCAAGACTCCACTGAAGACCTAAATGTGAAATGCACGAGCCACCACTGGATTCAATCGTGTATTACAAATCAGTATATTCCCAGTACTGTAACTGATTAATGTGGGATCAAAACCAGCACAATTGAAGCAGTAATGAGAACAACATATCCTGTGCTTGAGGGCTGATTTGTCAAATGTAATACATGTGTTAAAGAAACAGAAGATTTAAAGTGGTGCTCAGTACAGAGGGTCATGAAGCGACTAAAAGTGAATCACATGCTCCTTTTTAACAAATAGTGATGGATGGGGTCAGCCACCATTATCTTATTTAATTAAAAAGAACCTAAGAACTTGAAGATAATAGTGGCAGATGATGGAATGATTGGAAAATAAACAGATGGGTGTTACATAGAAAGACCCAGAGGCAGAAGTGACTATATAAAGATTGTCTTCTTTGACACCACAACCCTGGATCCTGAGCTTAGTTTGTTTCTTTTACTTGGCATTTTAATTGTATTGATTTTTTACTATTGTAATAAATAATAATAATAATTCATTAAAAGACGATTTCAAATTTTTTTTAAATAGGTTTTTTTTTTATGATGTGTTGAACTTTTCCATGATCTCAACCTGATTTTTTGTGCGCATACGTACATTTCAAACTCCATATCTTGTGCAGGTGGAATGTTTTTGGTTACTTATTTAAATCACTCTTTATCTGCCAAATATGCAAAAGCTGCTGCCTGTGCATATATTGCATATTCTATTTCTATTCTACTGCAACCATATTTTTGTTTTTTTATTTTATTTTGATTAAATTTCTTTTATTATATTGTACAGCAGTATTCTATTTTTATTCTTTGCCTTTTTAATTTTACCCTATAGATGTTTTAATCTTTTTTTTTTCATTTTTTTTTTTTCATTTATTCTTCTTGTTATGGAGCAGTCATAAAAAGCATTTTGTTGAATGAAAATGTTATTCTCACAAGCACTACAGACACTGAATGGGTTTGGCTGAATTGTTTAAAAGGAAAACATCAGAAAAATATTGTGAAAATTGTGGAAAAAAATAACAACAGTCTGCAACACCCTCTATAGGGCAGTGAAGGTGTCACAATCCAGTGTTTAAAAAAAAGAGCAAAAATCTAGAGGGCATAGCACAACCTTGTCAGTCATTATTCTTTATCAATGATAAGACAGGACCATTTTGTATGCTAATTTACAAAATAAATGCATCATAATTATTAGGAAGAAACTTTATCATACAGCAAGACAATGGACCGAAACACACTGCCATCTCAATAGAACATTAAGAAAGAAAAGGTGCACAGTGAAATTCTTTCTTCACATATGCCAGTGATGGTAGAGATTTGGAGTCAGAGTGCAGGCTCAGCAATGTTACATCACCCCTGCAGCACAGAAGGTTGAGGGCCTTGCTCAAGGGCCCTAAGAGTGGTAGCTTGGCAATACCAGGGCCGATCAGTAACCCAGAGCCTTAACCACAAAGCAACTCAATACGGTTTATATATAGAGTATATATATATATATATATATATATATATATATATATATATATGACATTATAATATACAAACGGCCATTTTTGTAATATTGCAGGATGTAATGAAGCAAGGTAGAGATGGTATCAGGAGGATAAAGTAGCCTGGAAACACATAAAAAAATAAAATCTATGCACTCTTCTGTAAAAGTATTTTCAAAGTAACGTGATATAACACATGTTGGCGGACTATTACAGTCTCTAGTGCCAAAGAATCCTATTCATAATACTAAGTCTGTTAAGGTCATATGCAATATCTGCTCTTGACTTTAATAGCTGAGCCTCATAATGTGATTTTGATCTAATAGACTTAAATTCTGATTACATTTATTCAGAAAGTTAGTGGCAAACCTCTTCTTCTCCTTTCGGCTACTCCCATAAGGGGTCGTTACAGCGGATCATCCATCTCCGAAAGTTATTGCCAAACCTCAGTTCACTGAAACACATCCTAGACAAATTGTATGTAATTCATTATCAAAAGATGAGATTAGCTGAGGTGTTTGGGGTTTATGTCTTCATGTCTACCATTATGACTATACATACACTATGTTTCCAAAAGTATTGGGTTACCTGGTCATAAGTATTTTTGAGCATCACATTCCACATTTAGTCCCAATTTGCTCTTATAATTCCCTCCACTCTTCAGGGAAGATTTTTGGAGTTTGCTTATAGATATTTGTGTTTATCAGCCACAAGGGTGTCACAAAAGTCAGGTACTGATGCAGGTGAGAAGACCTGGGGTGAAGTCAGCGTTCAAATCCATCCCAAAGGGGTTTAGTAGGGATGAGATCAGAGCTCTATAGCAGGCCACTCAAGATCTTCCTCTCCAAAGCATGTAAACCAGATCTTTAATGAGCTCAGTTTGTGCACAGGGGCATTGCCATGCTGGAACAGGTTTGGGTTTCCAATTCAAGTAAATGCAAAATTTAATTATAGCTCATCTAAAGACATCCTGTACAATTGAGTGCCTCCAGCTTTGTGGTAACAGTTTGGAAAAGAACCACATATAGCAGGAAAGGTCATGTGACCCAATACTTTTGAAAATATAGTGTAAATGATCTAAGATCTCTAAAAAAATAAATAAATGAAATATAGTTTACTTGTTACTGAGACAATGTGTAACAGGCAACAGTGATAACTGCTTTGCCTTTTCAGCCACCTCAGATGATTTCCTTTGCTGATCTTTAGTTTTTGTAGAATTCTACCGTAATGTTTTCTGCACCTTGAATGCTTCCTTTCCTGCATTGTATTGGCGTCTGATAGCATCCAAGTGTCTCCAAAAAATCCTGACTCGATCAACCTGACTTCTCAGCTGAAATTCTAGCTGAATTGGTGTTAAAGAGAATGTGTGAAACTAACAAAGCCCTAACAAAGTTAGAATCTAAATCCAGCACTTCTTCTTCCAACCGTGTTCAAAAACTATAACAGATTGCCTCCTTTATCATTTAGCTTCCTTCCATACTTCTCAGATTGTATTATTGTTTCACAAATTGTATTATATTTTTTACCAGTCATTTGGAGACTCCATTTTTGTCTTAGTTGAACCTCTGTCAGCATGACATTACCCCTGTGCAAAGCCAGCTTCATGAAGATCCTGAGTGGCCTGCTATAGAGCTCTGTTGAACACCTTTCGGATGAATTGGAATGCTGACTGCACCCCAAACCTCCTCCCTCTACATTAGTACCTGACTTTACTAACACCCTTGTGGTGGAAGCACAAATCTCTATAAGCGCACACCAAAATTTGGTGCAACACCTTCCCAAAAAAGCAAATGGTTACTAAATGTGAAATAGGATGTTAAAAAATCCCACACCAATCTTATGGTCAGGTGTCCACAAACATTTGTTTGAACATAAACAAGTAGATGCCGACCCCGCAAACATCCCGAACCATCTAGAGACGTACCAGCGCCATTTGGATCCCACTTCATGTGGAGTTTTAACATTGGACCTCTGAGTGTTTAAAGGCTCTGGCATGGAGAAGCTGGTGTTGGATCTATGATAATCGCAAATGTTGAGCTATTTTATGAGTTGCTCAGTAGCTCCTGGTTCCATAATCTCAAATGACTGTAGAAAGCACATTACTCATAATCTTACATTCCAGTGCTCATGTTAGTTCTCACTCTCCAGTTTTCTGTATTGCTAAAAGACTATAATCACACTTTTGATATCACCTAAATAAGGATGGGTTCCCCTTTTGAGCCTGGTTCCTCTCAAGGTTTCTTCCTCATAACATCTAAGGGAGTTTTTCCTTGCCACAGTCGCCACGGCTACTCATCAGGGATACAAACACACCATTTACCTAACTTCTGTAAAGCTGCTTTGAGACAATGTTTGTGAAAAGCGCTATAGAAATAAACTTGACTTGACTTGTTCATATGGTATATTTTAAGCCAGGATAGAAAATTGACAGCGGAATGCTTGATCAGTTGAAATGTTTATAAATACAAGTGTCACGTATCGCAGTCTTGCTTTTATTACTCCAAATCCCCTAAATGCTAAATGTCTTTTTGTCACTTAAACTAAAAACCTTTTCAAAAATTTTTACTTTGGATTCCAACCTGATCAAAGACCTTCTTAAATCTGCACCCGAGTCTTCAGTATCCTTAAATGGCCAGGCCTGAGTGTAGCCTATAGCACTACTAGGACTCTATACGGTTATTTCTCATCAAAGCCTTGGGTGGTTCCATGAAAATCCGGAGTAAGAACGGGCGCTTTGAGGATGGATTGGACTGTAGTTAATGTCAAAAGTCTCCTACACTGACTCAGGACTACAGTTTGCTTCTGATCATCATCACTGTACCCAGCAACATCATATATCTGCTATAAATGGACATTCGGTGCAACCCAGATGAGGATAGGTTTCCTCTTGAGTCTGGTTCCTCTCAAGGTTTCTTCCTTATGCCATCTCAGGGAGTCGCCACCGGCTCGTTCATCAGGGACAAACTTACTTATAAAGAACATATTTACTCTTAATCACCACATTATCTGTGTAAAGCTGCTTTGAGACAATGTTCCTTGTTAAAAGCGCTATACAAATAAAAATGAATTTAATTGAATTCCTAGTTGAACAAGATTAGGATGGGTTTCCATATTGAATCTGGTTCCTCTCATAGTTTTATCCTAATATCACAGTCGTCTCCTGCTAGCTTATTAAAAATAAACTAATAGGGACTCATTTATGAAGGTAGAATGTATTCTTAATCTTTATGTTAAGGTGCTTTGGGATTGTGTCCACTCATAAGCCTTTTAGAAATTTCATTTTAACAACAGTGAGTACATCTCTAGCTCCTCAGTGGTGTCTCAATGCTCAATACTTGCGTCTCTCTCTTTATTATCTCCATACTTCCTGTAGCCACAGGCGTAACGTTGTGACCACCTGCCTAATATTGTGTTGGTCCGCCTTTTGCTGGCAAAACAATCCTGACCCATCGAGCACTAACGGCATTAACTTCTTCAGCAATTTGAGCTACAGGAGCTCGTCTGTTGGACTGGACCACACAAAACAAGCTTTTTGCTGGTTCACCACTGTTCCTTCATTGGATCACTTTTGATAGATACTGACCACTGCAGACTGGATCACCCCACAAGAGCTGCAGTTTTGGAGTTGCTCTGACCCAGTAGTCTAATCAACACAATTAGTCCCTTATCAAACTCGCTCAAATCCTTACGCTTGCCCATTTTTCCTGCTTCTAACACATCAACTAACATGCTGCTTAATAAATCCCACCCACCAACTGCTGCCATGATGAAGAGATAATCAGTTATTCACTTCACCACTTAATGTTATGCCTGATCAGTGTATAGTTCCTTAATCTAATGCACATTTTTCTGAGCCGCCGATAAGATTTACATTTCACTGAAAGCTGTATTCTGTATATATTTGTGACGAATAAAAAATCTTGAATAATAATTGTGAAACAAAGTGGTGATTCCTACATGAATTTCCAATTCCACATTGACTTTTCTATACTTTAGTAAATGCAAATTGCCTATACTTAAAGATTTGATTTAAAATTCAATTTGATGTATTAGTTGTGGACAAAATCGGATCATATCGGGGTTTTCGATCTGTACATCTAAAAAAAAAAAATACTACTACAAACAGGGATTTGTCTACACTCATCTCAATATGTTTTGTGATCGGTTTAGAGAGTGTACAGTATATCAGCATTAAAGCCATCCATAATTCTTTTTGAAATATGAACACAACTTTCTCATTTTCAATATAAAAGAATGAGTCTAAATCAGCTCTCAGTAATACAGTGCCATCCTCCTTACCTTCTACATTATAATCTCAAAATCATTCTGTACCAATGTTTTATTAGATTCGGTTAAATTTGTTCCAACAGTAACTCAGTTGTTCAGACGAACAAGAACGCCTTTTAAATCTGCTACACTACTATTCTAAAATGTATGGAATGAGACCTCTTTTGAAATGTAACAACATTTAAACAAAGATCTTATGACGGACAGCACTTTTACTGAATAATAGAAAATATTTTATTGACATTTTAAAAGACATTTTTTTTTTTTCGCTTTTACCATTTTGACAGAACCCAAAGCTCAGAGCCCTGCAGGAAATTTAAGACACAAGGGGGAAAAAAAACCATACAAACCAGGATTTACACACACACAGTGATCTCCACCTCTCTGACTCCTTCGTTACTACTTCCCTTTGTTATCTTTTTTGTTTTGTGGAGTCTCTCTCTCCTTTTTCCATCCGAGCTACATACAATAACAGAGAGGAAGCAGTGCTTTATGTCGTCATCTTCATAAACACAAGCTATACATAATATATACATGTATGTATCTGCATGTTCGATATTCACACAAAATGGCATGACCAAAAAAAAAAAAAAAAAAAAAAAAGATAAAATGAAGAAAAAAAACGTATGCTAATGCCTAAAATAAAGAGGACAAACGGAACAAGCTGTGCACAAATCACATTTGAAACATATTAAGGAAAATAAGTCGTTTAAAATGTTTTGCTTGATATGTCTTTTGTATAAAACGGCTACTTTTTCATCACCACATGTTTAAAAAAAAAGAAAAATAATAAAAAAAATAAATTGAACGCCTTTAGATAATGAGGGGTGTGTCAGACTCGACAGTAAATATCTTATAAAATTCCCTGACTTGAAAATATTGCAGGATAAACATAATGAAGCGACACTAGTAAAACCAACGAATTGCACGTGAACAAAACACAAAACAGCAAAGAAAATGTACGATACGTCTCCGAGTTCCTTATATACACAGGTGTGTTGGCCCATATATGGGTGAGTGCTTGAATATGCAGGCCATTTGATTATGCATGTAGTTTTGTAAACCTGTCTATTGCATCAGCACACTTTCACTGACTTCTTGTGCCTTAAAAAAAAAAAAATAATAATAAAAAAAAAGGTGGGATTTGCTCTTGTTGGCTGAAAGTATACATGTTTTGGCTGATAACTATCACATGTAAGGATCCACTTTTGCATGCAACATGTTCTTTCCACTGTGTCCTTCAATGTAGTTGGTGGAAAACTATTAATGTTGCATGCAGTGTTTAAAAAATAAAAATAAAAATAAAATGACGACAAAAAAATCTCTAGGCAAAAAGTAAAAACCGGTTTGCACAGACTGATGCCCGGTACCAATCCTGTAAACAAATGCCTACTTATTTACTGTGTGTTTGTTCGGGTGCGTGGCTACAGTTTTTTCTTTTTAACCTTAAAAATGTTAAATTATCTGAATTCTATTAGTGCTTTCAGCTTCCGAAAGTAATTACTTGTGTTTCTACATATTATAAGCCATTTCTAAGGTGGTCGAATGCAAATATGTGATGGAGAAAGTGCATCTTTTTGTCAGCGGGTTGCCATATTGTGTGTTTCAGCATTTTCTAGGCTACGTCTATGCACCCGGCTGCGAGCGTGTGTCCTACGTGTTTGAGTGGAAGCGTTCGAGTATCTTTTCAAGTTTTTCTTCTTTTCTACATGTTGTAGGCGACGTATATGGGGTCGAGCTGGTCGGCGAGGAAGCCGTCTCGCAGGTGCATGCGCTGCTTCTCTCCGCGCGAGTTGATAGGAATGACGCCGGTATCCACGACAACCACCACACCAACGATCAGGTAATGCTCCTCCAGAACTACATTGGTTACCATGGGAACCAGGTCCAGGGCCTCCTGCTCTGAACCGTCTAGCTCGACCACCACAACCAAGAGCTTAGTCCAGGTGAACACGGCACTGAAACACACACAAAAAGATCAAGATCCAAACACACACACACACACACACACACACACCCACACACACACACACACACACACACACACACACACACACACACACACACACACACACACAGACAGACAGACAGACAGACAGACAGACCAAGAACGAGCAAAACCTCTGCAGTCATTTTATGTTTAAATGTTCAGAATGTCTGCTTCTTTATTTGCCGACATACAACGTGAGGTATGAATGCATACGTGTGGATAATAGTGTGTGTGTTATTGCACGCGTGTACTCACCATTCTGTAATGCTCTTGTGGGTTCGGATGATAGAAGTCTCAATGTCAATGGGGTGGTACTGCATCCCTCTCAGCTCCATCGCCTCGTCCAACGCTCCCACCACATACAGAGCATCGTGCCTCTCTGTGACAAAAACGCAATTCTATTATATGTACACAAACACACACACACACTACATAATGTGCAGTATCACAATGATGAGGGGTGTGTACAGGTATGTGTACTGGTTGATGTGGCAGAATTTGAATATGGAAATCATTATTTGGGTATTCATTATGTTATTGGTGCAAGTCAATTACAATTTGAAAAGTAAGCTGCATCCTGAACCAAAAAAGTGACAACACAGTCAGCTGCAGAATTAATGGCACCATGGATAAAGATGGTTTTTGGGGGGAAAAAAAAGACTGAAAATATAAACCTTAATTAAAATAATGTTGTTAAAAAACAAACAAACAAGTAATTGATAATGGCAGGTATACCGCCATGCCTTTCATTTGAATTTACTTTCATACACAAAAAGCTAAATAGACATGACCAAAATGTGGCTTGAAAGCAATTTTTTTTTTCTAGACATGAATTGTAAATGATTTAGGAAATCAAGTTTTTCAAATCTCTAGAATCCAGTGTTCTCTTTCTCTGGATTCTTTAATACAGTTCTAGTTCAGTACTAGCATGACCATGTCAAAAACTTGATTGTGGTCATGCAGGCATTATTTTTTGTGTGGACTTGGATGCAAGTTTTGGATTATTGTCCTGCTGTATATATATATATATAAAATATCCAAACGTGACTAAGTTTCCTGGCAAAAGCGGACATATTTTACCAGGTGGATTCTAGTAAATGCACTTGTAAGTATGTTTACTGAGGCAATTCTGAGGGTTGATCCAATATAACCACAATAAGCAAATTCATGCAGTTAAGAAAAGGGCTTTGTTGAGGAGTCAAACAAAAGGCACAGTGCAACAAAACACAGATGACCACGTGACCGGGCATTTAAAAAACAGTTTGCATCTTCTGGCTGGCAGTTTATGGTCATTAGTACTTCCTGTGTGAAGGACACTGCCTGTCTATAGGTGTAATATAGGAGAAGAATAGAATCGCCTTTATTTGTTACAGCACAGTGAAATTTGTAAAACTGTGGTTTATCACCACAATTTAAGAAGGCTGTAACCATAAAAAAATGTGCAAAAACTGAAGCGCTGTGAATACTTTCCAGATGCACTGTAACACCCTACAGATGCGAAAGTCAATAAAATGGAAATGAAATTAACATTACAAAGTTTACATTTTTTCTATGCGGCCCGGTACCAAATTATCCATGGCCCATTACCGATCCAAAGCCTGGCGGTTGGGGTCCCTTGATCTAAAAGCACTAGGGGGCAGTAAATGTATGAAATGTATAAACATGTTCTGAATTACAATTATTAATGCAACAATATTACAATAACAAAATAAAAATAATTTAAGACAGCATCAGCACTTATTTTCACTCTAATGGGACCATTAAACCATGACAAGGTTGTAGGTGTTTTTTGGAGAAAAAACAACGCTTTTTAGCGCGCATGTGAGTTGTTTATACTCTGTACACTATATTTCCGAAAGTATTGGGTCACCTGACATTTACTGCTATATGTGGTTCTTTTCCAAACTGTGACCACAGTCTTTAGATGCGCTATAATAACGTTTTGCATTCACTTTAACTTGGAAGCCCAAACCTGTTCCAGCATGGCAATTCCCCTGTGCACAAAGTGAGCTCCTTGAACATCTGGTTTACATATTTTGGAGAGGAAGATCTTGAGTGGTCTGCTATAGAGCTCTGATCTCATTCTTACTGAACACCTTTGGGATGAATGTGAACACTAACTGCACCCCAGGTCTCCTCACCTACATCAGTACCTGCCTTTCGTAATACCCTTGTGGCTGATGAACACAAATAACCATAAACACACTCCAAAATCTAGTGGAACATCTTCCCAGAAAAATGGAGGGAATTGTAAGGGCAAATTGGGACAAAATTTTGGATGCAATGCTCAAAAAAAAATAAATAAATCGCACACCGTACTTATGACCAGGTGACCAAATACTTTTGACAATATAGTGTGTGTAGAAGTGTCTTAAGTTTCTTTAGTGTTATTCTCTTCTGATAAAGAATCACACATGTTGGTAAGTCTCTACTGAAGTTAATACTGTAAATATACATATAACGAGTACAAAACGCTGCTCGGGAATAGTTTGAGATGCTAAAAATTATATATATATAATGATTCACGCTGATGCACATGTTTTCCTCTTGCAGAAAACAGTTATAAAGTAAATGCTTAGCGTGACTGTAATGCATTAAAGACAGTGATATAAGAACACATTCAGCACACATATACAGGCACACAGAATATAAACTCAAATAATGCATTACATTTTTTATGCTTTATTAATATTGTGTTTATTCTTATTCTTATTAATAACAATGCTCCTTTCAGAGACTCACAAGTCTCATAACTCAAATGTCCAACCTCTTGCCCAGGACGAAATCAAGGGGACGAACCGTAACGGAAAAAACACTCGAACACTGCTAGCGATGTAATGTTTACAAATTCGGGCTAGCGTTTCATTTTATACAAACAGACTCCTAACAAACATCAGCTGACAAGATAAAAGCACCATTCTACTAAACATTTATTTTTTATTTATTTCATGTATTTTCAAAGACAAGTACTTTCCAGGCCTTGAATCCATGTGCCTTAAATTCAAGTACTTTCTAGAAGTGTGGGAACCATGAAAATAACCAATGTACATCATTTTATAGAGATTTTTGCTCATTTTCATGAAGGGTGTCAATCATTTTGTAGGGCATTAATGAAAGTGTTCACACTAAGGTCAGGGAATCAAGAGAGGTGGAGGGATGGTAGCTCAGTGGTTAAGGTGTTGGGTTACTGATCGGAAAGTCAGGGGTTCAAGCCCTGGCATTGCCAAGCTGCCGCTCTTGGGCCCTTAAACAAGGTCATTAACCCTCTATGCTCCAGGGGTGCTGTATCATGGCTGACCCTGTGCTCTGACCCCGGCTTCTCAACAAGCTGGGATATGCGAAGAAAGAATTTTACTGTGCTGTAATGTACAGTATGTGTGATAATATAAAGGCAATTCTATTTTATTCCTCTAAATGTGTTATTCTGCTCTGTGAATTAGATCAAATAAATTGCTGAGGTTATTTTAGATGCCTTAGAGGAAGACAGTATTTGCTCACCCTAGCTTGGAAAATTTTTTTCCATTTAGCACCACAAATGCAATACATGCACTACAAATAACACACATTAATGACCACGAATAGTCGAAGATCCGATGTTTCGATAGGACGAGTCGGATTGGACTACCAATCTCACAGTCAAATCTTCACAGTGGTGTTATGAAATGTGGATCATGCCTTCTATATCTTTGTGTGATGTTTTGCACATCGTGGCTTTAAAATGTTATAAGTAATTGTTATTATTGTAACTATCTGGTGTCTTCATCGTCGTCCAGCACCAACCCACCACTAGACTTCAAAATTCTGATTCAATGTAAATCCTTAGTTGGGGACACCCCTAATACGCATATGCACTCACCTCCACTAGCGTCGGTGAGTTCTGTCCTGCGGAGGAAGCCGAGGTAGCCGGTTCTGGCCCAGACGGTTTGTGTGTCTCCGAAACTGAGTCTGGCACTAAAATGATCCAAGCGAACATTCTCCTCCCCGAACACTGAGAAATATCCACTTGCATTCTGACTGCTGTGCACCCATATCTGCATCTCACACACACACACACACACACACACACACACACACACACACACACACACACACACACACACGTACACATACAATATTTTCCATATGCTCATCATTCACCCCTGTACAACAGTAATTACAGATCAATCACAAAACAATGTATTTTTCACATAACGACAGTCTCTGATTGGTCTAACCTCTCCTAAATGAGAATCTCCGATCGGCCCCTTTGTCTCTGGATTGGCGATGATGATGCGGACCCCTGGCAGGATCTGCGTATCAGAGCAAAAACGCCTTGTATGGATTTATCCGTTTTTTATTATGAGGAAATATGACTTATTTCAAGCTTTTAAGCATTGAAGAAAAATCCTGCTTATTCGTTACCTTGCCTGACTCCATGAGAGGCAAACTATGTGGCGAGCCTTTTTCCACCAAGCGTACTCTAGATACCACACAATAATAGCATTAATCAGAAAACAAACTCACTTACAGAAAACTCTCCCAGTCTATTAAAAAAACACTGTATAAACTGGGATTATGTAGCGAGTAAATGTTTATATGGAACGTTTCAAGAAAACCGCATGTGAACAGACCATATGGATGTGCTACCTGTCATGTCGGAGTGCCCTCATGTCCACAAAGACGGTAGTGGGGTCTGGTCCTGAAGTCCCCTGCACACACACACACACACACAAGCCTCTTTTTTGTCACCCTTGAAGTCTCAAACACTACATTGAATCAATAGCTTTTAAAATAGAGCAAATACTGCATGAGCAGGACGTTCAGATGTTCATTATAGAGTCAAATGTATGTGTGACTTTTTCACCCTCCTGTTCCTTATACTCTCCACTCTTCTGTGAAGGCTTTCTAGTCAATTTTGGAGATTGTGGAGATTTCTGATAATTCAGCCTCAAGAGCTTTACTGAGTTTTATATATATATATATATATATATATATATATATATATATATATATATATATATATATATATATACACAGTGGAACCCGGTTATCTCGCCCTCGGTTACCTCGACAACCCTATTAAGTCGACGTTTTTGAAGAGGAACGGCCAAATTCTCGCTTTTTCTAAGCATATTTTATCGGTTATGTCGATTTGTTATTTAACGTCGGTTATCTCGGTGCAGCCGCAGAAGAACTCGCGGAAGTGTCGGAAAAATCAAGTCTTACAGCTGCTACAGGTGTTGTATTGTATACTGGTGAATCTCTGCTGTTAGTTAGTGCACATATGCCTTTTGTTGTTAAATGTTATGCGATGTTATGTTATGCGGGAGGCGAAAGTAGAAGCTCGGCGCAGAACAGCACACGGGAGAACGTGAGATGAGCAGCAAAAACATAGAATATACACCGGCAGGATCAGGTGGAGGGGGGGAGGGATCCGCGGTGCGCTTTGGGAAGAAAAGCGCAGCCGTTGAGAGTGCGCCAGTGGGAAGGTACGTACCGGGATACGCATGCGCGATAACAACGACCGCCGTGAACCAACATATACCAACAATAACGGACAGTGAGAGTGTGGAAGTTTAAATAGGAGCTGGTGATGATGATAAACGAGCACCAAATGTGCACGATTAAAGCCGGGAGCTTCAGAGAAAGCGGCCGAGAAAACACCTGACACGCTGAAGGGGGCCGAAGGGGGCGTGGCAGGTGGATTCCTGACAGATAAACATGTACTGTATGTATTTTTATAGCATGCCTTCATCAAACAAATCGCGGCAACACTGTTGTGTAAAAAACCCTTCAAAAACACGTGCATGCACATTCTCATTTATTAACGCACATCATGTACATAAAGAAATTTCAAGCACGTTAATATATTGCCGCCATTTTGATTTTCGTTTATCTCGATCATCGGTTACCTCGATGCTTTTTGGCGACCCCCTAGGACATCGGCATAACCGGGTTCTACTGTGTGTGTGTATATTATATATATATATATATATATATATATATATATATATATATATATATATATATATACACACATACATACACACACACACACACACACACACACACACACACACACACACACACACACACACACACAGTATATTTTATACTGTATGGCACTGTAAAATGATCTGTTTTGCTTAATTTTGTATTCTAAATTGTTAAATTATTAACCGTATACTACCCCATACTGATCACCATTCTTTACTCCTGGGTAGGCTAGGCCATGTCTGGACTTATTTTCAAGTTTTACGATGGGGTCATCGGAATGCATCTCCATCAAAAGTCGGGGACTACCGGTGGTCTATTATTTGCACCAAATATTGCAAATAATATAATAAAGTGCAATAGATTTTTTTTTAATCCATGTGAGTAAGGAAAGTTGTATTCGTTTTTAATAAATGATAAAATGAAAATCGGGGTGTGTGCGAGTGTGTGTTGATTGAGATGTAACTAACCTGCAGGCACACAGCTAGATTCACCCTGCATCCAAAGGAAGTACTGACAGCACGTGGGTGAAGCCCGACGTCTTTAAAAAGCTTGGAAAAGGACTGAGTCAGAGCGATACGAGGCCTCTCCTCTGCCACCACCACGCATGTGCGTACACGAGACAGATCCAGGCCTCGAGCCTGCGAATCAAATACAAGAGAAACATCTGACTGACAAAAAAACAAAAAACAAAATGTACTCTAACTAAAAGCGATGGTTTTATATGTGAACGTCCAAAATGTATACATTGGATGAGTGTATATTTATACATGCGTCAGCCGCTCAGTGGAAGTATACTCATGTGAGAGTGCATGTGACTGCTAGACTGTGTGGGAAATTGTGTGTTTGTATGTATATATTTTTATACACACCTTGAGTGAGTGAGTTAGTGTACCGAGGGTTTTGGTACAGAGCTCCATGACTGAATAAGAACAGAAAGTGTCTCTCACTTTGAACTGGCTGACAGAGAGTAACCACAGGGCCGGGTTTACCTCTAACTCTGCTGGAGGGATCAGTATGCTCTGGTGTCCTGCATACACACTACACAAAAAAAATTACATCAGACTTGCAAAAGGACAAAAAAAAAAAAGAAGAAATTATCACTTTTCTAATGCTAGAATTTAGTTTATTTTAGAGGGGAGGGGAGAAGAGGTTTTAGGACTTGCTCTCTAATATAATCAGGTGCTTCATACCTGCAGAGGCACCAAATGACAAAGCCCAGTCCACAGTAGGGATCCAAACACACCGCTACTTCACGGGACGGATAAAGCTCACACTGCAACTTTATAGAACGACATAAAGCACTGGTGGCACTGTGAGACATCTGTGGGGTGAAGGAACAGAGGCAAAGAGGAGATGGTGATCGAATGCCATCATCATCATATCATCATTATCATCACAACCACAATATTATCAAACTAGAGACTCTATTGAATGCATCAAAATGATATACAAATAAATAAGTGGATCGCACGTTGTTGTTTTGGCTCTGTATAAACACGCACTGGGTTAAACATGTGTCACTGAGGGGCAGAAACATTAACATTTTATGAAATAATTCCACCATTTCAAAAGTTCACCAGGGATGTAATATATACTTCTATATACCAAATCTGACCACTGCAGATGGGGAACAGCCCACAAGAGCTGCAGTTTTGGAGATGCTCTAACTCAGTCGTCTAGACATCACAATTTGGCCCTTGTCAAACTCGCTCAAAATTACGCTTGCCAATTTTTTCTGCTTCGAACAAATCAACTTTAAGGACAAAATGTTCACTTGCTGCTTAATAAATCCCACCCACTAACAGGTGCCATGATGAAGAGATAATCAGTTATTCACTTCACCACTTAATGTTATGCCTGATCGGTGTATAGTTCCTTTAATCTAATGCACAATTTTCTAAACAGCTGATAGAATTTACATTTTACTGAAAGCTGTATCCTGTATATAACTGTGTTTGTGACAAATAAAAAATCTTGAAACAATTCCTACATGAATTTTCAATTCCACATTGACCCTTGTATATATTTGCTTTAGTAAATGCAAACTGCCAATACTTGAAGATTTGATTTCAAATCCAATGTAATGTTGTAGTTGTGGACAAAACGGGATCAAAGTGTTTTCAATCTGTACATCTTAAAAAAAACAAACAAACAAACAAACAAATACAATCAAAAGTCATTTCCTCTACACTCATCGTGATATGTTTTGTGATTGGATGAGCGTGTGTATATTTTCAAATTAGTGTGTGTGTACCTTTACTCCAGCAAGCATGCCAGTGGTGGACACACTGAAGTCTAAGTACGCTAAAGACTCTGGATCACATGGCTTATACAGGAGATGAGACCGTCTTTTTGGCAGATCATCTAAATCACAAATACACATATGTAATACTACACAAATATATATATTTATATAAAAAAAAAAAAACTTTTAACTAAAACTAGTGTCAATAAAACTAATACTCATTTCATTTCCCTACACAACTCTCACCTGTGTCAAGAACAGGTGGCCATGATCGGAGATCCACCACTGCTGATGCCTCTTTTGACTTCAGAAGTTTACTGATTACCTGTGTGGTCATAACACACCCTGAACGACTCACCTACACAAACAGACACACACACAATTGGATTAAGTATTGGAAAGCACAGCCATTTATACAGACATTGCCGTCATCATTGTGTATTTATTCCCAGATCATCCATACCATTAAAATCACCTGGCTAATTTTGTGTAGGTCCACTTGTGCTGTCAAAACTAAACCACTGAGAGATGAACTCAAAGTTTGCAGTGGTATCTGACTCCAACACCTGAGCAGCCTATACTTTAAACCATGTAAGTTATGAGGTTGGGTTTTCTATGAATTGGACTTTTTTGCTAAGCAGTCCGACAATAGATCGGATTAAGATCTGGGGAATTCCGAGGCTAAGACAACACTTTAAACAATTTTTAGCGGTGTGATAGGAAACATTACTGAAAAAAGGCCACTGCCACGAGGGAATACTGTTGCCCTGAAGAGATGTACTTGGACTGCAACGATATTAAAGTTGAGCGGTACATAGCAGACTAACATCCACATAAATAGCAGGAGGTTTCACAACATTACACTTCCTCCACATCTTGTTTTTCCCCCCCATAGTGCATCCCAATTCCATCTCTTTCCCATTTAAGTGAGGCACATGCACCTGGTCTTCATTAGACCAAAAGACCTTATTCCATTGCTCCACGGTCCAGTTCTGATGCTCATAGGACCCATCTAGGTGATTTTAGATCCAGACAGAGGTCAGCCTGGAAACTTTGACTGGCATGTGGCTTTGCTGCCCCATAAAGCTGTGTGTAGCCAGAGTGTGATGCTGACTTTCATGCCATTTGAGTCTTATAGACAATTGGACTCATCATTGTAATGATCTAAACTTGAAAACATTTTTCAAAAGCGAAATTTGACCACTCAAATCAGGGAAATTCAACAAACACTGACTGAACTAAAATCAGTGAAAGTTACCATACAATCTTTAATCCTTAATAATTACAATTATGACTATAAATTAAGTTCCAAGTGGTTATATTTTAGTTTTCAACAACACAGGGTCTGCATTCTGATTGCAACCACACAACTTCTTTGCCACCTTCCCAGATTCTCTGGCACCATCCCAATGCTGTGTGTCCTACTGGGTTCCTGTAGCTGCCCACCATCAATCGATTAAACACACTGATATTTGCCTACACAGCCAAAATCAGACCAGCGACCCTTCACCTCATAGCACTTTATCTTACCCCACACTGCAACATGCTCCCTCCAATCCTCACCTACTGCTCGACTATGTCTACAAAGAAGACTTGTCTTTGTTCTGGCACCTTGGTGGTAGAATAAACTCCCACTAGAGGTCTGAATAGTTGAGTTAATAGCCTCTTTGAAAGCTTTTTAGATTAACTATTCTCATCTTGAAAAGTTTTAGACTGATGGTATTTCTTTGTCTGTGTTCTAATGAATCAGCATTACATGGAGACTTCAGATGAGGGGGCATCTGCCAAATGCTATAAATGTACACGAAGTTATGTCCTGAGAAATCTATAGTAGTCTGAGAAAACATGTATCCTTAACCCTAAAGCTGTTTCTGATCACATGAGCTTCTGTCAGTTAAAAGATTTACATGAATGCTTGTGATTGGCACAATAACAGATCTGCTACAGGAGCTGCTCTGGTGGTGCAGTAAACTCATCCTCACTGTATTTATAATTCTGTAACTAAGAGTATAGGTTTCTTGCTCATTGATGTTGACAAATATATTTACCTCTACTATCATTTTGACAGTTGGCAGTGTAGTAGCGATGTTTTGGGGATGAGGAGGCCTGACTGTGATCGGGATACAGCCAGCATACAAACAACCGTAGAAAGCGGCGATCAGATCTAAACCTGTGACACAAGGCATCAATGCAGATAGTTACAATGGGGTCCAAGTCTGAGACCACATTGAAAATCTGGAATCTTTCAAATAAAACAAAAGGTATTAGTCATTTATATTTAAAACAAGGAAAATGTTCGTTTTTTTAAAAAATGTCCTACTCGAGATTCTGCTCAATTTCAAGGTCTGTATTTAAATGTCAGCAAATGTGTCAAATTAATGTTAAATGCTTCACCTTTTCTTTCCTAAGGCCTAATCTTTTCTTTCGAGGGGACACTCCAATGGATTTGATCTAAAATGGATCATAAGGGTTTTGCACTTCTGCAGTCGATGCCAGCTCAAATGCAAGCTGTCATTAAAATATATTCACATGAAATTCCTATGAACATAATGTCTGGTATGTCCCATGTTGTTCCCTATATTTATTATATACTAATATACTTGTATTGTATTATAAATTATTATTATTAATAATTATATTATGATTAACATTATCATTAGAAAAAAACAAAAACAAATCAGAAGCAGTTTCACTAAAGCTCTCAAACTGTAAGAGTCCACTTTCTATATTTAGTTATATATGAAGAGTTTTTATATATATATATATATATACACATACTTATTTTCCCCGCTGTGTGTATATATGTGTATATATATATATATATATATATATATATATATATATATATATATATATATATATATATATATATATATATATATATATATATATACACACACACACACACACAGCGGGGAAAATAAGTATTCGACACATCAGCATTTTTATCAGTAAAAGGGCTATACTGGGCTATTGACACAAAATTTCCACCAGATGTAGCCATCAAGCCAAATATTGAATTCATACAAAGAAATCAAAAGATTTAAGTATACAAGTTGAGTCATAATAAATAAAGTGAAATCACACAGGGAATAAGTATTGAACACACTTTATTTAATATTTTGTAGAAAAGCCTTTGTTGGTGATTACAGCTTCTAGACGCCTCTTGTATGGAGAGACCAGTCGTCTGCATTGCTCAGGAGTGATTCTGGCCCATTCTTCCACACAAATGGCCTTTAAATCTTGAAGGTTCCTTGGGCCTCTTTTATGAACTTTGATCTTCAGTTCTCTCCATAAATTTTCTATGAGATTTAGGTCAGGTGATTGACTGGGCCATTCAAGCAACTTGATTTTCTTTCTTCGAAACCACTTCATTGTTTCCTTGGCCTTGTGTTTGGGATCATTGTCTTGCTGAAATGTCCACCCTCTTCTTATTTTCAGCTTTCTGGTAGATGGAAGCAGATTTTTATCCAGAATGTCCTGGTACATTTCTCCATTCATCCTGCCTTCAATAATATGAAGTCTGCCAGTACCCCTTGCTGAAAAACAGCCCCAAACCATGATGCTTCCACCCCCAAACTTAACTGTTGGTATGGTGTTCTTGGGGTGGTGGGCAGTGCCATTTCTTCTCCAAACATGGTGTGTAGAATGACTGCCAAAAAGTTCAATTTTGCTTTCATCTTGACCAAACTATAGTCTCCCAATAATCCACAGGCTTCTCCAAATGCTCTTTTGCAAACTTTAACCAAACCTCAACATGCTTTTTGTTCAGCAAAAAGCATGGAGTCTTGCGTGGTGAGCCTGCATGGATGCCATGGCGGTTCAGTGCATTGCTTATAGTTTTCTTTGAAACAACAGTACTTGCTGATGCAAGGTCTTCCTGAAGTTCTGCCCGAGTGGTTCTTGGCTCTTGGTAAACTCTCCTGATTATTCTTTGGACTCCTTGGACAGGGATCTTACATGGAGCACCTGATCGTGGCCGGTTTATGGTGAACTGATGCTCTTTCCATTTCCGGATAATGGCCCCCACAGTGCTCACAGGAACATTCAGCATTCTGGAAATGCGCCCATAACCATTCCCATCAAAATGCTTCTCAACGATAAGATTACGAGAATCATGAGAGAGTTCTTTGCTTTTACCCATCATGAAGTCCTTCCTGTGTGCCTTCTGGGTAATGAAAAGCCTTTATAGGCCATCAATTAGGACTAAAGTAGCTGATATTAATTAGTACTGATAGGGGGCAGGGTTTCTCTCTCAATACTGACAGATTTCAGGTGGTGATCTGGCTTTCTATGCCATTTTGCACCTTGTTATCTTCATGTGTTTAATACTTATTCCCTGTATTTAATATGACTCAACTTTTATACTTTAATGTTCTTATTTCTTTGTATGAATTCAATATTTGGCTTGATGGCTACATCTGGTGGAAATTTTGTGTCAATAGCCCACTTAGAAATCCCCTTACTGATAAAAATGCGGATGTGTCAAATACTTATTTTCCCCGCTGTGTATATATATATAAAGTATATTGCTAACATCCACATTCAGTTAGACATGGTTGCCCTTATTTTACTGTTCCTTTGATGCTCACGATTTATTGATGTCTTTTTACGTGTGTAAACTAGTCAATGAAACAAATGAATAAAGAACATTTGTATTTAAGCATTTCACTGCATGTCGTACCCTGTATGTATGTGTATGTGACAGATAAATTTGAATTGATTTGATCATGTGAAGTTACCTGGTGGGTACACTAATGCTACATGATCTCCCTCTCGCAGTTGTCCACGTTCGAACAGCAGCGCAGCAATCTTCTCTGCTCTTTTATGGAGCTGCACACATGTTAGAGAACTCCCCACAGTCCCCTATAACACACACACACACCAAGCAAAGTGGAAAGTGAAATGACTAAACTACATTTGGAGTGTATTTTGTAAATGTTTTCTTGCTTTTCTGAGTGTCACCAAAGAAATTAACAGTGTTTACAACGTGAGATGATATGTTTGCAAGTGTGTTTGCGTCTGTGTGTGTGTGCGTGTGTGTGTGTATATTACCCTTGAGTTAATGAGTGTGTAAAGTATGTGGTCAGGTGTAGTTTGAGCTCTCCACTGCAACACCTCAGGCAAAAACAGGAACTGGATCACAGAAAACAGGAAACACATGTATGAAAATCCCAAGCGATCCAAAATACAAAAATTCCAAAACATTAAAAAAAACTAAAAATAAAAAAAAACCTAAATGATCATGATGTTTTATATGAACATCAACTGACTGCTGTCATTTGGTGTTACACATCGCATGTGTGCGCAGTGGTACAAATATTCCTAATACAGTGGCTGCGTTTATGACATCGATACTTAAATTTCACATTTATTTCATTATAATTCCTGTTTTAACAAGATGTACTTGGGTTGTTAATACAGTCACACACAAGGTATTTTCACTCTATAATCTGTCTGAAATCCATTAACAACACTCACAAACATTAGCATTTGGGATTCACCCAACAGACACAGGCATGCACATGCATACAAACCTGATCATTGTCTTCCTGACTGAGGTCTCGTCCGCTGGCCTGCGCCATCCGCTTTCCCGCCACCAGATTCCCCACCATGACCGAGGCGGGACCAACCTCTGCATTCACAGAGACACATAATGCACCCTTAATTCTACACTTCTTTCTGTTGCCAACATTTGTGTTTTAATATTGTTTCAATGCGGATGGAAAATCGAATTAGAAGAAAACTGGATGTGGGAATTTAATTATATATTAAATATATCTTTTTTTTTTTTTATAGCATCAATTATGCACAAGATGTTACTGAACATATTAGAGTTTATAGCTGTGTAATTCAGGGGTGACCACGAATAGCCGAAGATCTTCGCAGTCGAATATTTGCAGAGGTGCTATGAAACAAGGATCATGCCATTCTGGTTATATGGGGGTGCTCAATGTCTGATTTTACATACAACTACCGGTTTTCCCCAAATAAGTTAATATACAGCCCATTATGATAATGCTGTAAATAAAAATGTGAAAAGAAAGAAGCTTAACGAGCGTGACAGATTTAAGTTTCACTTTCCATGATCCGTGACCAACACAGGAGCATCTTGGTGGGAGGGATTTCATCATTAAGGGTATATTTCGTTCTTATTAAATTCCTTTTTGATTGTTTTTTGGCGCATCGATGTTTTCCCACATGAAGTGTCTGAAGTGTGGCAGTTATTTGTTATTTTTTTAGGTTCACTAATTCAAAATGTTTTCTTCTATATTTTTGTCTGATGTTCTTTTTGTCGTGGCTTTAAAAAAATTTAAAATAAAAAATTCTCATTCCAACTTTAAAAAGATAAAAAGGCATTGTCAGTTTCATCTTTCACTTCAAAGGCAGTTATTAAAAAGTTGATTCTGTGCGGGTCTTTCCCACTGGACTACCAGGTGTCAGTTGATTCAGTTGACTATAGGCGAGATTCGACAATTCTGATTTGACTATGTAAATAGTCGGGGACACCCCTTTATGTACTTATTTGTGTGTCAGAAATACAGCAAAGTTTTAGCATTAAAAACAGATTCCGTTTGGTTGTAATGGTCGTTAAATAGTCCTTTGTTTAAGACCACTGGTTTAAAGGTTCAGTGCTTGTTATTAACCTACCATGTGCTTTATGCATCATTTGTTTGTGTTATTTTATGTCTTGAGTAAATAATTGCAGTTGCCCATATTGTTTCCACAATGGTGTTGCCTCCAAGGTTCAGAAATAAAAATTATAGCATAAAATGTGCAGAACTTCACATGAACGAGAAACTCCACAATTGACTCACATTCGAAAACAAAAATCACACACACACACACACACACACACACACACACACACACACACACACACACACACACACACACACACACACACACAGACACACACACAGACACACACACAGACACACACACAGACACACACACAGACACACACACAGACAGACACACAGACAGACACACACACACAGACAGACACACAGACACACACAAATGTTTACCGGGTTGTTTCTGTCGGGGTTTGGGCAGATTTGTGACGCAGGAATGAGGGCACATGAGAACATTGCAGGGGTGCAGCGCTCCGTCCTGGAACAGCTGCTTTGTCTCAGAGAGGTGGATTCCTCCAAGTGGAGTTTTGGGCAGGGTATTAGACGGAACCAGCGCCAAGCAATACACACCGACCTGATGGATACTATCTATAGCCTAGACGCACACACACACACACACACACACACACACACACACACACACACACACACACACACACACACAAATTATATTAAGACGTTATATTAATTGTAATACATGAACAATGTTTTAAACAAAGTAGAAGACAAAGCTTGTGTTGATTTAACACAATATGAGCCTGGATTAAGTTATTAGGATTGAAAAGCACATATTAGTGTATATGTTATTACAGAACGCCTCTGTATTACCTGCAGTACTCTGCTCATCCACTGGAAGCTCTCCTCTTCGGTAGAATCTGGTCGCTGCTCCGCCACTACTACGATCCTCTCATCATGAAGCACAGTAATGGAGAACACAGCTATCCTGAAGATCCACACAAACACACATTACAGTATGTTTCTAGATGTTACACTGGGGTGATTATTGCAAAATTTTGGAGAATATGGCTTTCGTGATGAGAGCTTCTTGAAATAAAAACCAGAACAGAATTACAGAACCAACTCATTTATATTATGTACACACACACACACACACACACACACACACACACACACACACACACACACACACACACACACACACACACACACACCTTCCTCTATACACAAACTTCATGGGTTCAACAGCAAGTGCAGTAGCCACAATGTCATCGCTGTTATGTCTTCGGCCCCCGACTTGCATCAATCCGTCCATCTTTCCAGTGACAAAGATGGCTCCACCTGGGCCTACAAATCCCAACAGCCCTGATCGTACAAACACACACTCGCTCGCTAACACGCCACTGCTCCACACTGGGGACACCTACAACAGAGAGGGAGGCAAACAGGTTTTTTTTACACATTAAATAGCAGGACATTATTACAACACATGACCCAAATACAGGACATTATGTGCTATTATGTGAACTTTCTGTCATATTATTAAAAAGTATATGGAAAAAAAAATATAGGGACACCTGACTTTTCCAGCCATATGTGGTCCTTCCCCAAACTGTTACTTCAAAATTAGGGGGCAAACTATTGCATAGGATGTATTTGGATGTGGTAGGATACATTTTTCCCTTCACTTGAACTTAGAGACCCAACCCTGTTCCAGCATGACAGTGCTCCCCGTGCACAAAGCCAGCTCTAGTCAAGTCAAGAAGATATTATTATCGTTTCAACCGTATATATAGCTGATGCAGTACACAGTGAAATGAGATGTTTCTCCAGAACCCTGGTGCTACATAAAGCAACATAGACCTGCATCACACACCAGAGAGCTACAGGACACAAAGCTAAGGACTAAAGTAAGTTGTCCTATCCACATAAAGTGCATCGTGTGCAACCCAGTGCAAGACAAAAGACGACACAAGACAGTGTGGGCCAGATGAACAAAACACAGAGTAGCGCCACCGGTAAACCTACTGTATAATGTTTTATACATTATAATGGTCAAAAGAGAACTGTATACAACAGTGGACGTGTAAATAAACCCAAAAGGTTGTGCAAAACAGCAACAGCAGCAGTCGAGTAGACGTGTAAAACAGCATGTGAACAGTTTTATATATAAAATGGGTGGTGCTGAAAACATGTATGTGTGTGAATCGAAATGATTTACAAGTGTGTGCTTGAGTCTAGATTTGTAGCCGCTCAGAAACGCACAGTTGAGTGAGTGTGTGCATTTCAGTTTCAGTGCAGTTCTGCAATGCTCCATGAAGATATGCGTTATCTGTCTTGGAGTAAAGGATCTTTCCCTGGCCTGCTTTATTTTTTTATTAATATACTTTAATAACACCTTTGTGGCTGAATGAGCACAAATCACATAAAATGAGCACAGTGGAACATAAAAAGTAAAGAAAGTAAAATCTCAAACTGACGTATTTGTAAAATGTCTTTCTTTCGGCTTCTCCCATTAGGGGTCGCCACAGCGGACCATCCGCATGTTTGATTTGGCAAATTTTTACGCCGGATGCCCTTCCTAACGCAACCCTCCCCATTTATCCAGGCTTGGGACCCGCACTAAGGCTTGTGCAACCCTAATGGCTGGGGTTGGTTCCCTGACCGGGGCTCGAACCCGGGCCACAGCGGTGAGAGCGCCGCATCCTAACCACTAGACCACCAGAGAACCTTTTTTTAAAATGTTAATAACAGAAAGTAATGAAAAGAAGGTGCTCTTCTTACACAATGGACGCCAAATTGTGAAAAAACGTAAAATTTAAACCTGCGACATTAAACGAACACACTGGAAAGCATTTCAGTAAAAGCATCTGTGTGTATCAGTAAAAGAGAGGCTAAAAAAATTCACACCTCGAATGTGTTTTTGCTCATTCCTGTAAGACCGTAATAGGACGTTCCTGTGGCAATGGATGACACACAGATCTCTCCGACCTCATCTGTTTTACACAACTGGGGGATACCTTCCAGCTTCACCACACACATCAGGCCTGAGAGAGAGAGAGAGAGAGAGAGAGAGAGAGAGAGAGAGAGAGAGAGAAGAGAGATAGAGAGAGAGAGAGAGAGAGAGAGAGAGAGAGAGAGAGAGAGAGAGAGAGGAATTGTTTACACTGAAATAACAAACGTAAGTCGGAAAAACTGGGGAATTTTGCACACAAAAAAACCCTTATTCAGATTTTCCCCAAACCGCTCATTCGCTTTAATTGTGTGATTGTCAGTTGAATTTGCTTTGTGCAGTATTTTTTTAGTGGACATTTTTTTTTACAAAGCAGCTTCACACATATAAACTGTCTCAGGACATACATTTGAAATGAAATAAAATATATGCATAATGAGCAAATCAAATGTGGTAAGCAGAGGAAACTACTTAAAATGATATGAGGAAGAAACCCTGGGAGGAAACAGAGCAGTCACAGAATGAGTATGAATAACAGTTGGATAACCAGGAGATTCATTTTTCTAACATGAAGTCTGAAGTTCACTGATGAAGAACACTTGGCATTTGGGGTTTAAAGCCGTCGTCATGGTTTCTAATTTGGTTCCATCCACCGTAATCTCACTGATTTCATATCCACACACTGCCTACCTCCTGGCATGGGACTGCCAACATCCTGCAGTGTGAGGACAGACAGCTTCTCTCCTGTGTCCACCCGGATGACGCCGTGACTCAGTCCCATCATACTGAGAACGCCTCGGCCTACAGGCTTTGAGCTGCCATCACTCGGCCTGCAGGTCAAACGCACAACACGTACCGCGTATCACAACCGATGAGTCGTTTTCCCCACAGTCTCCAGTGTACACGCAGCACAGATGACTTCTCATAATAACTCTCGGAACATGTAGAAGAAAGCCGGGTTTACCTCCTTACAGCGACGGTAAGAGCCTCTGGCGAGCTCGCACATGGACAGATGACCTCCGACTTCAACCCCAAACTCTGAAAGACGTTCAGGAATGCGTCGCATGACGAGATCGACCCTGAGACGAAGGAAAAAAGAGAGGGAGAGTGAAAAAGGGACAGGATAAAAATTAACAAAGGATGTATATGTACATATACATATTTCTGAACACACACACACTTACAGGGATTTGCTCCATCAGCAACTAGCAGCATACGGAGAGAGCTCAGGTTGATGTCACTCTGATCTCTGTGTGCTATCAGAGCCCAGTGAAGATCCCTACTCTTCACACACACCACTTTAGCTACACACAGTAAAAATGAGAAAGCAAATGTATTTTATGGTCAGGACTGGAATTCCAAAAAAGTGCTGAATTCTAAAAAGAGCCTGGACATTAAATGTTAATGTGCTGAGAGAGAATTAATATAATATAATATAATATAATATAATATAATATAATATAATATAATATAATATAATATAATACAACAAAAAAAATAGAAAGAAAGAAAAGTGTGTGTTTTGTACCTTTGTACTGACAGACCTTCTGGACCCAGGATAATGGATTCACCTTCATGAGAGCATATGGAACACTCACAGTGTGGAGCATGTTGAGAACACTCTAGAACAGGAACAAGTTAGATTGTCAAAAAAAAAAAAAAGCCAAAAAAGAAATGAAAAAAAGAAAAAGATGACCTAGAATATGACTAAAATAATCACCGTTAGAACGCCGTGCCACAGTCCTACGTCCTTCTTAAAATCCAACACGTTCACAAGAGTCTCGGCTGTAACACGCACAGACACACACCAAAGATGTTTTTTTTTTATATATTTTAATTCATATAAATGTTTTCCTACACACACTATATGAACAAAAGTGTGTGGACACCTGGCCATAAGATTAGTAAGTGCTTTTTGAATATCTCATCCCACATTTAGTCTTCATTTGCTGTTATAATAACCTTCACTCTTCTGGGAAGGTGTTCCACTAGATATCGGAGTGTACGTGTGGAGATTTGTGCAGCCATCAGTGTTTTGATGTGGGTCAAGTGAGGAGGTCTGAGCTCTATAGCAGACCACTCAAGATCTTCCACTCCAACACATGTAAACCATTTCTTCATGGAGTTTACTTTGTGGACAGGGGTATTGTCAGGTCTCCTAGTTCAAGTGAAGGGAACTTTGTGGGAACAGTTTTTTCAGAAGAGCCACGTATGGCAGAAAAAAGAAATCAGGTGTCCCAGTACTTTTGTCCATAAAGTGGATATTTGAATGGTGCATTGCTGTTACTGTATACAGCTGCGTTTGAGTGGCTGCATGCGAGTGCATTAACACATCTTACCTTCGCTGTATCCACAAGCGTGTGTGAGTGTTTGGCAGTGTGTCAGCATGGCCATTCTCGTCACCGTCACTCCAAGGACACTTCCATCTTTGCAAGTCTTATACTGACAGGAGGATCAATATATTAGAAATGTTTATATTTACATGTTGATATTAACAAAATATAAAGTTATAAAACATAATATACAGAAAGAAAATCATTTAAACCTCTATATACGCCGTGTCGTTGTTAGCATCTTTAATTAGAGGGTACCACTCTCTGGGGGGTTTCGATAAATGCTTTGACTCAGTCACGACCCACAACAGCTTTGGCCAGCCTGATAACATAAAGGGGGAGGGGGGAAAACAAGTAAAGACCAACCCAATGAAAACCAGATTGCTTAGAGGAAATGGAAAAACTGCTCTTTCTATGAATAAAGACAGCAGACTGATGGAGTCTCAAACCTTTGAATTGCACAATGTCACCACTGAGGCTCTTGGGAAGACCTTTGTGGCACGCATCACTGGTCAGTGCCACGGCAACGCCGCAGCTACCCAGCAGGAAACCGATCTGCTGACTCCCGGCATCCTTTGGAAGAAAAAGTGCCAAGGAAATACATTGAACACATATTTATATGTATGAACCAGGAAATACGATGCAGGCGAATCATTTGCATTTCTCAATCGGATCACCTTAACGAATTTTTACAAGATAATCAAGTTTAAAAAAGTATTTCGGTGTTTTTTTTATTTTTTTAAGAGACATACAAAAAGGGGTGTTACCTTTTTGCTAAGCGGTACTTCAATGGGTACCGGGACGACTTCAGCCAACATACAGCCATAAAACGCCACCAAAAATGCCACAGGATCATTATTGGGGTACACTAACGCCACCTAACATACAAACACACAAAAACAAAAAACAACAAAAAAAATCATAATAATTAGTTGTCTTGCTTGGTAAGCTCATTATTCTGTATCTAAATGACAGGATGTGATTTACTCTGTCTCCCGGCCGAACGATGGGTTCCTGCTTGGTTCCGAGTTTGTGAAGAATGTAATAGGCCACCTTCATACTCCTGGACCACAGCTTACCTACACACAAACAGTCAGTATGGTGAATTTATGCAACATTATACTCGTCATAATTCATACAGCGAGAAAAAAAAATATTCGGAACAAATAGCAGCTCACATGCAGCAGTTACTGAACTGTGTGCAGTGAGGGGCTACTTTTGGGCCACATGTCTGTATAGAACTGTAATAAGAAGTAAAAAAAAATAATAATAAAATAAATCTGGTAATGTTAAACAGAGACCGGAAACATGATTCTCCAATATATTACATTATTTCATAATACGATTTTAAAATTTAATATCTAAATCTAATTTTGAGATCTTGCTGAGCCGATACTTTAATACTGCTACCATCAGGACAGACATGAGCAATATGTTCTTAATGCATAAAAGCGTAGAGTTTACAATCTCACTTTTTTTTTATTAAGCGAAAATGTCGCCGAAACTCGCCATTTGTGTGGACTGACTAAAGTCTTGATGTTACACTTTATAGACAAAAGTTTTGGGACACCTGCCACCAGCCATATGTGTTTCCTCCCCAAACTGTTACCACACACAAGACACACACTCGTAATGGATTGTCTTTAGATGCAGTAGCAATAAATCTTCAATTCACTTGAGGTTGTAATGTGGGATGTTCAAAATGTATATACAAATCTTATGCTCGGGTGTCCGCGAAGTTTTGTATATACAATGTATGTTTAAATGAATAATAATACAATAAATGCTACACAAAGTTCCCCCACAAATGATTTTTTATTTCTTGAGAGCTATATCAAGTGACACAAAGCTATCAGAGCTCAAAGAAAATGTGTCAGTACCCAAAAGTAAAAAAATAGGATGTGCTCGCTAGCATTTAATAGTTAAATGTCATGAATAATGCATTAATAAGAATGAGCAAAATAACCACACTGAATGTGTTTATAAGTGTGTACAATGTAAAATATGTATTTCGTAGTCTTTATGAGAGAACGATCAAACCAAAAGCACATAAGATGCAGACTAACACTAAATTCTTCATAAATTCTTCATGCACTGTATTAAGTGGCATATGAGAATGTTTAAACAGGGCTCTGTGTGCGAGTGTTTTATGTGCGTACCATATGTGAGTGTGTAAGGTTGTTTGGCACCAGCATGTGTGATGGTCAAACATGGTGCTTTGGGTGCAATGGCACCCCAGCGCTGTAAGGCTGCCTCTAGAGAGGCAGGGCAATTCTTCAGTCTTCCCAGTTCCTCCCCTTGGCATATTTTCGATTCTACTCCTTCTGGATGTGGTAAAGAAGGATCGGGCTGCCGGACTGCAGGAAAAAAAATTAAATCACACAAATATTACTACAAAGCTTACAGACATTTACACAATAGTAATTTTATACATCTTGTACCGTCGGTTAAGGTGCTGACTAATGTGTAGTATGTATCAAAGGTCGACCAATTGATAGGTTTAGCCGATTAATTGGCACCGATAGTTAATTGCTGGACCTATGGGCAATGATCCACACACATAGTTTTTCCAGGTCGCGTTTGTGCTTGAGTGGCTGAGAAGTTCCGCTTTCATTACACAGTTCGAGATCGGCCTCTAGAGGTAAATCACTGATGCCACGTGCTGTTTGGTTTTTTTTTTTGTTTTTTTTTTTTACACGTGAGACTGCGTGCTGTACATCATTCATGTGAGTTCATTGTGCATTAACAGATAAAATGTGAAAAGTGACACCATTTCACATAAATCCAAACAGTCATGCTTAAAACGGCCATAGTTAAATGACTTCACAGACCAGAGCATAACAAATTACATTTATTTCTATTTTTAAGTTTTGTAATTAAGTTCTATTTTACAGTACTATTTTACATTGAGTGTTGTGGATACTGGATAAAATATATATATATATATATATATATATATATATATATATATATATATATATATATATATATCGGCTGATTAATCGGTTATAGGAAAATATGATATAACCTAGCTATTGGTAAACGTCAAATACACTATCGGACGACCTCTAGAATGTATGGCCAGTAACAAATTTCAACAACAACAACAAAAAAATCAGCAGTCAAACTTTAGTTATCTTGAGATCACAAGAATAATAAAAAAAAAAGAAAACATTTGGTCTTTCAAGCATTCTATAAGAAACCACAAGTCTAACTTAAGTCTACGGATCCACACAATATCCATTTTCATGTTCCCACTGGCCACTGAACACCAGCGCTTTTTTCAGAGTTGCATTAAAAGGACAGCCACTCCAAGCTTATGCTCTAAGCTCTAGATTCCCTCTAATGTCATGAGAGATTTTCAAGATATATGCAGGCAACCCGATACGCCTCTGATCACTAGAGGGATCGGTAAATTGGCAGACACTTCCATCCTTCTCACCCACATTACTATGCACGGCCCTGAACTGGCCCCACCGTCTACAGAACACTGCACACAATTTAACAACTCACAAGTCACAGAGCCTTGCTTGTGGCTTTAAAGACGAATAGCTTCTGGGGGTGAACCGGTACACGTATTCATATCAGAGAAAAAAAAATTCCGGTTCGGTACACGTGTACAAAATTCAATCCTTTTTACGTGCGGAACATTGTTAAAGTCTGAGTTCTCTCAGGAAAGTATTAAGTGGCGAACCCCAAGTTTGTTTTGTCTCCACCTCTTACTTTGAGCACATTTTTTAATTAATATTATTAAACTTGAATACATACACAACAATGCCAGGGGCAGTGTCGCTGTGGCCACTTACTCTGTACCGTAAATAAGGTTTGTTTTTTTCGCATGCATGAAAGTGCTAAAGAATCTATAGCGCTAACGTTAGCTGTTAGCCAGGAAGTGGCTAGTGGCTAACACTATGGATTCTTTAGCATTTTATCTCCAGCTTCAAGAATTTTGAAAAAATCTTGACAATTTTGCATATCGAGAGAGTGAATGAATGAAGGATGGATGGAATAAAGATATTTGTTGAAGTATGCTGAAATAGGGAGAACATATCTTTAGAAAATTAAATATTAAACACACACACAAACACACATCTGTTTTACCCACCTGTTGTCTAACAAATGTTAATTTTATTACAATTTTCCATTTATTCAATTTTATTTAATCAATTTAATTTGTGTCAATTCACTTAATATAATACAAAAATTTATTACATTCATTTAATTGATTCTATTTTATTTTTATAAAATATTATAAATATATTATTTAACCAAGCAGGCATTTTATTTAAAATTGTTTTTAAAATAAAACTGTTCAAATGTTGATCACAAATGCTAATAATAATAAACTGCAAGCAATTTTATGTTTTGCATTTCTTCCCCATGACCGAACCGCACCATGAATTTGGTGTACCTTTGCACCCCTACTAGCTTTCCTTATGGGGGACATCCTGGCGGTTTTCTCCTTGGGGCAGATAAACGATCCCAAATCAACAAAATAGCTTGGACTTGTGTCTGAGAATCTAATGCACTCACTGGTTCATTAATGACTAAGGTTTCCTCAGGGACTGCTAGCTAGCAGCAACTCTACAGTATGTGCAGACCATGCAGCACATCGCAGCAGCAGTGATGGCGTCGTTTCAGGCGCTCATAAATAACAAATCATTCTGAAATAAGTGGAGGGCTCCAGCCTGGGACTTCCACATTTTGCATGACTGCAACTTTAAAAAAACCTATGCAACATGTTGGACTGAGATGTGTGGCCCTTTTGTTAGAGTTCACTTCAATAATGTTAGTAATGAAGAATGTTCTGCTTTGAAATGCCTGCTTTGCATGCACTGGTTGTGGTCAAACCTGGAGGGTGTGGCCAAGGTCATATTACCCATATTTTGTAAATCAATTGTAAAGAGTTGATTCTCACTGCTCTTGGGGGTTGCCAAGGGATCACAGGACCCTAAGTTACATAGTTACAAAAGTAAGAAATGTCACTGCCGTGTGGTTGATGGGCAATGGTAAGGTAATCTTCTTTTCTTTACTTACTTGACAGGAAAGGTAAGCTCTGAACACATACCCTTTGGCCTTTAAGGGGAACTTATAGGTAAACAATCAGAGGCTAAGTAAAAAAAAAAAAAGAACCACAATAACACATTTGAATGTCTCTTTGTGCCAGCAAACTGAACTGTTCCAAACACACAAACATTGCTTGCCCCAGTGGTGGACAGTACCGAAGTAAATGTAATCCGTTGCTGTACTTCAGTAAAGTATATTTGGGGAGACTTTTACTTTAATTTCATTACATTTCAAAGTTAAATATACAATATAAATTACATTTTACTCAACTACAATACTTAAATAATTATTTAGGTAGTCGAAAAGGTTTATATATAAATTTATTCTATATCAATCAGTGTTTGATTTTCAGAATTTTATACTGAAATACAGATACAGGGTGAGCTTTATTGTGTGATGTACTGCACTCTACACTGCACTACACTGTAAGAACACTGTATATAACATTTGTACTTACAATGTAGATATTAAATATTAGTTTATATCCCTCATTATCTATACAGATTGTGTTATAGATTTGGCTAATATTTCAAATATAAGTATGTATGTACGTGTGCGAGTCCACCTAAGGTAAACTTAGTTGCTTGGATATGATTTGGAAAGGCACACACCTGTCTATATGAGCTCTCACAGTAAACAGTGCATGTCAGAGCACAAACCAAGCCATGAGGTACAAGGAATTGTCTGGAGACCTCCGAAACAGGAGTCTCTGGAGGCACAGATCTGGGGAAGGGTACAGAAAAATGGAAAACAGTGGCCTCCATCATCCAAAAATGGTGAAAGTATGAACCCACCAGGACTTTTTGTAGAGCGGGCCACCCGGCCAAATTGGGCAATCAGGGGAGAAGGGCCTTAGTGAGGGAGGTGATCCAGGTGGAGCGCCAGCATTTCTCTGTGGAGAGAAGAACCTTCCAGAAGAACAACCATCTCTGCAGCACTCCACCAATCAGGCCTTTATGGTAAAGTGGCCAGACGGAAGCCATTCCCAAGTAAAAGGCACATGACGGCCTGCCTGGAGTTTGCCAAAAAGGCACCTGAAGGATTCTAACTCTTTTACAATGGGGGAAAAAAAAATTCTCTGGTCTGTTGAAACAAAGATTGAACTATTTTGCCTGAATGGTAAGCGCCATGTCTGGAGGAAACCAGGCACCACTTATCACCTGGCCAGTACCAACCCTACAGTGAAGCATGGTGGTGGCAGCATCATGCTGTGGGGTTGTTTTTCAGCGACAGGAACTGGGAGACTGGTCAGGGCTGAGGGAAAGATGAATGCAGCAGTGTACAGACACCTCATTAACAAAAACCTGCTCCAGAAAGTTCTGGACCTCAGACTCGGGCGACGGTTCATCTTCCAAGATGACAATGACCCTAAGCACACAACCAAGATAACACAGGAGTGGCTACGGGACGACTCTAAATGTCCCCGAGGAGCCTAGCCAGAGCCCAGACTTGAACCCAAGGAAACATCTCTGGAGAGATCTGAAAATGTCTGTGCACTGAAGCTCCACATTCAACCTGATAGAGCTTAAAAGGTTGTGCAAAGAAGAAGAGAGAAACTGCCCAAAAATTGGTGTGCCGAGCTTGTAGCATCATACTCAAAAAGACTTGAGGGTGTAATTAGTGCCAAAAGCGCTTCAACAAAGTATTAGATAAAGAATGTCAATACCTATGTACGTGACGTTTTCCCTTTTTTTTTTTATAAATGTGCAAAGTTTTCAAACAAAATTCTTTCACATTGTCATTATGGGACATTGTTTGTAGAATTTTGAGGAAAATAATTAATTTAATCAATCTTGGAATAAGGCTGTCAAGTAACAAAATGTGGAAAAAGTGAGGTGCTGTGAAAAATTTCTGGATGCACTATACAGCAATTATTGGCTAAATAACTGGCAACAAAAGTGAGTACACCCTAAGTGAACATGTCAATACTGTGTCCAAAGTGTTATTTTGTTATCTACAGCTGGCTTAATCATCCTGAACATGGAATTCATAAGAGCTGCACAGGTTGTTGCTGGGATCCTCTTCCACTTCTCCATAATGACATCACTGAGCTGCTGGATGTTAGACACATGGCACTTCTCCACCTTCCGCTTGATGATGCCCCACAGGTGCTCAATAGGGTTCAGGTCTGGAGAAATACTACTTAATCACTTTCACCCTCAGCATCCTCAGAAAGGCAGTTGTCATCTTGGTGGTGTGTTTGGGGTCGTTATTATGTTGGTAAACTGCCGTTCGGCCGAGGTTCTGAAGGGAGGGCAACATGTTCTGCTTTAGATGTCACAGTACATGCTGAATTTCATGTTTCCCGCAATGAACCACAGCTCCCCAGTACCAGCAGCACTCATGCAGCCCAAGACTATGTTCTTACCACCACCATGCTTGACTGTAGACACAATTTTCTTAGTTCTCCTCACCAGGGCGTCACCACACATGCTGGAGACCATCTGAGCCAAACAAGTTTATCTTAGTCTCATCAGACCATAGGACATGGTTCCAATAATTCATGCTCTTGGACAGGTTTTCTACAGCAAACTGTTTGCAGGCTTTCTTGTGAGCCAGCTTCAGCAAAGGCTTTCTTCTGGAAGTACTATCTGAGCACTGACAAGCGGACCTTTCACTTCTACAACTTCTAAAGCAATGCTGGCAGCACCTGCCGCACAGCACGAGGACTCAACTTCTTAGATAGACCTTTGTGAGGTCTGTTCCAAATGAAACCCGGCTTGGAAAACCTCTGTATGACCCTGACCACTGTACTGTAACTCAGTTTCAGGGTGTTACCATGTTGAACATCCAGTGGTCAGTATGTGAAAATTTTACTCAAAGCACCAAATTATAACTGCTCTAATACAAGATAGGACATGTGTCTTTGCACGGTTACACAACGTACAGCCGTTATCACTGAGGGTCTATTAACTTTTATTGCAAGCTATTTTGACAATAATGGCTGGATGTTGAGTTATTTTCAGAGGACAGTAAATCTATACTGCATATTGACTACTCTAAAAATATATCCAAGTTTCATTTCTATAGTATTGTCATTGAGAAGATAATAAAATGGTTACTGAAATGTGAGAGTTGTACTCACTTTTGTGAGATACTGTATATACATATTATATTACATACATCCTGCCTAGTATTGGGTCACCTGCTCATAAGTACAGTGTGATTTTTGAGCATTGCAGTCCACATTTAGTCCCAATTTGCTCTTATGATTCCCTCCACTCTTCTGGGAAGATGTTCCACTAGATTTTGGAGTGTGCTTATGGATATGTGTTCATTAGTCACAAGGGTATTAGAAAGGTACTGATGTAGGTGAGGAGACCTGGGGTGCAGTCAGTGTTCACATTCATCCCAAAAGTGTTCAGTAAGAATGAGACCAGAGATCTATTGCAGGCCATTCAAGATCTTTCTCTCCAAAACTTGTAAGCCAGATGCTAGAACAGGTTTGGGTTTCCAAGTTTAAGTGAATGTAATTAATTGAATATAATAACATTTTATTATAGCGCATCTATCTGTGTAATTTATATCTATATCTATATCTATATCTATATATATATATATATACACACATACATATACAGTGCCGACTTATCTCGACCTCGGTTAACTCGACAACCCTATTATGTCTACGTTTTTGAAGTGGAACCGCCAAATTCTCGCTTTGTCTTAGCATTTATTTAATGGTTATGTCGACTTTTTTATGTCGCCGAACCCTAATATCTCGAGCACAAGGGGGAAAAAATTTGCCATTTAACGTCAGTTATCTCGATTGGCACTGTGCAGCCGCAAAAGAACTCGCGAAAGTGGCGGAAAAATCAAGCGAATACAATGTTGTACGTATTGTATACTGATGAATCTCTGCTGTTAGTTAGTGCACATATGCCTTTTGCTGTTAAATGTTATGCGATGAACGGGAGGCGAAAGCCGCCCTTGGTAGGAGCGCGGCGCGGAACGTGGGATGAGCAGCAAAAGCATAGAATTAACAACGACAGGATCGGGGGGGAATCTGCGATGCGCTCTGGGAAGAAAAGAGTGCCGGTGGGAAGGCACGTACCGCACGTATATGTATATGTATATGTATATATATATATATATATATATATATATATGTATATGTGTGTGTGTGTATATATATATATATATATATATATATTATATATATATATATATATATATATATATATATATATATATACATATATACACACATATACACACACACACACATATATATATATAATGTGTGTGTGTGTGTATATGTGTGTGTGTGTATATATATATATATATATATATATATATATATATATATATATATATATATATATATATACATACATACATACATACACACACACACACACATTATATATATAGATATACACACACACACACACACACGCGCGCGCGCACACATATTGATCTGCACTTGTCAATTTGCACAATTGTTACTATTTGCAGTTCTGGTAGATGCTAAACTGCATTTTGTTGCTCTGTACCTGCACTTTGCAATTATAAAGTTGTATCTATCTATTAATAGACGGAGGTGCGAAGAGTAATATTAGTCTTCTCACATAAACTGAGTTGATTAAACAAGATTCTTGTGAAAAATTACAAAAGGCCATTATAGCCCTAATAAAACAGTACTTTATTAGCGCTTTATCTAGGGCAGTACTTTATCAGTACAGATACTACATTTGAAGGCAAATGCTTTTGTACTTTTACTCATGTACATGGTTTTTGTACTTCGTCCACCACTAGCGTGTTCATTATATCTGTACCTTCTAGCAGTTCCTCAAAGTCATCAATGAAGTACTCCCTCAGTGGACGTCTCTTGGGCTTCTTCAGAGTGTTTACCAGCTGCTGAATCTTCGAGGACACTCGACTA
>JBCEWE010000122.1:477500-540000 GCA_039877035.1 Silurus lanzhouensis | reverse complement strand
TAAATAAATGAATAAATAAATACAATTAAAAAAATGAGTTAATATTATAATAGTGTTTGTTAAGAAGAGAAGAGAGGGTTTCCATTAAAGGGTTTTCTTGGGATCTGTGCAAATTCCTGACTTGTTTGTTTGTGTGGATGCATACATGACTATTTCGTTGTTTCGGGTATCAACAGAGGAGCAACTGACTTAAGTTTTGGTTTGTTGGTTTGGTGCGTTTTTCTGCGGAAACGATGTTCCTGAGGCTAAAGTTTATCAATTAGAATTGTCAGTAATAATTACACATATATAAACAGTTTATACTGAAATATAAACCCCTTTTTACCCATATTTCAAGGACACACACACACACACACACACACACACACACACACAAGAATGCACACACCCACATCATAATGACCTGGGGGTGTGTATGCCTCCATAGATGTTTGCACAACGAGGGAGTGTCGCTTGGAGGGCATGGGGACGGCCATCTTTCTTTCACACTGTCGCTCCAATGCTGCCTGCACCGCTTCAGAGTGAACATCTAAAAGAGAGAAAAGCAATAAATAAACAAACAAACAAACAAACAAATAAATAAATATAAATAAATATTAGGCAGCGATGTAATACTACATTAGTGAAATTCAGTAGCGTGTCTTTGGTTGTCCAGATAAGCTCGACAAGCAAAAGTTTGTGGACACCCTTCCATCACATTTATAGTGATTTTTGAACATACGATCGATAATGGCACGTTAAGAGTACGAGTATAAAATCAGTAATACGAGAATGAATTTGTTTATTATTTTGAGGGGAAAAAAAGTCAAGCTTACGAGAATACTGCTGCGAAGTCGAAATTATAGGTCCAAATCTGTTGAGAATAAAGCCGTAGCAATACGAGAGTAAAGTGGTAATATTGCAAAGAACGTTTAGTTGTTTTGCGAAAAAAAAAATGTGTGGAGGATTTAGTTAAATCCTATTTTAGGTTAGGATTCAACAATAAGGAAAATCTTTGTCTTTTGGAGCATCGGCACAGAGTTATAAACAGTGAAGGGACGCTGTAATTTATTTTATTATTATTTTTTTAACACGGCACTAAAATGGCGTCATGAGTTTAGGCTTCCGACTGTGTTTTTATTTTCTTTTTTTTTTTTTCGTTTTTTTGGTTCATTCATTTCTATCTGACTTCATTCAGAAGTGTCTCAAGAGAACTAGCGAGATCAGGCACTGATGAGCTTTGAAGAGGTCTGGGAGTGCAGTCAATTTTCCAGTTCGCCCCAAAGGTTTTTTAGAGTGGATAAGGTCAGAGATCTGTCCAGGCCACTCGAATTCTTCCACTCCAACCTGGGAAATCCATGTCTACATTGTGCTCGCTTTGTTTGCCGAGGCATTATCTAGCTGGAGCGGGTTTGACCCTCTTAGTTCCATTGAAAGCAAAATTGTAAAAGCTACAGCACACAAAGACATTCTTTACAATTGTGTCCTTCCAATTTTTACAGTTTGGGGAAGAACGACATATGGGCGTGATGCACAGGTGCCCACAAACTTGTTTGTGTATGTTTGCATATGCACAAAACATGGGTACTAAACTGTACCACTGCCTGTCGCACCATCAACCTACACCTTTAGTACTTTTAGTATGTATTTAACATAGGAAAGTACATGTTTTCCTTTAAATCTTTACTTTTAAAGCGTCCAATGATGTAACTCGGATCAGGGTACACCTTTATTCACATTTTCAGGTACATATTAAAGATACCAGAAATAACGTGACGTGGAAATCTAGTGCCCTTGCCTTTCTGAGAACGTCCAGCTTACCTGAACAATATCGCTCATCCCGCGAGCCAGTGGAACGTCGCCGCTGGTAACGAGATGAAAAAGATGACGATGAAGACGGAGTTACGGGTACTCGAGACTCTGCCCCTACTGTAAGTACAAAAACACAAAAGCCAAAAAAAAAAGGTCATTCATACTGAAGTTGTTCAATCTGATGCAGAAAGGGAAGTATTAAATGTGTAGTACCTGCTGCATGGGGCAAGTAGGCTCGAATGAGTTTGGCTCTTTTCTTCTCATAACCCTTCTGTGTGATGTCCCCTGTCGAGAAAAACAGTATTGTTAAGCCTTTCCTGATACACTCACTATTAAAACAAAATGCAAAAACTGTGATCAAAACTTGACGCATTCAAAGCTGCCCCCTTGTTTAGTGTTGCTCATTGTTGTGACATTTATATGTAAGAAGTAGCAGTAGAAGATTCTGTGTGAGGGACAGAGGGGAACTCAAAAACATGCGATCAACAAATCTTACTGTTTTAAGATCATCCGCATTTCATTATACTGTACAAGAGATGCCTAAAACTGCGTTATCACTACATACAGTTCAACATTTTCATAAATTTTTTATACTAACAACTGCACCTATTATTATAGTAATCTAGTACTTTTTCTTTATTAAAGAGCAATACTAAATATATAGCCAATTAAAACAAAGAGCAAGGGTGAAATTCTGCGCTAAAAAACTTAGACATGTTTGACGTGACATACGACGGTGCCGTGATGAGTCGTTCGACGAGATATCGGGACCTTCATCGAGCTCAACCCCCGAAAATGTCGAAACCATTCGCCAACTTGCGTATGATGATCGTCGGAAAACAATCTCACTTTCGCTGTTTAACAGATTTAAATGTAACTACTGAATGTAGTAACACTGATTACCGTAATTTCCGGACTATTAAGCGCACCCAAATATAAGCCGCACCCACTGAATTTTACAAAGATTTTTATTTTTAACATAAATACGCCGCACCTGTCTATAAGCCGCACCTGTCTATAAGTCTACATTGAAACTAATGAACTTTACACAGGCTTTAATGAAAGACAGTGTCTGTTACAACGGTTTGTATCTAAACAGTAGCCTACCAAGAAAGTCATTGTTCACTGTCTTCCTCCTTCCTTTCACAACAATTTCTCTCAGGAGTTTATCTTTTGTCATCGTCGTGCGTTTAAAAATCACCACCAGCGTGACGAATGATTCGTCCGAGTGAGCGGCAGGTCAAACGTCAAAGGAACCTCATCCATATTTATGATGTGGTGCGGCCCGAATCACTGGGAGCGCATCTGACTTAATATAAAGAGTTTCATTGGTTCACCTGAACCCGTTCGGCAATTTCATCGGTCTAATGTTATTGGGCTCAGTTTTTTAGCTTGAAGCTTGTGGCACCAGGAAAAACCCAGGAAAAATCCATAAATTAGCCGCTTCATTGTGTAAGCCGCGGGGTTCAAAGCGTGGGGAGAAAGTAGCAGCTTATAGTCCGGAAAATACGGTTTTTCGCCCATACAATCAGAAATACCCAGGTTGTTTTCTCACATGCATAAAACTGGAGGTATTCTGACAGGAATGAAATTGACTTAACAATAATAATACAGAAAAGCACAGTTTTTTTGTTTTTTTTTTAATTAAAGAATATCATTTGTAAAAAAAAGTTATGAATTAAACCAAAGAGTCAATATAAATATACAATGAATCAGAAGGAAAGCAATCGTTCCTTTTCCCTTATTATAGGTTATGCGTGCGTTTACCAAGTTTTCGTTTAAACACAGCCAATATTACACATTCACAGGTGCGTGTTCCCCATTCCCACTGTTTACAAACATAATATCCAGAGAATAAACACTTGAATGATTGTAGGATTCATATGGAATTATCCTGGGCCCTGGGCCTGCTGTAACATCTACCCAGAATGATTTAACCTCAAGTGGACAGCTGCAGCATGTAGCTTTATACGTGTGAGAATTAGAATACGAATTTCATACGGTATTTTATGATGAGGCACAGCGCATGTAGGATGATTTGGAGACAAGCTGAGGGAGGCGAGATTGAGATGGTTTGGATATGTGCAGAGGAGGGACATGTGGTACACCGGAAGGAGAATGCTGAGGATGGAGCCACCAGGAAGGAAGAAAAGAGAAAGTCCAAGTAGGAGGTTTATAAATGTGGAGACGGAAGACATGCAGGAAGTTAGGTTAAAAGAGGCAGATGTAGAGGACAGAGGGGGTTGTAGACGGATGATCCGCTATGGCGACCCCTAATGGGAGAAGCCGAAAGATAAAGATTTCTGCCGAAAGACCGATTTTCTGTCGGTCTGCGACTGCAATCACACTACGCTTTTCTTTCCAGTGACTTCCATTCATACGCATTTGAATTGGAATGCTGAAAACACAAGCAATGAAAAAAAATTCTGCATTTCCAAAAGTTGGTGAACTCTGACCTGCAAATTAGACATATGGAAGATCAAGAGGTTACAGTGGGACCTCTACAGAGAATACAAGATGAAGAAAGTACCGATTATAGTGGTGTCGCAGGATTAAAACCACAGCTTTAAAACAATGTAAACTCAACATAACAAAAGCTGCCTGCTTTGCTGTCACTGCTTACACAAACAATTCGCATATTTTAAAATCTTCGTATCCAGCGGCTGCCCAAATTCGCAGCAGTCTTCCAAGAAAATTCACATGCTGAAAGTGTAGTGAAGCTACAGCCTTAAACTAAACTTGATTTTAGGCAGAAATGTGGTTTCACAGTTTGGTTGCAGGGTATGCTAACAGAAACTGAGATGACGGAAGATGATAAGAATAGCGGTGTCAGCTTTATCCATCAGGCTAGCAGTGGTGAACGACAGTGGTGAACTCGACTGTTTCATCTTGTATTGATTATGTAATTTCCTACTACTGCAATGATGCTGTCTTTTAGGTAGTACTTCGGGAAGTATCTGGGCACCACTGTGTTCACAATACAAATGGAATGTGGTCATATACAATACATGGACAAAATGTAAAAGTATTAAAGGGTTATTCCCTCATTAATGACACATCATACAGTTGGTAAATTAACTACAGAATATGGGAAAAAAATATGGTTCACAAAATTGTATGTTACTGGATTTAGTAGCGATTTTTAGATCTTAAGATGGCGAGAGCGATACGACAAAATCATAAATATCGCTACGAAATCCAGTGACATACAATTTTGTGACTCCAGCTTTATGCTAAGTTAAAGCACACATATGGGTTTTTTCCCCATATTCTGTAGTTGATTTACCATCTGTATGATGTGTCATTAATAAGGAAATAACCTTTTAATGCTTTTACATGTAGTGTATATGACTACAAATGGAATGTGGTACGATATGATGTACGATGTACGGTACGTTGGACACACAACTGGGAAAAGCGTATCTCCCGCCGTTTCAAACAGCAATTTTAGTGATAAAAGCATGTCATCCAAGCGCTCAAGAATGTCTCCTGCTTGTTGTGGAAAAAGAAGAGGAAAACCATCAGTTTAGAGCAGAAAATTTAAATTATAAATTAGCATGAAGCAGAAAAGACTGTCACAGTCATAGTACAATCTTTGACTCGTCGTTGTAGCGCATCACCATCGGAAGTAGAGGACTACCTGTACTCCCTTTACTTAAACTAGGAGTCTCAAATCTGTTTCAACATGACAATACCCCTGTGTACAAAGCCAGCTCCAGGAAGATATGGTTTGCATGGGTTGGAGTGGAAGAGTTTGCATGACCTTCTATAGAGCTCTAATCTGAACCCTATTAAACCCCATTGGAAAGTATTGGAACGCTGACTGCACCCCAGGCCTCCTCGCTATACAACAATACCTGACTTTACTTCCTGACTGGATGAATGATCACAAATCTCCACAAGCACACTCAAACATTTTGTGGAACATCTTCTCAGGCGAGTGAATGTTATTGTAGCAGCAAATGGGACTAAATGTGGAACAGGATGTTTAAAAAGCACATATGAATCTTACACATATGAATGAAACTTTTGTCTATACAGTGTATGTCCTAATGGGTAATTTTAGGATTTTGATCTGATTAGGAAAATTGATCCAGGGTCAAACACAGGGTCAATGTGACGGCAAAGTCAAATGTTTAAAATATGTGTGGGGTTTTTTTTCCATCGACTCCTTCCTGTTTGTCTTACAAAGATGGCTCTTGTTCTAGAACATAATACCCATTTTTATTGTCATCGGTCTATAAGTGATTAAACAATAGTTCAAGAAAGTGGTTGTTTCATATGATTGATATGGAATTATCATTGTAACCAGCAGATGAGCAGAAAAGAGTTTGGGATTGCCCCAAACAGGATTAAGTTCACAACAAGGTCAAATGATTGAAATAGTTTTTCCTCTTTAAATAGCTTCCTTCCTATTTGAAGTATATTTCCAAGGGTATTTTGTTTGGCAAATCTTTAAATAACCTTGACAGTCACTATTTCACTGTTACACATTGACAAAACAATACACCACCTTAATGAACATTTTTGGTGTGTGTTTTGCAGAGTCTGATACATTCATCAGCGTCAGTGATGGCGTCTATTCTGATCAGGGGGAAATCTGTGAGAAAAAATGATGAAAATGCAGAAAAGTGTGTTCATTGACAATATTTAATCAATGGAGGCAATTCAGTCAGCTGCACATTGTGTAACACTACACCGGGTGTTTTGTTTTGTTTTTTTTAACTCAGCAATTTGATATCAGTGAAGTGTTTAGGTGTGTGAGACCTTTTTTTTTTCCCAAAACCCACCCCCACCCATTCCCTAAGGAATTCCTCCTGCACTTATTTGTGGTATCTTTCAAAGCTAAATAAAATAGAACTAAAATTCCCCCCTCTCTCTCTCACCTAAATGTACATAAAAACACACACATTGTATTATATGGACAATAGTTTGTGCACACCGGAGCCTAAGATTCAAATGTGTTTTTTGAACATCCCATTCCACATTTAGTCCCCATTTGATGTTCCACTAGATTCTGGGGTGTGGTTGTGGGGATTTGTTTTCGTTCAGCCATTAGGGCATTAGTAACGTCAGGTACTGATATAGTGTGAGGAAGCCTCAGGTGTATTCCAATTCGTCCCAAAGGTGTTCCAGTAAGGTTGAGGTCAGATCTTCAATGAAGAGTTACTCAAGATCTTCCACAATGACCCAAGCATGTCTTGATGAACCTGGCTTTGTACACAGGGGTATTGTCATGGGACAGGTTTGAGTCTCCTAGTTTAAGTGAAGAGAAAAGTCTATGGTACTTCATTCAAATTGTACACCTCCAACCACATAAAGGTGAAAAGTCAGGTATCCTAATACATTTGTCCATATAGTGAATATTTCATACTATGGTGGCTGACGACTTATTTTTCCATTGTAATCCTGGTCTTAGATTCCTGCTTACACAAATTCTGCAAACACATTCATAATACGTTTTCATTGAAAAACAGTGATCTAAAATCGCTGCTTGAGGCTTAGACCTTTAGAATGATGTATAGTAAGTCATGGTTACTCTTGTCCTTTTTTATTTGATTTATTGCAAAACACCTGAGAACAATGGGATATTGGTCGCGCGGGTGCAACGCTGAAGGCTAATAGGTTCAATATAAGTTGGAAGGTGAGAGGATGCCTGAGGAATGGAGTAGGAGTGTGCTGGTACCGGTTTTTAAGAATAAGGGAGATGTGCAGACCTGCAGTAACTACAGGGGAATAAAGTTGTTCAGTCACACCATGAAGTTATGGGAAAGAGTAGTGGAAGCCAGGCTAAGAGAAGAGGAGACCATCTGTGAGCAACAGTGTGATTTCATGCTGATGTTGATGGAGAAGTACAGAGAAGGTCAGAAGAAGTAGCAGTGTGTGTTAGTGGATTTAGAGAATGCGTACGACAGGGTGCCAAGAGAGGAGTTGTGGTATTGCATGAGGAAGTCAGCTGTGGCAGAGAAGTATGTGAGGGTGGTGCAGGACATGTATGAAAATTGTGCAGTGAAGTGTGCAGTAGGAATGACAGACTGGTTCAAGGTGGAGGTTGGACTGCATCAAGGATCGTCTCTGAGCCCTTTCCTGTTTGCAGTGGTGATGGACAGGTTTGCGGATGATATTGTGATTTGTAGTGAGAGTAGGGAGCAGGTTGAGAAAAACCTGAAGAGGTGAAGGTAGTGAGAGGGAGGGCAGTGGAGTGGTGTGGTTACAGGGAGAAGAGGTGGAGAAGATGGAGGAGTTCAGGTACCTGGGGTCAACAGTGCAAAGTAATGGAGAGTGTGTTAGAGAAGTGAAGAAAAGAGTGCAGGCAGGGTGGAGTGGGTGGAGAAGAGTGATAGCAGGAGTGATTTGGGATAGAAGAGTATCTGCAAGAGTGAAATGGAAAGTTTATAAGACTGTGGTGAGACCTGCGATGTTGTATGGTTTAGAGACAAGGGGCAGATCTGGAGGTAGCAGAGCTAAAGATCTTGAGATTTTTATTGGGAGTGATGAAGTTTATTAGAGGAACCCCATGTAGGACGTTTTGGGGACAAAGCGAGAGAGAGACCTGATTGAGATCGTTTGGACATGTGCAGAGGAGGGACATGGGGTACGTTGGTATATCATAATTCTTACATTTTGTAAAGCTGCTTTGAGACAATGCTCACTGTGAAAGGTGCTATAGAAATGAAATAAAATTAATTGAAGTTTCTCTTTATATTTCTTTACGTCTTGTGTGTAATCCAGCAAAGAGCTTTTTACACAAAGAAGAGCTAATGTTGTTCCATTCAGTGTTGATGAGCTTCGAATTTTGTGAACTTCCCTAAACATTTGCGTAAAAGACGACTATAGAAGTGAAGTTAACGCCCAAATGGTGGCACCCAAACTCTCAGAAGTGCCTCTGTTTCGTTCTTGATAATATTTTGACTAAGGATTTGTTGTTAAGACGGTTAAAAGCTTAGGCTCAGTTCCTTTTCTTTTGTTCGGGAATGTAGTACATAAAAATAAACGCATCACGGTGACGCGGCTACATTTGGGATTGACACTCGAATAGCCAGCCTGTTTAAACCTCAGATTTAGCCTGCATGAACTTCCTTCTAGCCGGCTAGAGCAGCTTGTTTTTAGTAACGCACCCCAAAAACAGGAATGCACCAAATCATAGAGCCAAACATGGCCATGAGTTTAAAATAATCAACTTTTTTTTCCTCTTCTTCTTCCCCTCATTTTTCTCACCAGCAATTTTTCTGAACCAACATGTTCTAGATTAAACATTTATCTAAGACTTTCTAAAGGCCTACAAAGTAATAACTCATGTCAAGCAGTACACTTTTATTTAATCTTTTACAAACAGAATTTCTCCATTAAATATTATTTAGACTGGGTTTTATGTGAAGTGTATTCATCGATTAAATAATTCATTAATTTAACAGTATATTCATGTAAACATGTTTAGAATAACTTTTTTGAAGTGGCTGTCATGAAACACTGCAAGTGTTCGAATCAAATATAGGAACAAACACTCTTCAATATTCCAACGAGTTGTGTCGAAGAACTTCGTTAGTTGAGGTCTGAGCCAAATTATCGTTTGCGTTTAATTGAAAAAAAGAAAAGCACCCACTCAAACACGCGAGGAAAATAACCACGTACAAATACATTATTCAAAATGACGTTCTAAACAGATATAATGCAGGGAAGAACAAGAACTAAACTCTTTAACATAAAAAGCAACCACACATGCAAAATAAAACAATAAGATACAAATCTTCACACGTGATTAGAGACTAATTATGAATTGATGCGGAGTGATGAAGCTGAGGTCGAGGAACTTTCGGAAACGGACTTCACATGACACAGCGACAAGATTGGCATTTCTACCTCTGTGTTTTCCCACTGTTTCCTGCAGCATAGCTTTTTATCCAGTGGTTTAAAAGAAATCACCTTTCTGGTTAAGTGCACACCCAGTTCAGTATAAAATCCCAATAAAAATATAGATATTTGAAATACTAAACGGATACACACAGAAGTGTACACTCAAACAACACACCTCCATTATCCTGTGATATTTCGACACTACTAAGAGCTGTAACACTCCCTACTGCGCACTGAAACAATCGCACATGTCAAGCCAAGAACAACATCACACATCCTCCTCATGTCATGTCTTCCTCATGCCTTCCTCTTTCTCTACCTCTTTCATTTCCACACTTAGGCACTGTTTATGAATTCGTCTCCGCGCACTACAGCGGTGTCATTTTGCATAATAAAACTGCATGCAGGTCGAAGGTTCTCTTTCTAGCTCTCTCGCTCTCTCACATACACACACCCTAATTTTAGCACAGCTACTAACAGCATCTGAAGCATCAGAAACATTTACTGTAACGTGTGTGTGTGCGCACCAATCTGACAATCCTATTTTCGGAGCACCGGGTTTGGAAGGATCACACAAGAAGCTTAATCGTGCAACTTTCCGTTTTGGGCCTTTGGGCTTTAAACAGCAATGCCTACGATCCTGTGGTCACGCCCTTTTGTCAAACTCCTGCAGCATCAGCCGTTAGACATCATCGTATAACCAAGGGTGGGTCAAAACCACAGGAGCTAGTTTTATTGCATGCACACAAAAAATCCATGAGATCAATGCAGAGATGAAATGTTTTTAATAGTTTAATATTAATATGTATAGGCAGGAATGCTACATGCTGTAAATGTAAAATGTACGTTTGCAGCATACAGAACTCGAAAAAAGTTAAAGTGCTTTGTAAAAAAAAAACAAGACCCTCGTGCTTGTGCAAATAGGTCCGACTCTTACAATACTAACAATACCATGAAGTTCAACAGCGCTTATAGAGAGGAGGAGTACAACAAGCGCTTGTTGAAGTGCTTAGTAAAGAGGCAGATCTTTAGTCTTTGTTTGAAGACGGCCAATGACTCAGCTGTTCAAACACTAAGGGGAAGTTCAGTTCACCACCCGGGTGCCAGGGATACAGAGGAGTCTTTGGGCATGTCTACCTTGTACCTTAAAGACTGAAGGGTCGAATCGAGTACTTCTAGATATCCAGTACAGAGTGAGGTTTTTTTAGTATCTTCAGGCACATGGGGCCTGTTTTTGGCTTGGAAAGTGAGGTTCGATGCGATTAATTCCAGGAAGAATGAACACAACTAATAGGAGACCACAAACAAGAGCTCTAAGAGGTCTAAATAGCTGACTCCCAGAACCACTAAAATATGATATATTGTGATATTGGAAAGTTTCAAGGCTAGTATCGTAACGCGCCAACAGATGGCAGCACAAGGTTGTACGCACAGTCACAGGGAGCACCGACCTTCATAAGTCAGTGTGCCAAAAGACATTGTCCTGTGTACATCTGGAGCAGTGCAACTGGTGCTAATCTGACACCGTGAGCACAATGTCACCGAGCTCCCCTCACACGTGAGTTTCTCGCAGGAAACATGATCTCACTTCCCGCACCCACTCTACTCGCCAGATTTGGCTCCTGCAGACTTTGCCCTCTGCCCGAAGATGTAGATCCGCCTCAAAGGTCGCAGTTTTGACACCGTTGCGGCGATCCAGTGCGATAAGACTTTCAGGACAGATTCTAGAAGGAACGCAGGGAACGCTGTATTGCTGTGCAAGGGGGCTACTTGGAAGGTAATAGTGTGGAAACATAGATTAAATAAAGTACTTACTTGCAAACAGAGCATGTCTCAAAACTTTGATTCCAACTCGTTTTAGCACACAAAATCTATCTCCTATATTTCTAATATAAATTTGTTAAATAAATATAACAAATAAAAAGAGGAGACGGCCAGACATCCAAATATATACTAAAATACCACCCTTAGTTTAGGAACCTGTGCTAAAGTAATCTTAATATAAAGAGTGTAGATTGATGGTCATTTACAAATGCAAGATATTACAACACTACAGATCCCTACAATATAGAAACTTCATCCACTCATCAGGGTTTTAAACAAAGCCAGATGATGCTTTTCATTGTGTTCCTGAATTCGGATCCATGTTGTGGACTCTGCTTGGGTGACTTGAGAGGCAAGATCAGAACAACAGCACGGACTGGTGTGGATTGGGAACATCTGAGCTCTTAGGTCAGGAATGCGAAATGAGGCCCAGGATAAACGGTTCCATTCACATACTCAAGAAGAAATTAAAAATAGAAACGGGAGTTATGAGACAGCTGAGCAACCTGATCCGGGGAGCAAATCCTTCCCCTCTCTCTCTATCTCTCTCTCTCTCAGTCCTTTTTTTCACTTCACTCTCCTTCTGCCCAGCACACACACACAATGGAGAACTCTTGTTCAGAAGATGAACATGTTGAAACTGAATAACTGGGGAGAAGTGATGTGACATGACATGACTAAGCATAAAAACAGTATATGCATAGTGGTCAAAACCAACACAACAAACTACCACAAGAATCCCAAACAACTTCAGTATGGAACAGATTACTAACCCTTCAGATAGGTTTCATCATAGAATAGGTGATTTAAAAGGAAAAGCAGACCAAACCACACCGGCGAAACGTCACCCACAGGAAAACGGAGCCATTATATATATATATATATATTTATTTATTTATTTCCCTTGAATTCGTCACACATCTGGAGATGGACCTTTCTGACTTATAGAATTCTTCCCATATGCGCGTATTACACACAAAATGACGCAACATGCTTTAAATATGGAATTCACCACATCTCTTTTGTCTTTCTTTGTCTCTCAAACCCACACCCAGGCACCCATGTGCGGAATGTAGGTCAAGTCAAAAAGCTTCCTCAATTTATGACCCACATGCACACAATAAATATGTAACTGACTGTATAAAATATTAACTCTTGATTGCCAGGATGTAGGGCCTGAAAAGCACACGAGCGCACGCTTCTGCGTATGTGTATGCTAGTTTACATAAAATACCTGTAGAGCAGGATGAACACCTGCCTTATAATAACGCACCAAGCACACGTTGAGAGGAAAAACACACATACAGAGAGAGAGAGAGAGAGAGAGAGAGAGAGAGAGAGAGAGAGAGAGCGCCAAATCGACTAACCGACAAGCAAACAGATCCCAATGTGTTAACGCAAGTGCTGACACATTCAAACACACGCTATCAGGCTATCAGGTCAGAAACTGCAATCTGTGATCTGCTGCTGCTACAAAAAAAACCCAAAAAAACAACAGAGCTTATTGTATAAAGTATCATCAGCTCATTTTCTTCAAACGCAGCACCAATATACATTTAAGTTTGTGGACACCAGAGTATAAACAGTGCTTTTTAAACATTCCATTCCACATTTATTTCCTGATTTGCTCTTACAATAAGCTCCACTCTTCCAGGAAGACAATCCACTAGATTTGAAAGGGTCCTTTTGGACATTTTGGAGATTGATGTAAGGTTATGTGATGAGGCCTGGGGTGCAACTGTTCAAGAGTTGAGGTCAGAGCTCTGTAGCAGGCCACTCAAGATCTTCCACTCCAACCCATGTAACCCAACTCATATCTTCATGGAGTTTAAAGCGCATTACGGCGCTAAGCTCTGGAAAACGCGGTCGGCAAACATCCTGCGTTAAAGAAGCGCAAAAGACTTTACTGTTGTCGAGGTGACGTTGTTTTAAGATGTACCACTGAGTCGTTGAGTTTCTGGGATTCTATTTTGATTTCCACGCAAACTATAAACATAAACTGTGTGGAAAAACCTGCAGCTCTTTACCTCGAGCAGCATCTGCGTTATTTTCCCCGGACATTTATATCAGGAGATGAAGTCAAAAATGATTACGAGGAATACTAGTACGTTATGTAAACAATGAAATATAATGATACAGTAAGTTATTTACTTCTCTGGAAAGCCACACTAATACGTGTAACCACGTAACCGCGCTATGTGATGCTGAGGTAGATAGTTATTCTCCGAGGAAAAATGAACAAAAGCGAGAATGCTAATTGGATTTAAGCATAATGTTCTTTGTAGTTGTAAGTCATAATAGTGAGAACGTTCACTGGGTTAGCTGTCAAGTACTAGCTGAGGGTAAGCCGTCCGTCTCCTCTCTTATTAAAACCTGAAGATGAAATAGATCGCATTTCTGTTCACGTAGCTTTTCATACAGCGTTAACAGCATTTTGCTCTTTGTGAAATCGCTGTTCGGGTCGTAAAACTGACAAATTCCGATTATTATTAATATAGATTATTATATGTACACACGTTATTATGAGAACATTCATTTTGAATACATAATTAAATACATTATTGTAATTATTATAAAATATATATACAATTTTATCATTTTCATACTGGATTCCTTCGCCATTTGCTTATTCTGGGTGTAACTATACTAAAATATTCAAATAATATACAAACTGTTTTTACAGTAGTCTGGGAAAATACCTCATATTTCTGGAATTGTTTTGTTTTTTTTGTTGGTTTTTTTTAACTAAAAATGGAGAAACTTTGATTGATCCCAATCCAGCTTCTCTGAAGGACAGCGCATCTACCTCTATGTTTTTAACTTAACCCACTAATGGAAAAAACAACATTACTGACCGATCGTATCTCATTACATACTAAACTGGTTTAGAGTTTTATGGGGCATTTGTGCTTCAGCAAATATCTCCAAATCATGGCATTCGTTGCATGAGAAAATGGCATTTTCCTGGCAAGGATTTCGACATCTACCCACTTTTTTTTTCCTCCTGATATGTTTGTTAAAACCCCTTACATGTCTTTTTTTTGTAGGGAGATGTTAAGGAACGATAGAAAAGGTTTCAAAGGCCACTTATCAATCTGAATACTTTTCTCTGTATGTTTTGGCCCCCTGTACAAGGGGATTTTAAAAAATAAATAAAAAATAATTATCTAGTAAAAAAAGATATAAGGGAAAAATGAAAAAAATAAATGAGAGGAATAAAATACAATTTACAATACAATCATTTAGTTAAAAATAAAATAAAAACAAAATAGACCACATAAAACAGGATATAGAGTATAACAAATAGCAGCACTTCAAGACATTGTGAGTGTGTGTGTGTGTGTGTGTGTGTGTGTGTGTGTGTGTGTGTCTCCCAAGGGAATAAATCTAAAAATGCAGCTGTAAGGCCTACAACAGAGAAACAGTGGGCTACTCAAATCCGATAAACGCCTTTTTAGTCACGTAATATAGTCACGTGATCCATCCAACTCAAAAACACTTTATAGGATTGGGTTACCTACAGCAACTAAAACGTTTCATCTGTCTGTTTAAAAAAAAAAAGGAACAGATATTAACTAAATCGCCTGACGAAGTTAAAACACAGTCCAGTCAAGTCTATTTCTATAGCGTTTTTCACAACGGACATTGTCTCAAAGCAGCTTTACAAAATTTAACAGTTTAGGTGAACTGTGTGTATTTATTCCTGATAAACAGCCATGGCGACTGTGGCAAGGAAAAACTCCCTTAGATGTTATGAGGAAGAAATCTTGAGAGGAACCAGACTCAAAAGGGGAACCCATCCTCATTTGGGTGACATCAAGAGTGTGATCATAGTCTTTAAACAATACAGACCAAAGCGTTTTGTACACGTGGGCAGTACAGGAATATAAGCGTTTTTGGGTATATCAGTGTGGGTGTGCAGTATTATATTCATAAAGCGGAAATCTCAAAGTATAATCCAATAGTGATAATCATTTTCAGGCTTTTTATCTACAACATCCGACTGGGTTTCTAAAATGCCACTTACTGCTGTCTGTGTAACTGTAAATAGAAGCATACATACCATCATTAATAATACATTTATCTATATAGGACACTTCTGTCTGTTTATCGGTACTTACCTATTCACATTCATCATGAAATGAGCTCAAATTAATAGCATGTAAAACTACATTTTTAAGATTAAGTAAATGGCGATGATGTCCACAACTACTGCAATATTTCATTTCACATTTTTTCCATGCAAAAACTTTTCGAAGCATCAAATCCATGCGATTAAGGCAGTAACACCCCATCATTAGGAGACCCTTCTCCATCAACTCCTTTTCCTGCACTTTTATATTCTCTTCACACGCTGTCCCTCTTCAATTCACAACATATTTTCAAAAACTCAATTCCATTAATGAGTCGCTGCTGAACATTGATTTTGTGTCTCGCAACCTTTTGTGTGATTTTGATGTATTGTCTGAGGTCATTAGGCTACAAAAAAAATCTATTTACAAACAAGCCTTAACCTCCTGGCAGAAGCAACCAGGAACTAAAAGATACTAAAGGTACTTCGCAACAAATCCGTGAGCAATCACAGAGATCATATCAATGAACCGAACTGAGATTTCCTCTCGATATACGGAAATGTTCCAAGTACAGCAAAGAGAAACAGCCTATGAGAATCAAAATAAATATCGTCAGCTAACATGCGCTGCGGATCCCTGAAAGTGGATCTATGGTCCATCTGTCTGTGTGGGATGATGAGAGCAAAACGTTCAATAACAATCCTTATATAACAGAAGTACAAAAGTACTGAGACATTTGACTTTTCCAGCCATATGAGGTTCTTCCCCAAAGTGTTACCACACAATCTGTAGCACAACACTGTGTAGGATGTCTTCAGATAAGGTTGCATTATACTTTCCTTTTACTTGAAATAGGAGACCCAAATCTGTTCCAGCAGGACAATGCCCCTGTTCACATGTGAGCTCCATGAAGATCTGGTTTACATGTGTTGAAGAGGAAGATCTTGAGTGACCTGCTATAGAGCTCTGGTCTCAACCCTATTAAACACCTTTGGAATGAACTGGAATGCTGACTGAACCTCAGGTCTCCTCACCCTACATCAGTACCTGCCTTTGCCTTGTGGCTGAATGATCACAAACGTGGATGATCAGCTGTTCTTATGGTCAGGTGTCCTAGGTGTGACCATGACCCCTTTATGTAGATCTTCTATGAACTTTGGTCACAAAGCTTTGGGTCAATGCCTTGGGTGGTTCCATGGAATTCCGGAGTAAGAACGGGAGCTTTAAGAATGGATTTGGACTGTAGTTAATGTCAACAGTCTGCTACACTGACTTAAGACTTCAGTTTGCTTCTGATCACCATCACTGTACCCCGCAACATCGTTTATCTGCAATAGATGGACATTCGGTGCAACCCAGACGAGGATGAGATGCCTCTTGAGTCTGGTTCCTCTCAAGGTTTCTTCCTTATTCCCATCTCGGAGAGTTTTTCCTCACCAAAGTCGCCACCGGCTCGCTCATCAGGGACAAACTTACACTTACAAAGAACATATTAATTTTTAATCACCACATTATCTGTATAAAGCTGCTTTGAGACAATGTTTATTGTTAAAAACGCAATAAATCGAAATTGAAAGCTGGAGGCCCATGATTGTCTATACAGCATACAGATTTCCCTTCACTAGAACTAAGAGGCCTAAATCTGTTCCAACATGACAATGCTCCTGAGCACAAAGCGAGCTTTGTACCAAATTTGTTGTCAAATGTGGTTTGGAAGCACTTAAGTGGCCTGGATAGAGCCATAACCTCACAGTAAACCTTTGGGATAAACTGGAATGCAGTCTGATCCACAGGCCTCACAAATGCTCTTGTGGCTGAATGAACAAAAATCCCTTAAACAGCGCTCCAAAATCTAGTGGGCAGCCTTTCCAGAAGAATGGAATCTACTATAACAGCAAAGAAAAGGCTCCATACGAGTGGCATGCTTTAGGAAAAAGGGCGTTCAACTAGCTCATATGAATGTCATGGTCAGATGTCCTTATACTTTTGATCTAGCAGGATCTTAGCATGCACAAGAACGTACTCGATGCAATTAGAGAATAGACCTGTTTATAGATACAAGGATGTAAAACTGTTTTCAAATCCTTTGTGCTGAAGACTGAATTCTATCACAAATCATTATATATATATATATATATATATATATATATATATATATATATATATATATATATATATATATATATATATATATATACACACACATATATATGAAAAGTATGATAATATTTCTTAGTGGTGATTGGGATGGGTTTTTATTCTAACCAGCACTTTTCTCTTTCCCAAACACAAAGATGGGCACACTATCCAATGCACGAGGAAAGAAAAAAAAAATCCATCCTTTTGTTTGGTGGAATGATGCAATCGCAACGAAACTTGCCTGCTTCTGTTTAGCCTTTAAGAACAGGCCCTAAAGTCTGCCTCCACTCGCACACCAACACAGGGTCCAGCAACGTTATTCCGTTCCTGACCCAATGCTACCCACAAGAGGTTTGTCCTGGGTCAAAATCACTGTCATTTTCCCAACGTCAGAGTCCAGAAAGGGACAAAAATAGCACAGTGAGTAATGATGCTGCACACTGTGAACGCAATCCGGCAAGCAGTGCGTTAAACCGAACGGCTGCACAGGTGATGTCAAAGAGCGGCTCGTGCTCACCGTTAATTAAAATAATGAGGGTTATATTATTCCCGTGACACAAACGTACGTCACACTCACGAAAATAATCGAGCCGGGATCTCCGTGCTCACACCGCTCACCGAACGCAGATGATACGCTTTCCCGGAGAGCTCATTTGCATACTGCAGACTTTTGTGATATCAAGTGAAGCTCGGGAAATCAATGTCACGTCGGCCTGCGTTACGGGATCGTTCTTCCCGTTCGGTATGTGCTTAGTTCTTTGTTCTCGTGCTACTAACACACGCGCTCTTGCGCGCTCACGCACAAGAATGTTGTTTATTATGGTTTTTAGGTCTTATCACAATTAAAAGTGAATCAGAAACACTGCATCACGACTGACTCCAGACAGACGTGGAGCTCGGAGATAAAAGTGGAGAAACGATCTGGATGTGCTTCTCCCGCCTTACATTTCCAGACATCTCTTCATCTCCAGGAGGGTTCCAGAACCTGCTCGTTTCAAGTCACTCAAAGTGCATGCGCAGTTTAGGTGTAAGTGCATACCAAACCTGCAGATCTACAAAGATGACAAAATGCGATAAGTCTGTGAAACGGAACGCCGGATAATATTACAGTTACAGTCACCGCATTGCTCCCTGCAATGATTTTATTCACGTCTGACAGTTTAATAATCATATATTTATGCACTGAATAAGTATTTTAGGTAAGAGTGCATTACTCTGTACACTTGATGCCTTCGGGGGATTAAAACGCTAAAATAACACGTGACATTTGCTAGTTATGTATTAATTGTTATCTAGCATGAGTTGCTTTTGCCATGAGAAGCTTTTAGAAGGCCAGTAATATAGTCAGAAGATTCCTATGAAAGCTCCACCGCAGAAACCGGTAGAGACGCCATGAGATGAGGGAATGCTTTGTTTTGTCTAAATAAGTGTTCAGGTCCACATTAGAATTCATGTCTCATAGTGGAGGAAGCTGAAAATATAAGGAAATATATTAAATGATGATTTTTCATAAGGCACAAAATAAAACAACAACTAGAAAACAAAAAAATTTAAATTAACTCCATCCCGGTGCACAGAAATGCACTGCATGGACTACTGAAGCTACATATATTAGTTTAGTGCACATTCAAGCCATCAACATGCACTCGGTTTAGTAGGTAGGCTCACACTCAGTACTGGATCTACTGGCCTTCTGGGATTTAAAAAAAAAAAAAAAGGCAAAAATTGGAATCTAATAATGTGAACTTGTGTTACACTGAATTTTTGCGTTCCAGTTCATTGCGGATTTTTCCAGAGCATAACATTACCTATCGTCGTTTCTGAATCAGTCGCCTCTCGGCCTACACATACAAACGCACTCGCAAATTATATTCCCTACTCGTTCATCATCGTAACTGGTTTATGCTTGGGGTTGCAATGAATCCAGTGTATATGATTCAGGACCACGCTCGAACGCGGTCACACGTATCGGAGGAAACCAAAGAACCATGAGGAAACCCTGAGAGAAGGGAAAACTCTGCATGTAACCTGACCTGCGATCAAAGTGCAACCGAGGAAGCAACTGATATTATATATATATTTATATATTTATTTTTGCTCCTGTTCAATGAATGCATTCAAGGTGACTGAGTGAACCTGAAAGCCCTGTTTCACAACTATGACGACATGCACACTGCCTTCTGTAGAACTAACGGACCAGATTAGTGATTTCTGCCTGCACACACTAGACACTGCGTCACTGCATCACAATCCTGAACCTCATCATGATCACGATAAGCAGACGGTTTATCGTACAGGTCGTTAGAAGTGTTAGAATCAAAATTATGGTGTGTGTGTGTGTGTGTGTTGCATGAGACATAAATGTGGGTCCTCTGGTTGTACGGGTCACTGCATGAGGACACTACATTGTGAGCCCCCATACTCTCACACACACACACTGGGGGAACCATTCGCATTCAGACAGTGTACTGTGTGTCTCCCTGAAAGAGAAAGACTGAGTGTGTATTGGAAAGTGAACGCTCGCGCGACCCGAATTATTGCACAAATCTCAGCACGCGCTTCATCCTGCACCAGAACCAAGTATATATAAAAAAAAAAAAAAGGAGCCACTGTGAAGGCCCACTACGTGTCATCCAAGGTCGCAGGTCTCTACCGTTCCGTTTTTTCCCCCACATCAGAAAATGCATGGACGCGCGAGAGAAAACGTAAACACGCAAAGAAAAAAAAAAAAACCAAGTACGCGCAATGCTGCACGGGTTTAAGTCCGAATCTTCTCCATAACCACAGGCCTAAATGCAGCCACGAGAGAACCGCCGCCACTCACCTTCCGACAGCTCCAGTTCCAGCTCAGCGATCCGCGCTCGGATGTCCAGCGGCAGCGGTACTGCATCGCGCTCCGCCATTCGGTCTCCTCCCCGTGTGTCTCTCACACAAACACTCCACACACACACACACACGTCTCACACACGGCACGCGCTCAGAGCCCGGACGGGCAGCGGGAAGATCCGCGCGTGCATTCGACTCGAGAGCACAAGCGCTCTAAAGGCTCGCTGGCGCGTGCATCAAAGCCGAAAAGGGGACAGTGGACGCGGATCCTTGCAATCGGGATGCTGCTTACGCCACTGAGAGACAGAGAGAGACAGAGGCTGAGTCAATCGGCTACAGCGCCTGTGCCGTGCCGTGGCGTTCGTGTCACGTGATAGCACGATGCACGTGTTTCCCGGTGGAGGGCGATAGAGCGCAGTGTCGGAGGGTCTAACGGAAATCTGCAGCTGTCTCTGCAAATCTCATAGAGCGGAATTTCTGCACATTTCATGATCACAACAATCCGAGCAATTCTTTTGGTCAGAACTAGCTCACTTTTCTTCTTTTTGGGCTGTTTCATATTTGTATGATATTTAATACAATTGAGGATTATGAGAAAGTCAGCTTATATCAGACTGGATCCAGCAGGGCCTGCAAAAAACCCCTCACCGATAGGAACGATTACAGAAAGTTTCCAATACAACTACAAACCATCACCAACAAAACCAGTATCGAACGGTTTCCAGTTATATAGGGTGTTTGTGTATTTCATTGAATCATTGCGGAACCTTGAAATCCGTATGCTTCATCCGAATGATGTCCTAATGATCCATAATAGTATCCAGGAGATACCAACATGTAAAGATGCCAAAGGTGTTCTATTGGTTCCTAATGGTTTTCACTCGACCAGCAGTCTCCAACCTTTTTTTGCACCAAGGACCAGTTTCTTGGTGACCCTGCAATAGACTATTTGCACAAAACAATTTATGGTTTTTACTGTGTCTAAACCACTGCACATATTATAATGGTTTCTATGTGTTCTCTTTTGCGCTCAAACACACACACACACACACACACACACACACACACACACACACACACACACACACACACACACACACACAGGCCCTCTTGCAGACCTGGAAAATCACCGAACATTCTAGTGAAACTTGTAGTAATCTATAGTTACCAGCTGGTGAGTACTGACAGAAAGGACATAGATTTTGAATAAAAAAATATGTTCAAATAAATGAACACAATATTGATGCAATTATCGCATATTAATATATCAGATTTTCTATAATTTTCTGTCAGGTAGTAATAAGGAAGCTGGTAAAGATGGTCTATGAATTTGATCAGCTATGTGTGCTGGGAGCAGGTAAGGATGAGCTTTCAGCAAGAATGAGGCTTTAAAAAGAAAAAAGACAAAACACATTTGGAGCAATGTTTGGGGGAAAAGGATCAAATATAAACACTGGCCCAGTTGGTACAGCCAGATGGCACTATCACAGCAGCTTTGAAACAGACCTTGTGCCAGTCAGTGTGCCAGCTGTCTATTTTAAATAAAACCAAAACTGCACAGCACTTCTAAGTTTGTGAATGTTTTCATTTATTGTCTTTTGCTTCACAGTTTGAAAACAACTTGACACTAGTTCGGAGTCATGGGTGGATGTTTGCCTAGCTGTGACCTAAACTTAGGGTCTGGAGGGAGAGAGAACATCATTAATCCAAAAGGGAAATTGTAAACGTTCTTAACCCATATGGAATTGATAGATGAACATACTAGTGGTGTACCGTATGGGCCTTTATTTGATTTAGATTTTCATAAGCGTTATGGTTTCAAATAAAAAGCATATTTATGACAAGCCCAAGCTAAAATTTTAGACGTTGAAGCACAGTTGTTTAATGGTTTGTTAACTCCAGGTCACCTCAGATAAGATAATCCTGCAGTAGGAACAACATTAGACTGTATGCAATTATTGGCTTTGGCATTTTCATTATAAATAATAATACTGTCTGGAAATTGACTGAAAAGTATTTTCTTTTAAATGTTTACATGAATTTCAAAGTTTTTTCCCCCAAAGCACTGTGCAACCCAAGTTTGTGCAAAACCTCATGGTACATTTTCATTTTCATTTTTATATTTTCAATAGAAGAGATTTTATATGAAGAAAAAAAAGACACCTTTTGTACAAATCAGTTATAAATTTGCTTACAGTTAAATAGAAATAGAAATGTCACAGAATCTTGTATGTTAAACAAATAAATATTCGAGATATTGTACAAATGTCCCTCTACTGTTTCGAAATTCACAAACCTTCTATTTATTACGTGTTTTAAAGGAAAATAAAATCCCAGATTGACAGTGTGGTCAAAAAGTTTGGGTAAGATCTGAGATTGTGGTCCATGTTGTCATAATTGCATCAAACAATTTATACATATTTGTCTGCAATACAGTATGTTAATGCTGTAAGTTTTGTGGTATGTTACATCCCAAAGTTGCAGGCAGAACTGGGAGGGACACTGCAGTACAAAACTCATTGAAACTAAAGAATACATTCGCCACACCATTACACGATTACACCACAAACATCAGCCTGAACTTTTGACTAATTTTGTCTGTGTCAAAGTCCCTAGGACATCTGTAATTTCCAAAATAGTTGCCCAAGAACTATTGACACCAACAACCATGTGATAGCCATTGAGATCCCTTTTTCCCCATATTCTTAGGTTTAATGTAACTTGTCCTGTATTTTCATACATTTTATGTGCCACTGTCACATTTTGGATGACTGGATTATTGGAGGTAGAAACATGATCTTAAAAAAAGATAAGTGTATGTACATGTATATAAGCATTGATAAGCTTTCACAAATTATTACCCTCTCAAAATTATGCATAAATGGTCAGACAACAAAATCATGAGTACACAGTGAAGAATATCAAGAGATAAGTCTCAAGTAAACAACGTGTTAGCATTGGTGTTTTTATTCTACATAAATAAAACATTAATTAATATACAGTATATATTTTTTATAGAAAGCACTGGGGTTGTGCATTGTACAGAGTACAGAATTCACAGAAAATGCTAGAAACTGTCCCATCACCATTATTCATCAAAGATGCATTGACATGAGCACAGATTGCACAGATTGCACAGATTGCACAAATTGCAGTGCAATGAATGATGTATAAGAAAATCTGCATCCGATCTGCATCAGTATATTTTTCAAGCCAACTGATGAATCAGCATCAGCTTCAGTAAACATGCTCACATGCTCTGGAAAAAAAAAAAGATATCAAGCACAGACTGAAAATAAAGGTCTCAAATACACGTATACACCATCAGTTATACAGTGCCCTCCACAATTATTGGCACCCCTGTTTAAGATGTGGTCGTGGACTTCTAAAAATTCTCCTTTTTTTTAAAACAACATAGAACCCAAATGCAAAAAAAGAGAAAAATCCAACCTTTCATTTAAGTACATTACTTTGGTGATAAAAAAATCACACATTTAGAAAGAAAAAAAAAACTTGAAATCATGTGTGCCACAATTATTGGCACCCCTGATGTTAATACTTTGTACAACCTCCTTTTGCCAACAAGACAGCACTTAATCTCCTCCTATAACATTTCACAAGATTGGAGGACACAGAGAGAGGGATTTTTGACCATTCTTCTTTGCAAAATCTTTTTAGATCATCCAGTGTCCTGGGTCCTCTCTTATGCACTCTTCTCTTTAGCTCGCCCCACAGGTTTTCGATTGGGTTGAGGTCTGGGGACTGAGATGGCCATGGGAGGACCTTGAGTTTGTGACTGCTGAACCACTTTTGTGTAGATTTTGCCACATGTTTTGGATCATTATCCTGTTGAAAGACCCAATGACGACCCATCTTCAGCTTTCTGGCAGAGGCCATCAGGTTTTTATTTAAAATATCCTGGTACTTCAAAGCGTTCATAATGCCATGCACCCTAACAAGGTTCCCAGGGCCTTTGGAAGAGAAACAGGCCCACAGCATCACAGATCCTCCACCATACTTCACGGTGGGCATGAGGTGCTTTCCGGCATACTCATCTTTTGTTTTACGCCAGACCCACTTAGAGTGTTTGTTGCCAAAAAGCTCAATCTTAGTCTCATCTGACCAAAGCACACGATCCCAGTTGAAGTCCCAGTACCGCTTAGCAAACTCCAGACGTTTACGTTTGTGAGTGTTAGTGAGAAAAGGCTTTTTCCTTGCATGCCTCCCAAACAGCTTGTTGGCATGTAGAGAGTGTCTGATGGTTGTTTTGGAGACTCTGTGACCCCAAGATGCCACTCTTTGATGCAATTCTGTGACGGTGAGCTTGGGAAATTTTTTTACTTCTCTTACCATCCTCCTCACTGTGCGTTGTGGCAAGATAAACTTGGGACCTCTTCCAGCCTTGTTTGTCACTGTTCCAGTTGTTTTAAACTTCTTAATGATTCCTCTGACTGTAGATACCGGCAAGTTAAGGCGAGTGGCTATTTTCTTGTAGCCATTGCCTGACTTATGAAGGTCGACACACATCTGCCTTACTTGAATGGTGTGTTCTCTTGTCTTTGCCATGTTGACAAATGGGTAAGAGAATTAGGCCTCTGTGTCACGTCATATTTATACCCCAGGGAAACAGGAAATCATGAATTACTAATTAAAAGTCCCTAGATACCCTGACCAACCTTAGCAACTACAGAAAAATATATATTAAAAAAATAAAATTTTTCAGAGGAATTGTTAGGGGTGCCATTAATTGTGGCACACATGATTTCAAGTTTTTTTTTTTTTTCTAAATGTGTGATTTTTTTACCACCAAAGTAATGTACTTAAATGAAAGGTTGGATTTTTCTCTTTTTTTGCATTTGGGTTCTATGTTGTTTTAAAAAAAAAGGAGAATTTTTAGAAGTCCACGACCACATCTTAAACAGGGGTGCCAATAATTGTGGAGGGCACTGTAACATTAAAACCGCCTGCCTAAGATTGCGTAGGTCCCCTAAACAGCTAAAACAGCTCTGAAAGGTCAAATCATAGACTCCACGAGAAACCTGAGCACCTAAACATTAACAGCAGATCATTTATGTCCTACAACTTGTGATTGTGGAACCTCCAGGGACTACACTTGCTTGTTTAGAACATCCCACTGATGCTTGATCAGATTGAGATCTGTACAATATGGAGGCCAAGTCAACAACATGGAACTTTCTTTTATGGTCTTTAAACCATGTCTGAACAGATTCTGCATTGGGGTAAGGGGGTGTTCTTGGTCTGCAACAATGTTTAGGTGGAATATTGCCCAAAACATTACACTGTCACTGTTGGTACTTTTTTCCTTTACTGACCCATAACTGTTTGTTTTGCAGGTGGCACTGTAACAATCTAACAATACATGGAAACTGTGGACTCTAGAATGTCCAGATGTGAGAGGGTCATTAAAAATTGAGCATGGGCATCAATTCAATACACTGGCTTTATTTGTATACCGCTTTTTACGATGGACATTGTCCAAGTTTGTCTAAGTTTGTCCCTTCTGAGCGAGCCATTGGCGACTGTGGCAAAGAAAAAGTCCCTGAGATGGTATGAGGAAGATTCCTTATAAGGAACTAGACTCAAAAGGGAACCCAGAGTGGCACTGAATATCCATTCATTATAGGTCCATCACTGTTGAGGTGTATGGTTCAATGACAGACATTAAATGTTCAGTGTTGTAGTGGCCATCGAGCAAAATGTATTTTTAATTGTTATAGATTAAAGGTAGAAATTGTACATATTAGCAATGACACATTGCGACAAGATTAGAAATTGTACAGTATATGAGGCACTGGTAAAATATAATTCATACAATAGTCTCAAATATCACTGAACTTAATTCAAATGAGCCGATTATTCTCCGAAAGGAAATGAGAGATCGATTGATTGCTTTGTTAGTTTAGAGTTTTGTGTAGTTCTGTGTTCCTTTTGTTAATTTATGTTGTTTGATGAGGCACTTTGGTCCTGGAAACAAAACATTATCCTGTTTTACTATGTACTGCACTGTATATAGTTGAAATGACAATAAAGCCTACTTGACTTGACTTGAATTAAAAGGTGTATTTATTTATTTCCATTTGGATTCCAGGAATGCTTAGTTTTGGCGAAAAAACAACCACATGTTGCAAACTGTTGTGGTATAATAGAGGAGGGTGTACTTTCTTTTTCCGGTGATCATATGTAGTGTAACAGATTCAGGGACAACTGAATTAATCCTTCACTTTATTTGATTTAGTAAAACTCCATATTCGGGACACAGCTGTCTTCTCAGTCCCGGTTCCTCCTCTAAGAATCATTATAGACCCCTTTAAAAAGTAAAGATGTACCGTTTGTCTTCAGTCTTTCTTGAAAGACTCAGCTGTTGTGACAATCAGGGAGGTTCATTCCACCCCTTGGCTCCCCACACAGAGAACAGTCTTGATGCATGTCTTCCTTAGGCTCTTGAGGGACAGAGAGCCATGCGTGCAACTCAAAGGGATCGAAGCACAAAGCAGGGTTTGTTAAGTGCCTTCAGTTAGATGGAAGCTGGAGTGTTTTTGACTTTGTTGGCATGCATTGGGGTTTAAGATTACAGGCAGACACAGGAAGCTAGTTGTAATGAAGGTGCAGGAAATTCTGAGGAAAATATAATCCATTGGTGCAGATGCATTCTGGATTCTGAAGACCTGACAAACATTCATTTGTATTATGGCATTTATCAGAGCGACTTACAAAAAATACTTCATTATACCATGATAAGAGTGTTAATTTAAGTACTTCTTTGAAGACTTAGCTATTCAGACACCTGTGTGCCAGAACTAAGAAGAGTCTTGACACATGGCTTGCTTGTACCCTGTGAGATGGTAGGCCCAGTCAGGCCCCATTTGAAGATTAGTGAGTAAGCATGGTTCAGTACAGGGTGAGCAGTATAAAAGCTGCGAGATAAGTGGGTGCTGGTCGGTTTTTGGCTTTGTAGTTAAACTTGTGTATTTTATATCTGATGCAGGTAGCCACAGGACGCCAGTAGAAGGAGCATAACAACGGTGTGCTGGAGAAAGAACTTTAAAAAGGGTTGAAAAACAGAAGATTGAAAATAAGCTGAGCAGCTGCATTCTGGATCAGTTGCATAGGTTGAGTGTCCCTCAGTGGCAGACCTGCCTAAAGCGAGGAACAGTAGTCTTGCTAAAAATTAATCTTAAAATGACAAGGGATTGAATTAGCGCACAACTGCTTGAGCAAAAGTCTATAGGTATAGTAGGCCAGTTCCTTTTTCTATTGCTGTAAGAAAGAACCCTTTATGACGGGAGAAAACATGGGAACAATATTTATCTGTGCGAGTTGTCATAGACTTCCAGATGAAGATGGCAAGAGTGGAGCGTCTCCAAGGAAACACAGTATGTCAATGTTGATGCAATTTCCATTTAGGAGATGAGCTGTCATTCTTTCATGAAAGACATGTGAGGACGCAAGCTAAGGCATGTAGCTGAGGGAGAAAAGCAAATAATGAGTTAAGTTTCAGCAGTATAGCAGGAACATAATGAACCGTGTATGACCTCACTGAAAGAGATTACACAATATGTAAAGGAAGAGACCTAGACGAAGACCAGAAGTAAGCTGTGTAGGAAAATAGTGGAAAGTCTGACCTTTTACCAGGATGAACAGGAGTCTGGAAAATCCCTTAAAAATCCTGCTTGTCTTTCCTCTAACCATGGCAACTGCCATGGCAACCAAGCCTTCTCCAGAACTGTAGCTGCTCTCTGAAACTACCTGTCAGACAATCTCCCACTGTTCATATTTAAATAAGTGCCCCAGGCCTCCATGCTGTATAACCACGTTACTGCAACACATTTATTAAACCCTTTATGTCTTCTCTCCCTTGTTTTTATGATTCCCTAGTAATAATACATCATTGTTATGTTATTTCTGCTTTCTGTAATTTTTTTTGTTTTCACACACTTTCACACACCTTTGCAAGCCTCAAAGGGTATTACAAAATTATTTTATAAATTGTATAGTATCCTGTGAGCTTTTTCGATGAAGGTTTGCCATAATGGAACATCATGATAAAGAGCAACTTATCCATTCCACACTAGTGCAAGTCCCTGCTTTTCGTTATTAGACTTTGTTGGAAATTTGAAGCCTTGCTAGAATTAGAATTGCTGGATTCTTCTTTTTCTTCTTTCAGCTTCTCCCATTAGGGGTTGCCACAGCGGATCATCCATCTCCATACCCCCCTGTCCTCTACATCTGCCTCATTCAACCTAACCAAACCTGCATGTCTTCCCTCACCACATCCATAAATCTCCTCCTTGGCCTTTCTGTTTTCCTCCTTCCTGGTGGCTCCATCTTCAGCATTCTCCTACCGATATACCCAATGTCCCTCCTCTGCACATGTCCAAACCATCTCAATCTCACCTCCCTCACTGTGTCTCAAAAACGTCCTACATGTGCTGTCCCTCTAATACCCTAATTTCTAATCCTGTCCATCCTCATCACTCCCAACGAAAACCTCAACATCTTCAGCTCTGCTACCTCCAGCTCCACCTCCTTTCTTTTACTCAATGCCACTGTCTCTAAACCATACAACATCACAGGTCTCACCACATTCCTATAAAACTTTTCCTTTTACTCTTGCAGACACCCTTCTATCACAAATTACTCCTGTCACTCTTTTCCACCCACACCACCCTGCCTGCACTCTTTTCTTCACTTCTCTAACACACTCCTTATTAATTTGTACTGTTGACCCAGTCACCTGAACTCCCCCACCTTCTCCACCTCATCTCCCTGCAACTGCACTACTCCACTGCCCTCCCTCTCATTCACACAAATGTACTCTGTCTTACTCCTACTGACTTTCATTGAAGGCACGTACCTCCACCCCTCCAGGCTCTTCTCATCCTGCTCCCTAATCTCACCACAAATCATAATATCATCCGCAAACATAATAGTCCATGGAAACTCCTGCCTGACCTCGTCCATCAACCTGTCCATCACCACTGCAAACAGGAAAGTGCTCAGAGCCGATCCTTGATGCAGTCCAACCTCCACCTTGAACCAGTCTGTCATTTCTACTGCACACTTCACTGCTGTCACACTGTCCTCATACATGTCCGGCACCACCCTCATATACTTATCTGACACACCTGACTTTCTCATACAATACCACAACTCCTCTCTCTGCACCCTGTTGTAAGCTTACCTAAATGCACAAACAAACAAAGCAACTCCTTTGGACCTTCTCTATACTTCTCCATCAACATTCTCAAAACAAATAATGCATCTGTGGTGCTCTTTCTCTGTATGAAACCATAATGTTCCTCACAGATGGTCACCTCTTCTATCAGCCTGGCTTCCACTACTCTTTCCCATATCTTCATGGTGTGACTAATCAACTTTATTTCCCTGTAGTTACTGCAGGTTTGCACATCTTCCTTATTCTTAAAGATTGGTACCAGCATACTCCTTCTCCATTCCTCATGCATCCTCTCATCTTCCAAAATCCTGTTGAACAACCTGGTTAACACTTCATGACTCTCTGCTCTCCCCTTCAGCCACTGCTCGTAACCTTGGGGTAACTATGGACAATGAACTGTCCTTCCTCCCACAAGTCGCTAATGTGGCTCGTTCCTGTCGATTTCTTCTCTACAACATCCGAAGGATTTGACGATTTCTGTCCACACAGGCTGCCCAGGTGCTTGTTCAGTCTCTTGTCATTTCAAGACTCGACTACTGCAACTCTCTGCTGGCAGGTCTTCCCCTGAACGCTATTTGTCCACTGCAAATGATCCAAAATGCAACTGCACGACTTGTGTTCAACCTGCCCAAGTTCTCCCACACCACCACACTGCTGCGCTCCCTTCACTGGCTTCCAGTAGCTGCACGTATTAGATTCAAAACACTGATGCTTGCCTACAAGGCTAAAAATGGACAAGCACCAACCTCATCACATCTCGCACTGCACCACGCTGTCTGAGATCCTCCAGCACTGCTCGACTGGTACCACCTTCTCTCAGAATGAAAGGTAAGTATACTTCAAGGCCCTTCTCTGTTCTGGCACCAAGGTGGTGGAACGAACTTCCCCTAGATGTCCGTACAGCGGAGTCCTGGCTATCTTCAAGCGACGATTGAAGACCTACCTCTTCCCGAAACACTTTCCAAGTTTGCTTTGTAGAATTCAAGAGTTATATTTATATTAAGTTTGTAATCTTGCGTACCAGTGTAGATTTATTCATTGCTAGAGACTCAAAGCACTTTTGTAAGTCGCTCTGGATAAGGGCGTCTGCTAAATGGCGCAAATGTGAATATAAATGTAAATGGTTAAAAACTCCACTGCCATCTCTTGTAAAAAGCTCCATGCTTCTACCAGTATGTCATCTGGTCCAACCGACTTTCCACTCTTCATCCTTTCAAGAGCTGCTCTCACTTCCTCCTTAATAATCCTATCCACTTCCTGCTTCACCATCTCCACAACATTCAACCTTCTCTCTCTCATTTTCCTCCTTTATCAGCTGCTCAAAATACTCCCTTCATCTTCTCAACACACTCTCCTTACTAGCCAACACATTTCCATCTTCTTCCTTTATTGCTCTAACTTGCAGTACATCCTTCCCAGCTCGTTCCCTCTGCCTGGCCAATCGGTACAAATCCTTTTCTCCTTTCTTAGTGTCCAACTTCTTTGCCAACACCGTACAGTCGCCAATCTCCTTCAGATTGCATCTCCTACATAGAACATAGTCCACCTGTGTGCACCTTCCTCCACTTTTGTATGTCACCCTATGCTCCTCCTTCTTCTTAAAATAAGTGTTTACCACTGCCACCATCTGCCCTTCCACATTCCTCTCCTTAAAGCCATACCTACCCATCACCTCCTCATCACCTCTGTTCCCTTCACCTACATGCCTATTAAAGTCTGCCCCGATCACCAATCGTTTATTCCTAGGTACACCATCTACCACTTCATCTAACTCTCACATCCGTTTTACAACCCACTTGTGAAGCATAGGCACTGATGACATTTATCATCACCCCTTCAACTTCCAGCGTCACGTTTATCACCCTATCAGAAACGCTCTTCACCTCCACTACACTTTTACTGTACTCTTCCTTCAGAATCACCCCAACATCATTTCTCTTTCCATCCACACCATGAAAGAACAGTTTAAACCTCCACCTTCAATGTTCCTGGCCTTACCCCCTTTCCACTTACAGTAGTCTCCTAAACACCACATATCTACCTTTCTCCTCTCTATCATATAAGCTACCTCTCACCCTTTACCAGTCATAGTGCCAACATTTAAATTACCAACCCTAAGCTCCACTCTCCTACACTTTTTTCCCTGCTGTCTCTATTTAGTATAAAAACAATCATGCTAAATAATTGGCTTATTAGCCACTCAATTACTGGCAAACCTCCATTGCCTATAGACATGTTTGACTTTTCTTCCCCCTGTAAAAGGTACAGTACCGAACTCTAAGTGGCCAAACTCGTTCAGAATAACTGACTTACATTTTAATGTTTTTGTCCATGAAAATGTATTAAATAATTAAAAAAATTTCAGCCGTCAAGTTTATTTTTATAGCGCTTTTCACAACATACATTGTCCCAAAACAGCTTTACAGAATTTAACAGTTAAGGTGAATAATGTGTATTTATCCCTGATGAGCATCCATTGCGACTGTGGCAAGGAAAAACTCCCTTAGATGCTATGAGGAAGAAACCTTGAGTGGAACCAGACTCAAAAGTGGAACCATCCTCATTTGGGTGACATCAAGAGTGTGATTATAGTCTTTAAACAATACAGAACAGTGGAGAGTGAGAACTAACATGAGCACTTAAATGTAAGATTGAGTAATGTTCTTTCTACAGTCTTATACAGTCATTTGAGATTATGGAACCAGGGGGTACTGAGAAACACCAGCTTCTCCATGCCAGAGCCTTTAAACACTCAAAGAGGTCTAATGTCAAAACTCCACATGAAGTGAAATCCAAATGGCACTGGTACGTCTCTAGATGGTTTTCCGGATGTTTCTACTTCTACTACTTCTACTAGTACATCTACCTCTTTAAAGGTCCACAATCTTCATGAGGTGGGACGTGACTGGAGCTGGAGCAACCTCTGGATGCCTCGGGATGGGTGGAGAAAGAGAAGTAGTGAAGAGGAATAAGCGTACCTGTTGTTCATAATATTAACAATTGATTATGTGCATGTGATCAGATGTACTGGAGACTATTCCAAAGTTTAGGAGCTAAATGTAAGAAATGCTCAACCACCTTTAGTGGACTTTGCTATTGTAGGAACTACTAGAAGTCCGAAGTTTTGAGATCTCAAGGAGCGTGATGGATTGTAGCGTGTTAGAAGACTGGATAGATACATGGGAGCTAAACCATTTAGGGCTTTGTAAGTAAGTAGCAGTAGTTTGTAATCGATTCGAAACTTAACAGGTAGCCAGTGTAGAGATGATAAATCACAGCGGTCACAGCACATATTGCTGAAAAGACAACAGAAATCAACAATGCAGGCTTTTGTTAAATTAAATATGTGGCTTGAAGCTGAAAGAAATTGATTTGATGGAAATCTGGACATCATGAGAAAAGGTCAGCCAAACTATTGGCGTTATTATTTCTTTCCTGCACAATAAAAAAAAAAAAACCCCACACAATTTGCCTTAAAACTGGAAAGCCTGACATGAAATAATTGAAGAGTTTACTGGGTCTTTAAACCTATAAAATATTTTTTTGCATCATACTCGATACTTTGGACATTTAAGGCAATTTACTGCCCACAACAATGTTTATTCTATAACAAAAACAAAGACTGTTTATTGTGGTTGGAATGTCCACTCCTCTTCATCATCATCCTCATCTTCCCATAACGGAGTCACTTGAAGTGCCATCCACAAGCATGCTAATGACATGCCCAAGTATTTTATTTAAATCTGAAAATACATATAAAAATAAAAACGAATGTTTGTGTATTCTCAAATTCTTTTCTGTATTGGTAAATACAACATGTAGATTCTAATAATCATTTGATTGTTTTTACTGAAAATTTATGCCAAATATTATCCAGGTACCTTAGATTTTCTGTACAAAAATCAAATATAAATATTTCATTTCCACTAAAATGGAACCAGTTAATTAATTCGAAGATGACATTTAAATTTTTAATTAGTCGAATAAATAAAAATAAAAAAATGCATTTTGCATTGTGGCAGGTATGATGCAGATTGTATCATGAAATACAGTAGTGATGACTAAGCTAAATTAAACTATATACCTGTTGTATTGGATTTGTTACATATTTTCAACAGGATTTTACTATACCACTCTAATATAAATGAATTAGCTGCTTAAAAGAAAAAGGTACATATTCATATTAAAAAAATCAGTAACATAAATTAGCAAGTCAGTGCATGAAGGCAGCCATATTGGAAAAGAGACCTAAAGCTATTGACTGCAGGGCATTGATAAGTCCAATAGGGGGCAGAAGACAAGTGTCAGGTTGTATACAAGTTTTTGAGGAAGGTACTGATACTGCAGAGATCTCAGAAACTACATAGACCGTTATGATTAATTAAAAATCCCCAGGAAAAGCATAATGCACTGGATTATTTTTATAAGGTTAATATTAATGCTTTTGCTACAGATGTGTATAAGTGGAGTGCAGCTGTGGCTGCATTGAAAGGAGACGTGTTGAATTGTGGTTGTTGCTTGAATAATAGCATTCATTCTCAGACATCGGTTCAGGTAGGACACCACTGAAGGCCTAAGTGTGAAATGCACGACCAATCTCAGAAATAAAGCGACTGCTAGATATTGCATGATCCTTTCTAACTTAATGCATCTGTGTACATTTCTGTAAACTCAGTCGCCTGATGGCAGCTTTATAGGTTTACGAAAAACAGTATATACAGTGACCAATTACTTCGACAGCCACCATGAAAAGCTCATTCTCTCATCACCTAATGCAGTGTGCTGCACAGTCAAGAACCTGCTGATAGATGCACCATGTAAGTATCTTAATCAGAACTAATGTTCTATATTAAAATGAGCAACGCCATTAATATTTTAAAAACTTTTATTCAGCATATAAATTATACAATACAGGATCATAGCCCTCCTTGAATCCTTGGTGGAGAAACAATGACGAGTGGAATACGTGCACAGCTGGTCAATCCTGGGTGGGAAGAAAAGAGCACAAACATTGGAAAATGGTGACAAATTGGTTGCACCAAATTTAAATGTACAACCAAAGAAAGCACTGTCTGAGCTCAGCTCAAGTGTAGAAACTATCATTAGTGTGTAAGCAATTATTATTGACTTACACATCAATCACAGTATATTTACATCACTGCTCAGTCAGTACTCCCCCTCGCACACCCCTTCCCCTCGCGCGCGCGCGCACCCTCGAACACCCGCGCATGCGCACAACCTGAACCCCTCAAACACCCGCACTCACTGGTTTCTCGTTAATTCAGTGTTTTCGGAAGGTCGCACTTCAGGGCTGGGGAGTGTGTACCGGTAAACCAGCTGAACTTCTTCCGCACGTAATTGCGATTTTCAGAGAGTCTGTAAAACATAAGAAATGAGAGAAAAGAAACGTAAAAAATGGCGCAAAAGTTTCCATTCTAAAGTCTAACCTGAGAGCAGACTGGGATCCCCGCCGCCTAGAAAACATCTGCATAAACAACTCACATTCCTGATTTCTGTTTCTACTGTCAGCAGCGCTAATAAACTCTGCTCAAATAAACCGCTTCGCTTGCAGGGAGATGAACATCAGATCAAACCACAAGGAGCATTACCACTCAATTTTATACTCCTCTTTCTTCTTCTTCAAGTTCTTATGTAAGTTGGGCATTGTGATTTGTGACCTACCGCCCCCTATCGGGCTGGAGGAGGATAGCGAACGGCGTTTTTTCTTCCTCTTCTTTTTATTTTTTATGATTATTTTATTTATTTTGTATTATTATTATTATTAATAGAAGTAGTACTAGTAGTAGCATTACTACTTCAGTTTTTGTTTATTTATTGGTTGTAAAAAGCCCAGCTGTAAACATTGTGATTTATATGGTCAAATAATAATTATTATTAGTTTAATTCGAAGACACCTTGTTGTGTCTATAACAACCACCACAACAGTCTTCCTCTTCCTCGTTCATTTTGATTAAGGAATTTAGAAAGAACCAAGTCACTAATATGATCTGATCTTCCCATCACTAAGGACAATCCCGCAGAATTTATTTGGAACTATTAATTCTGCATTGATTCTCCATACCGATGTTTATAATAATAAGTGTCTCATTACCTTAAGAAAAAAATGCTTTTTCCCCATTCTGCTTACTTCTTTTAGTATGTCTGCTTTGCTAAGTTTCAGTTAGTTACAAGTTTCGACTTGTTTATTGAAGTAGAGACCTCAAATCATGAAGACCTCGAGTCCTCACTGCACTACCACTTGATACACACACTTACTGCAACAACTTGCCTACTGTTGATGTAAAGAACCGTGTCAGTCTCTCTCACACCAGGTCAATGTGCCTCAGACCATTTACCTTGTTTGCCAAGGTGATGCTTTCAAGGCATTGCTGAGAGGTGTGACACTCACCCCCAAGGCCTGTGCTTTATAATTATTAACAATAATAACTGTAATTCTAAGAAAACTCCCAACACCTGACATGAAACAAAGCTACACCCACCAGCCAAAATCAAAGGCCCCAACCCACATTATAGAGCAGCTGGAGGTAAGCAACAAGCACAGTACCCTACTTGAATAGCAGAAGATGTGCTCAGAGACGCATTAGTAAGCTAGAGAAGAAAACACAGAATCAACTCTATGGAGTATGAAGCAAAAAAGAAACTTAAAAAACTTTGAGAAACTCTGCCAGCTAGACAGAAAGGAAGTGGGGAAGAAAAGTTGAGCAAACAAAGCAAAAAAATAAAGCCTTTTACAGGCAACATGGAGAATTCAGGAAATGAAATGAAAAGTCTGATCCAGCAGCTCCACCACACTAGAGAAAAGTTCAAGTCAGTCAGAAGAGAGCTCAAGCATACTTACCAGCTGCAATCACAGCCAAGCATTGTGAGATTCTGCTTGCATTACCACTGGGAAGGTGCAAGGGTCCCCCAGGGACCCCCCAGTTATAGGCCAATGTAAGAAACAAGAAGTGAGGTTACACAAACCTCACTGGCCTTCACAAAACTGCCAGCAAAAAAACAGGACCCATCTAAGCAGATCCCAAAGCTGCACATGACCTTGCCCGAGAAAACAATAACTGTCCAGCCAAGAATATTCCACAACAATTTCCCTCCAACTGAGGGGATGATACACAGCAGTTAACAGTTTTCAACTTTTTGGAGACCATTTGCGGCATTCAGATTCAAAATTAACTTATTATTTCCTTTAAATTGGAAATTTAAATTTCATTATCTTATACACTGACCAGGCATAACATTGACATTATTACATTATGTTATAATGATTATATTATAACATAAAGTTTGATTATCTCTGCATCATCGCACCTGTGGGATATAATATGCAGCAAGTGAACATTTTGTCTTCAAAGTTTATTTGGTAGAAACAGAAAAAATGCGCGAGCGTAAGGATTTGAGTTTGAGGGCCAAATTGTGACGTCTAGACGACTGGGTCAGAGCATCTCCAAAACTGCAGCTCTTGTGGGATGTTCCTGGTCTGCAGCGGTCAGTATCTATCAAAAGTGCTCCAAGGAAGGAACAGTGGTATACCGGAGACGGGGTCACGGGTGCTCGAGGCTTTACACAGGGGGAACGAAGGCTGACCCGTGTGGTCGGATCCAACAGAACGAGCTCCTGTAGCTCAAATTGCTGAATAAGTTGATGCTGTTGATGCTCGATGGATCAGAACTGTTCTGGCAGCAAAAGGGGGACCAACACAATATTAGGGAGGTGGTCATAATGTTACGCCTGATCGGTGTATGTGCATTCTCTATTGTGAATAAAATATGGATTTATGTGAAATGTTGTTTGGATTTGATCATTGTAACAGTTCTAGTGAGAGCCCCTGAGAGCAGAGTGTAATACAGGAAGGTCTGAGTGGGCATTTTTGTGTGTTTAGTTTTTTTGTAAAGGGTGTGCCACTCATCACAGATGTTTTGTTTTTTATTCATTTTTTTACTATTATCGTCATTACATAGAAATGTCAAACAAACTGCATATTGCTGGTGTTTCTTAAGATTCCGGGAATCAAAAGGACAGGACAATTCAAAAGTACTTTTGAAAAAAAAAAATCACAAATAAAACAATATAGAGGCAGCTTCGGGACATGAGCATATTGTAACAAAAAAGATTTTAAAATATACAACTTTTTTAGTATAAGTAAACATTGCACATTAAAGTCATACACTTTTAAGAGCGGCACTGAGGGTAGGTATGTATTTGCATGAGTGTGAATAAAGGGAAAGTGTGTGTGTGTGTGTGTGTGTGTGTGTGTGTGTGTGTGTGTGTGTGTGTGTATGCATTTGCGAAACAAAAAAAAGACACAGTCTCTTTGGCTAGAGATTCTGCCTGCAGAGCTCCAGTGAAACGCTGTTGGGGAAAAAAACACTTTTGGTAATATTCGCTACAGAGCGTCTTCTGCAATTGAAAAGGCACTGATTGCACTGATGGGGTTCATATTACAGCGTGGCTCAGGACGTTTTCTTGCAGAGTGGTTATAGGGCACTTTTGGGTGAATGCCATTTGTATTGATTTACGCAGCACTGCTTTCCCGCACGTCCTCTTAGTGCTGAATAAGGCCGCTGAGTGGTTTGGCTTCAAGCTGCGCATGTCTAAATAAGAATAACAAGCTACAAGCTTTGCCGCTGTTCACATCGCTCCATGTACCGGTGCGTTGCGAATGTGTTCGTGATTTAGAGCTGAAAGGTCTTAGGCGGTCAGGCTTCACCATTTGCTGCACAGTGTGCCGTGGCTGCTGATGGACGGACAGGCGCTGAAACGTTTCTGTACGATCATGCTGATGTAGGCTTTCATCAGTTTAGCAATGTCCATCACCTAAACACAAACATGCACAAAAAAACCCCATTAGACAGGTATTCGTTCTTTCATAGCTTTCTATCTTCTTACAAATTAATGCACACACACACATATTCATGATATAAATACACCATCATTTTACAGCATGCTGTAAACATGACGCTTTATCCAATTATTTTCAGCCCTAGAATATTTGCAGTGTCCCCTACAAGTGCCCGTGTACACTGTTTAGATAGAAATAATAAAGTTTTAGTGCATTAATAATAAAAATCTGTCATTTAAATTCTCTGACAGAACATCTCCCAGCCAATCAGATTTGAGAATTCGAACAGCGGTGTAACAATAGGTAATATATCAAACGCAAATTCTTTGCATGATGCTATTTTCCTGAAACGTATTCATTTCTTTACAATAACACAACAGTAAGTGTTTTTATTCCCATTAACCACAATTTTCCACCAATTAGACATTTACTTTTTGGATTGGACAGAGTGTCATCATTTTTTCCCCCATTTGTAGTTGTATTTAATGTTGTGGACTGTCTCGGAAACGGGATCGTTCCTGTTATCACCCTTGTTGTAACAGTTATTACCTCACAAACCTCTTTACTCACTCTCCAAAATAATATAAAGAAAAAAACACCATAACTTTACATGTTAAGGAAAAATCCCCCAAAACACAACATAAATTTAAAATGTAACTACTAAATGAATGTAAGTAGTGACACTAAAAACAGCTGTTTAACATCACTGATTAAATGATTTAAAATGTGACACAACGTCTTTTTGTTTTATGAAATGAGAACGTATGTAAAAGTACATTCGCATAATCAGTGATTTGAATTACAGCCGGAGCTTCTCTCAGAGCTAATGCTATAGAAAATGAACCAGGATCATCTGGCCAATCAGGTTCCAAAATTCAGCAGCGGGAAAACAGAAATTAGCATATTTACTGCCAAATGTCTAACTTCACATGCGCTTTATATTTGTACACGTAACTATACGTGTACATATGCTGAACAGGAAATCTATATTTAAATTAGACCAAATATTTAGCGTTATGAATATCTGTCAAATGTGTATTGTACTGTGGCATCTAGCTTAAAGCATTCAGTATGACAACACGCTAGCTAGCCAGTATTTCTGCTTCTTTGACATGATATATGTGAGATGTTTCATACCTGGCTAGTTTGGAAGAATAGATCTCGCCCCTCCACATTGATCTTGTAAATGTTGGACTGCGGAGCACCAAAGGACAGAATGGCCTCATAGGAGAAAAACTCCAGTGGCCAAGCTTCTCCCTGTTTATACACACACACTCCTTTACGACTCACTCCCAACCACAGCTCTGCAGGATACACACCGTCCACACACTGACAGAGAGACAGAGAGAGAGTGAGAAAGACAGAAAGGTAATATATAAGACATGAACTGTTTTTATTTATTTCTGAGAGTTGGTAATGATATTATTGATTGTCCAACAATTTTCCAACAAAATCCCACACCCATGACTTCAATGTCATTTTTAATCAACAGGTTTTGAAGTTCACTACTTAAAACTAGCAAGCGCTTTTTTTCTTTTACAGTTTTTTAGTCATATTTAGTCATAGTGTCAAATGCAAAATTCTGCATGGACGTAGTAGAGACAACAACACGACTACATTTTCCACAGTTTGAAGCAGCTACAGTTTTCAGTTTGAGTCACAGCAAACAATCAGCTCAGCTAGTTAGCGATTTGTATGAGTTGTCGAAGATTAGCATGCAAAGTGAAGTATTAGAACCTGAGGTGTTTGAGCAGAGTGTACAGATGCGCAGGTGAAAGACCTGAACAGACTGAAGAACCAAAGCACCACTGTATCACGATTGCAGCAGAATTGAAGCTAAAAAGTTAATGATAGAAGATTGAAAGGGGAAGAGGAAGCTCAGTGGTAAAGATATTAAACATCTGATCAGAAGGTCATTAGTTTGAATCCTAGCACCACCAAGCTGCCATTCCTGGATCCCTATGCAGGCACTTCAACTGCTCAGTTATGTAAATGAGATAATTGTAATTCGCCCTGAATAAAGGCGTCTGTCAAATAGAATTGACACAGGATTTCTCTACAAAAGTAAAAATAAGTTTGCTGATGAGTTTAGTGTGTGAGCGTCTTTACTCACCTCGACGTTGAACAGTGTGGAGCCATATCCCTGCCACTCTCTGACCAGATTCATGTATTTGATCATGGCATTATCTCGACTCATTCCCTGAAGCTTCCTCCATTTCTCCACCAAACAGCACTTTAATTCCGCCTTCTCGTCCTGAAACCACGCCTCTATTGCAGCAGAGTTCTCTCCCTGTTTCCTGCTGAGAGACCCCCTAAAGCTCCGCCTAAGCGTGCCCTCCAGGAAACTGCCTCGCTTCTTTTCTGTGCCACTGCTGCTAGAGGTGAAGCGCTGAATACGGGCACGCAAACGTGCCACGGGGAACACCTGCTCTAGTTCTGGCAGTGCGCTCTGGGTAGTGTAGTCCCCAAACAGATGCTGCAGCCGAAGGGCAGCCAGAAACTGCAGAGTTTCCTCAGGGGCAGGATACTGCCCACTAATCACTGCCTCATGAGCCTAAAAACAGGAAGAAAAAAACATGAAGACGATGATGTAGTGGGACATTAAAGCGCATAGAAATAATTCATATAATTACAATCTATGTCAGTAGCATGTTTAGTAAAAATAAATTAGACCTGTTCAAACATGAACGCGAACTCCACGCTGTCCATAGCAATGCTCTCGGTGTCTGTAAAGCAGTACAGCTTGAAATAAAACCTCCATCCTCCACCCTGATTGTCTTCTCCTCCTGCCAGTCTGTGAGAGAATAAAACAAACGACAAATGTTGCGTGACTCAAACGGACTAAAAAACTAACCGTTAGTAAAAAAATTCAATCAGGAGCCTAAAGCAAATCTTTTTAAGAGTAAAACAAAGCAAGAAAATCTCACTGCTCAAACTTCGCAAGGACGTCGGCCACTATAGTGCGGCTCTCAATGGCTTTGTCCGTGTTGCCATTGTGTTCAAATAGAGCAAACATATTCCTGCTATCCTCCATTCCCAGTCCCTTTAACAACTTATCCACCACCTAGAAAAACACACACATACATTAAAGCTACAATTGAACCCAAGAACACTGTGAAACACTAAGCTGTAAATAGTACAGGTATGTAATGACTACCTCTCCCGCTGTGGTGTGTGAGTTGATGGCAATTTTGCAGGATCCACCTCCATGGCAGTATACAGTTGATGTCATTTCCTGCCTGCTGAGAATCGCTCTGAGTTCCTCGTGTGATGGCACACATTCCCGTCCACGCACATGCCTTAGTGCCTCCTGGGAAAAAGCAGCGTATTGCTCCACCTCTGTGCCTGGGAATGACTCGCGTGTCCTAAATATTACAGTCAGTGATTAAACAACAAGATTCATAACAGCAGATGCACACATACACATGTATACACACCAGTGGTTACCCCAAAATAGTCAGAAAATCAATACTTTGATACTCTGAGAAGTCTGATTGGACTAACAATTCTACAGTCGAGATGTTATGAAACGGGGATCGTACCATTTTGGTTATATAGGGGTGCTCAATGTTTGATTTCACATAGAACTAATGGTTTTCTCCATATAAGTGAATATACAGAATATTATAATAATAATGGCGTAAATAAAAATGTGAAAAGAAAGAAACTTTCAATAAATAGGTTTAACGTGCAGGAATAAATCCAACCACCTCTGTAACAGATTTAGGTTTCACTTTCCATGATCTGAGATACATACACAGAAACCCACCCACACACACACACACACACACACACACACACACACACACACACACACACACTGACCTCTTGATGTGAAACTTAAGGTATTTTAAGATGCTCCTGGAAACAGGGCTGAATGTGCAGCACATGCAGGCTATGACTCTCCAGCCACTGATGTGGGCGGAGCCACCTGGCTCAGGGGGCCGGGTTGTCTGTTTAATGAGTTGACAATAGAGTTCATCTCGCAAGGGTCGGAGGTCATGACCTGTTTGCAGAAGGCTTTGAATGATTAAGACGGGATCGGACACGGCCTCGAGCTGCTGAAGTGTACAAAAGAGTTTCAGCGCTTCAGCCTGCAACGTGCTGTAGCTCCGCTCTCTTTCAGCTAGTAAACAGAAAAAAGGGAAAAGATTAAGCCTGGAAGATGGATTCTTTCAGAGACCGGGGAAGGTTTGAGACTAAATTAGATACTCACAGCTGTGGTGGAGATCTCCATAAGGCAGAGGAAGTAATGGTGTGTGTAGAGGATGGTGTGTGTAGCGTAGTATCGGGTTCCTCTTGTAAATCTGATTCACCACTTCGGAGTTCAGACAATTCTCCTGAAAATCGCACCAAATAGTTCAATTCAATTCCTTTTCATTTGTATACTGCTTTAACAATGAACATTTTCTCAAAGCAGCTTTAAAGAAATAAAAAGGTTATATAGTTTTATAAAAGAATGTATATGTTTAGTGCCTATACATTCGTTCCTTATTTACTTTTACTGCACGTGCTTTCCCTCTAATAAACTAATTTCTAATCCTGTCCATCCTCATCACTCCCAACAAAAATCTCAACATCTTCAGCTCTGCTACCTCCAGCTGCACCTCCTGTCTTTTACTCAATGCCACTGTCTCTAAACCATACAACATCGCAGGTCTCACCACAGTCCTCTAAACTTTCCCTTTCACTCTTGCAGATACCCTACTATCACAAATCAATCCTGCCACTCTTCTCCACCCACTCCACCCTGCCTGCACTCTTTTCTTCACTTTTCTTACACACTGTTCATTACTTTGTACTGTTGGCCCCAGGTACCTGAACTCCTCCACCTTCTCCTGCATCCGAACCACTCCACTGCCCTTCCTCTCATTCACACACATGTACTCTGTCTTACTCCTATTAACTTTCATTCCCCTTCTCTCCAGCACGTACCTCCACCTCTCCAGGCTCTTCTCAACCGGTTTCCTAGTCTCACCACAAATCACAATATCACCCACAAACATCATAGTCCAGGGAGACTCCTGTCTGACCTCGTCCGTCAACCTGTCTATCATCACTGCAGACAGGAAAGGGCTCAGAGCCGATCCTTGATGCAGTCCAACCTCCACCTTGAACCAGTCTGTTGTTCCTACTGCACACTTTACTGCTGTCACACTGTCCTCATACATGTCCTGCACCACCCTCACATACTTCTCTGACACACCTGACTTCCTCATACAATACCGCAACTCCTCTCTCTCCATCCTGTCGAACACCTTCTCTAAATCCACAAATCCACAATGAAACTTCTTCTGACCTTCTCTATACTTCTCCATCAACTTTCTCAAAGCAAATAATGCGTCTGTGGTGCTCTTCCTCGGCATGAAAGCATACTGTTGCTCACAGATGGTCACCTCTTCTCTCAGCCTGGCTTCCACTACTCTTTCCCATAACTTCATGGTGTGACTGATCAACTTTATAATTACTGCAGGTCTGCACAGCTCTTCTCTTCACGCTTCTACCGGTATGTCATCTGGTCCTACCGAATTTTCACTCTTCATCCTCTTAATAGCTGTTCACCATCTCCACACCATCCAACCTTCAATCTCATTTTCCTCGTTCATCAGCAGCTCAAAATACTCCCTCCACCTTCTCAACACACTCTCCTCACTAGTCAACACATTTTCATCCTTTATTGCTCTAACTTGCAGCACTTCATTCCCAGCTCGTTCCCTCTGCCTGGCCAATCGGTATAAATGCTTTTCTCCTTCCTTAGTGTCCAACTTCACATACAGCTCCTCATATGCCTTTCCTTTGGCTTTTGCCACATCCCTGTTCACCTGCTGCCACATCTCCTTGTACTCCTGCCTACTTTTTCTCATCACTCTGTCGATCCCAATCCTGTTTCTCCAACCTCTTTCTCCGTATGCTTTCCTGCACGTTCTCATTCCACCACCACGTCTCTTTCTTTTCCTTTCTCCTTTTCTTTTTTCAGATGTCGGATGTACAATATTTTATATACTCTATTCTATATATTCAACACTTTCTGTATATTTTTTCCCCCTTATGAATATGTAAATACATGTAAAAAAAGTTATCTTTATTAATTTGTTTTTTGTGCTTTTAATTAACTTTGAGATTGTTTCTACGTAAATAAAGATACAATATGTTATATATAAATATGAAGATATAATAGACGGAGGGCAGTCGTAAAATTTGCATTATCGTATTATGTCTCTATAATTATAGTTCTGGAAATGAATACATTCATAAACATCTCCTTGTTCTTGTTGAAATATAAGATATTCTACATGTTCCTCCTCATAGATGTAACCCTGCATAATGTTCCAACTTTCATATTGTCCTCCTCTTCAACTGGAGAACATATGTGTATTGTTCTGCAGGTGTGAGTTTTTTTTTAGTTCTTGTATGTTACCTTAATGTCCTGGATGAGTTGCTGTGTGTGTGTGTCCAGTGGTGGTTTGCTGTCGATGACATTCTGCACAGCATTGGCCCAGCGACACACCTCACTTTGCAGCTTACTGTAGAGCCTATAGGAGTGCTTACGTCCAAACACCGTCAGTCCCCAATAACCTACACGTGCACACACAGTCACACACACACACACACACACACACACACACCACACACACACACACCACACACACACACACACACACACTTTATTTGATTTGGATTACAAATGAGTTTAGCAAGATGTTATAGAAATTGCTATTATTATTCTTACTGTCATTATTCTTACTATAGTTATTGTATTAGTACTTGTGTATGTGTCTATGTGTGTGTGTGTGTGTGTGTGTGTGTGGTGTGTGTGTGTGTGTGTGTGTGCTTGTACTAACCAGTCTCTTTGTACACTCTCTCATCAGGTGGCAGTACAGAACACAGGCTGTTCAGCAGCAGAGAGCCCAGCTTGAGCGCATTTCTCTCTGAACTCTTATAGTAGTCCAGTGAATTATGGGTGAGCAGGAACCAGCGTTTCTTTATTCTCAGATTAGTACGACTACTGCCCTTCATCTCTTTATGCAGCCAGCCTGAAGAATGGACCGAAGAAAAGACAAGAGAGAGAAAGAGAGATGGAAGAAGAAGTGGAAATGAGGTGAGATAAAATGATTTAAACAGAATATGGACCTCTACAGTAATTTGGAGTGAATTCATGCAGATTACATTGTTAAAAATCAGGCAGCAGTTTTGCCGTATGGTGCGAAATTATGCCAGCTTCATCTGAAACTCGTAATGCACAGTGTTTGACCTCTCAATTGTACCGAAATTGTTTAGTTCGATACACACGTGTGCAATTCTTTTTATGTGCGAAATATAGTTAAATCTGAGTTGCCTCAGGAATGTATTAAGTGGCAGACCGCAAGTCTGTTTAGTCTCCACCTAACATTTTTATTTTATTATTATGAAACTTGAAAACAAAAATGCCCAGGGTCTAAAAAAACCCTAGAGTTAGCGAAGTGTCACTGTAGCTACTCACTCTTTAACGGAAATAACATTTGTTTTGCACCAGCATGAAAACACTAAAGAAACTGTGAATTTTGTGTACTGCTTTTTGAGCATCGCATTCCACATTGAGTTCCAATTTGCTTCCAAATTCCCTCCACTCTTCTGGAAGATTTTCCACTAGATTTTGGTGTGCGCTTGTGGAGATTTGTGCTCATTCAGACACAAGGGTGTCAGTAAAGTCAGGTACTGGTGTAGGTGAGGTTGAGGAGGCCTGGGGTGCAGTCAGTGTTCCAATTCATCCCAAAGGTGTACAGTAGGTTTGCGGTCAGAGCTCTAAAGAAGATCTTTCATTCCAACCCAGTCAAAGCGTATGTTCAGGAAAGGGGTATAGTCATGCTGGAACAGGTTTGTGTCTCCTAGTTCAAGTGAAGGGAAAATTTCATGCTACTGCATCCAAAGACATAATAGTGTGCCTTCAGTTATGCGATAACAGTTTAAGAAAGAACCACACATGGCTGGGAAAGTCAGGTGTCCCTATACCTTTGTCCATATAATGTATATTACTAAGTAATATGTGGACACAAGTTGTGCCAGTCAGCAGTCTTTTCTAAAATGACCAAAATGACATTTGATTTGCAGCAGTTAGATAAAGTCAAACAGAACAAAACAGATGAACTACTTCACTGGTGTTTCTGGACTGCATGATTACTAAATTGTACATTTGTTGTGACCCATATATTTTCTTGTGACTTAATGGCCCACCTCTTATAATGAATTCTTGGCCTTGGACTCGTGTGTCTCCTTTAGAGCGCTGCAGGAGGGCGATCCAGTGGTGCATCTCCTCTGGAGTCTCAGCATTGCAGTGCAGCACACGGTGAGCTGTGATGATCACAAATGAGTTCGGCCTAGAAATAGAAAAAAGAGAGAGAGAAGAGAAAGATGGTCGAGGATAGAACAGGAGGATGGTAATGTGTGAGTAAAAAAGAGTATGAGACAGAAAAAAGATGAGAATAGGCACACAAAAAAGACACATGAAATGTAGTGTATAACTGGATATAAAAAATATAATAATCTTAACATATAATACATCATTATAACTATCTTGTTTAATGTACAAAATATACAAAAAATGTTTAATCTCAAATGAAATCTATTTTTTAATTTAAATTTATTACATCATTACAACTTCACAATTACAATGTAATTGCAATGTATAATGTCCTTTTGGTTATTAAGGGCTAGGTATAGGTGTACAGTGGAACCTCAGGTTACGAATTTAATTCATTCCGGTACTTTATTCGTAACCTGAAAAGTTTCCCCATAATAATGAACAGAAACTTCGGTAATTCGTTCTGGACAACCAAAAATATTACTTGAAAAAAAAAATAAAGCCAATATTCACTAATATTATTTACTTTTAACATGTTATATTGAAATCATACTATATAAAAACATATAAAAGAGGAAAACATTATCTTTACTCAGTACTTGAGAAGACTGATGGAGACGACGTTCGTAGAAGGGGGAGGAGGGAGAGTTATTGTTTGGAAGGAGAATCTCATTATATTATTTTATATTATTTATATATTATTATATATTATATTATAGAATATTAATGAATATTAACGAAATAAAAGACACAGTGTTAACACGAACGCTGAGACAATGCTCTCGCTAGGTACACAGGACGCTAACGGATGCGACGAGCTGCGTGGGAGAGCTTGGGTGGCGATACGAAAAGAACCAACTTGCCTGCGATTTTTTGGTGCGCGACGTTAGTATCCCGAAATTTTGTTCGTAACCAGGGGCAAAAATTTTTATGAACTGCGATTCGTAACCTGAATTATACGTATGCTGGGGCGTTCATAACCCGAGGTTCCACTGTATTAGCATTACAAGATGTAGATAGCATTATTTAGATGTGAAATACCATCTAAATATATATATATAAAAATAAAAAAATACCCATAAATATATGTATAAAAAAAGTGTGTTCAGGGTTGTTTTTATATTTGGGAATGTCCCAAAGTATAGGGAAAGGAGTATCTGTTATTTCTAAAGATGTGGGTCAGTTTAATGTTCTTTTGCAAAACTGCAGCTTTTCTATATTAAATAAATAAATAAATAAAATGTTAAAGTTAAAAGGCTAAACAGAAAGGTTTATATATTGGTTGTATAGTTAGTTTTATGTGTAGGAATAGCATTTAATAAAAAATGTGTGTGTGTGTGTGTGTGTGTGTGTGTGTGTGTGTGTGTGTGTGTGTGTGTGTGTGTGTGTGTACCTCTCTGGATTGTCTGAGGCACACACGGAGTCAATCATACCTACATCTAATGTACCCTATAAAGAAAAAGAAAAGGAAATAGCATCTCTATTAGACAATGGAAAGTTAAAAGCAACAAACACGTTAGATGTTTGATGTTTTTACTCTCATGAAGGTTGATTTTAGTAATAATATTGCAAACCGTTCCTCTTGCAGCTTTATCTTAGCATTGTATTGCTACTGTTTATGAAATGAATTTATTTATATTAAAAAGGCATATTTTTTCATCAAATATGACAGTAGTTACATATGATCTGGGTGTGTCTGTGGGTACACTGCTTGTGGTGTATGTGTGTATTATGTACTCACCACAGCATTCTGTGGGTTGGCCTGTTCATCATGCATCTCTCTGATTTCCTGTTCAGTAGAAGTGTGTACCTGGCTCAACACACTGAACCAGTGGCTATGGTGCATGCAGAGAAACAGTCACTCAGAGACATTGATAGATGCTTGGTCTTTTTCATGTTGCTTGTTTAGGTGCTCTAACAGACTCTTCCAGGAACAGGTATATTAATAATAAGCTTACATGACCCTTTACTCACACACAAACACATCCACTACAGTTTACTAATCACAGGACCCTTGATAGCTAATTGCACCAGAACTAAGTAAAGGCTTGGGAGTCAATAGTTATGCAAACACAATTTTTTTATCCCCCAAACAATTTACATCTACATTTTTTCCCCCAATTTATTATTATTGGTTATTATGTGTAGATATATAATATATAATCTCAGTGACCCTCTTGTCCATAGTCCAATGCCTTAACCGATAATCTACCAATTCCCATTTATGATTCTACCTCACGATTTGGATTTGTTCATCATTCATCTGGACTTCAAATGAAAAAGCTTTTTATTCTTAAGTATTTTTATTAAAACTGTCATTAGAATCAAAAAGAAATAAATAGGCTTTGATAACGACTATATAATTTGTGCAGCCAGAGACAAACAGACTAATAACTAATGACTGCATTAAATATAACTGACAAATAAACATCCTCATATGCCAAAAAACCACACACACACACACACACACACACACACACACACACACACACACACACACACACACACCACACACACACACACTTACAATATTAGAAACTAGCATGTAGGAGCTATCTAATAAAGGAAACAGACCAGATTGATGTACATTTACACACACACACACACACACACACACACACACACACACACACACACACACACACACACACACACGCTTACCTGGCATCCTCTGCACTATCCGCTATAAGATGGTATGTTCTTTCTGGCATCACAATATCTATCCCGTTCTCCTTCCCAGTGTTATCAATGATCTGACTAATAAAGCAAGACACACAAGAGAAAACAATAAAGAGAGGCATTATAGACTGTCTCTTACATGTCTTATTATATGTGCTTTTTTTGCAGTTATAACAAGAGACCCCATGTTGATGTAGTGCTTCTAGTTAGAGTGTTCACTAGGCCGGATTTGTGAAAAACAACCACAGACATATTTTTTTGTCAATTCTATTTAGAAGTTTGAGTGTTGGACAGACGGTAAAGTCATTTATTCATTTATATTAAGCCATCAAAAATGCTGCAAAATGATTTTGTACAATATGAAAATGACACAAATCAGAGAAGGCCAGCAATCACAGCAAACAGTTGATAAAGTCAATACTGAAAAAAAAGGCAAAAAATAGTGAATTTGTGCAAACATGAGCAAGCATATTTCACAAATTACATTTCACAGCAAGTTGTATTCTGCATATAACTGTGTTAACTCAAAATAAAAAACGGCTGGGAAATGTTCAAGTCTATTTGCCTTGTTTTATAACAGGATAAATTTGTTACAGTAGCAAAGCTTGATACAGTAATAATTCGGGTCTCGTCGGTAACTTGTGCCGAAACTAACGAGTATCGAACAAGTACTTTTTTATGCAGTTCTTTACTGTATAAAGAATCGAGAATATGCATAAAGGTTCCAACAAATATCAAATGTTACTTGGTAAATTGTACCAGTTTTTGGTAGTTTTAAGTTTTTGACAGGCATACAAAGCAATCCTGTAATCAGAAACTGTATACAAAATAGCATTTAATGTCACTTTAAAGTGGTTGCAAAGGTTTTGTGGGAATGTAATTTTTAAATAATTGTTTTATTGTATTCTTCTGTATTGTGAAATGTACATGTATATATATATACAGTACAGACCAAAAGTTTGGACACACCTTCTCATTCAAAGAGTTTTCTTTATTTTCATGACTATGAAAATTGTAGATTCACACTGAAGGTATCAAAACTATGAATTAACACATGTGGAATTATATATGGAATTATATACATAACAAAAAAGTGAACTGAAAATATGTCATATTGTAGGTTCTTCAAAGTAGCCACCCTTTGCTTTGATTACTGCTTTGCACACTCTTGGCATTCTCTTGATGCCTACTTTGAAGAACCTACAATATGACATATTTTCAGTTCACTTTTTTGTTATGTATATAATTCCACATGTGTTAATTCATAGTTTTGATGCCTTCAGTGTGACTCTACAATTTTCATAGTCATGAAAATAAAGAAAACTCTTTGAATGAGCAGGTGTGTCCAAACTTTTGGTCTGTACTGTATATATAATATATATAAACATTTGGTCTGTACTGTATATATACTATATATACAGTACAGACCAAAAGTTTGGACACACAAGGTGCTGTTTTGGTGACCATTTGCTCATGATTTAACCAATGACCTGAAAGAAGGCCAAGGCTGTGTGGACCTTTTAGTGCATGTTTTGTTTTTACTTATCACCTGAGTGCTTTGTTCTCCTTCAGAGGGACTGCCCCACCCAGAAAACTTCATATAGCCACAATGCTAAGTTCTAAAAGTTGGACTTAATGACTGCAGCGCCGAAGCAGTGCGCTCTGACGTGCAATAAAGCCTACTGCTGAAAGATACCCAAGTCTCCTGGTCTTCGCTGTAAAAAAGTTTACAACAGTTCACATTTTGTTTCTTAATTTCTTTTTTTTTAGTAAAGAAGAAAAAAAAAAACTTTTGATGTAAAGTTGATAAAAACCTTTTTATTGCTATGCTTTCCAGGCTTTTTGGTAGCATTTTTAACCACTGTGGGACCCAAGATTTAGGCTTAAAATGCACAGGAAGCACAAAAGAGAATGCTTTAAAACGCACTCTATGGCACTGTTACTCAAGCTAACATGAGACTCGTCATGCGGTCATGAGACTGAAACGCACCCGAGTTTCATTAGCGAGAGTCTGTTTCAAACTCTTAGCATGCGGCGAAACATTTTGGTTATAATGACGTGATGAAGACTGAATTTACGAGTTCCGAAGACGACGAGTGCCGAAATGTTAGTGTATATTTATACCCCATTGTTTCCTAATTATGCTAAGAATTGTGAAAAGTCTCTTTAATTTCATGCAATATATTTTAGCAGCTTTTCCAGGTCATTTTTCTTAACTGTAGTGCCTTTCTAGACTCTTATTTAATCCGTACAACCCTTTTGTACAACCTTACAGGTCCCTTTTACTCGAAACTGTATTTGTACTAAGAACTGTGCTTTTATATTTTATTCACTACAAGGTCACCAATCTACAATCTGCATTGCCCTCACTCACATTGTATGTCCTTGTATTGTGCTTTAAACCCTTATTGATTCCCTGCACTATTTTCTGAAGCCCTTTACACACTGTGTGTAACTCGGAATGTGTCCTAATCCATCCTTTTCCACACAGCCTCCGGTGTTGTTTATTACACACAGTAAATTAGAAATCGAATTGTAAGACCTTTGAAGCGTGCCCTTACTTCGCTTCATGCATGTCCAGCATGCCCTTCATCCTCTCCTCGGCATCATTGTCGTAATAGATAAGTTTGCTCTGGCGCAGGACAAACCAGCGGCGTTTCCAGTTGCGACGCGAGAGTGTGGACAAGCCGCCACCCTTTTTAAGCAGCCAGCCCTGCTTCAGAGCCTCCTGTCTGCTCCGGAACCACAGGAACGTCTCATCCTTCAACACACACCAGCGGCGCTTCCATGAGTTCAGCAGACCACCTGCAGTGCAGAACACATTTACACCAGTTAAGCAACACAAAAGAGAAAAGAGAAGACAGGAGGAGTGTATAAAGACGACTGCTTTGTACCTTTGATATAGAGGAAGCTGTGAAAGTATGGCAGAGTGACACAGCTGTAGACAGAATCTCTACGATAAGACGATTCGTCATCTGTATCAAATCTGTCAAAGTCATCCTCGCTGTCATCAAACTGAGGGAATGAAGGGAGGGAGAGTTTCGGTTTATTATCTGGTTGTCCGTCTTAAATCGTTTTATTGAAGGAACTTCACTCAGTAAGTTAAAAAATTAAACATAAAGTTAAAGGAGTTTTTGTGTATAAACTACAAAATAAAGTAGTTACCAAACGAGGACAGTAGTATTTGTCTTATACAGTACCACACAAACACCATGTAACCTCTGATATTTCTATCTTGATACCAGGAAGACTGTGTGTGTACATGTAAATGATTACATACACGTATGTGTGAGACTAACCGATGATTGGGCTCCCTCTGAGCTGAACCTGTACGCCCCCGAGCTTGCACTGGTGCTTGTCGCCATGGAGCTCCGCTGGTCACGTGAATAGCTGGCAGTCTGTAGCACCGACAGAGACATGCTAGGAGGCAGGACAATGCCACCTTCATCATACTCATCTGCATCGTAATCGGAGTCGTCGTCTGGTGGAATCAGTTCCTCTTCCTGCTCTTCCCCGCAATAGGTGGTGTAGCTGTTACAGGCTAATCCATGATAGAGTGATGGCATGTTTGTAGGTTTGGCTGGAGGCGGAGCCACGCGATCATTGGCGTAGGGGTCCTCCTCAGACGAGTCGTCGCTGGTGCGGATCCCGCTGGTGCGCTGGCCGTCGGAGTGGCCGTGCTCACTGGGATTCGGCGAGTCTTTAAAGCCTTCCTCATCCCCTCCCAATCCTTCATCCACCTCCTCGTCATCCCCAGCTCTCCTCCTCTCTTGGTCGGCTTCTTCGGAGCAATCCTGCGGCACCATGGTGCTCTCGATGTTGCGCACACACTCATCGATCTCGTGGAAGTTGAGCGACGAGAGGAACTGCTGTGCTGCCTTGCAGGCCTCTTCCTCCAGTCGGAGCAACTCCTGGTCGCGAAGGTGCTGCAGACGTGCCAGGGATTGTGCGGTCAGAGTCTGTTCTCGTGTCTCTTTCTGCCTACGCAGACCCTCAATCTCCCGCTCCAGACGTAGAATCTCCTCCACTTGTGAAGCCTCATTTGGACGGGCTTCTTCCTCGAAAACCTCATCCTCAAGTGGGTTCTCTAAATGCTCGCTCTCGGCCAAAACAGATGCCGGCTCCGGATAATTTTCCACAGCCTTCATCTCTCTCTCAATTCTCAGAGCCTCCTCCACTCTTAGTGCCTCTTCCGCCTGTGAAAGTTTGGATAACAAATAAATAATTCAGGATTCCATCTTTCCTCTTATGATACAAATGTGATACTGAGATACCACATTCATGCCATTAAAACAATATCCTTAATAGGAAGTAAAGAAAGAATGGTGCTTTGTACTAGTCATGTGTACTTTACATCACAGTATAATTCTTTCTTTGCATGTCCCAGTGATGTAAGGAAGCTAGAGTCAGAGCATAGGGTCAACCGTGTTGCAGCACTCGTGGTGCATAGAGGGTTAAGGGCATTGCTCAAGGGACCCAAAAGTGGCAGTTAGGCAATACCAGGGCTTGAACCCCCAAACTTCTGATCAGTAACTCAGAGCCTTAACCACTGAGCCGCCACTTCCACAGAAGAAGTGTCAAGTTGGTTGACAATGTGACCATTCAAATACCTGTGAACTCCACACACAAAACTACCGGCAAGCTTCAACATAATTACAACAACCATAGCCAAAGGAAGGAAAGTCATAAAATAAACAAGACAAATTAAACTGAATTTTTTTTTGCAATAGAGTGGTGCAGTTGCATGGAGAAGAGGTGGTGAAAGTGGAGGAGTTTAGTGTTCTGTACAACAGTGCAAAGTAATGGAGAGTGTGTTAGAGAAGTGAAGAAAAGAGTGCAGGCAGGGTGGAGTGGGTGGAGAAGAGTGTCAGGAGTGATTTGTGATAGAAGAGTATCTACAAGAGTGAAAGGGAAAGTTTATAGGACTGTGGTGAGACCTGCAATGTTATATGGTTAAGAGACACTGGCATTGAGTAAAAGATAGGAGGTGGAGCTGGAGGTAGCAGAGCTGAAGATGTTAAGGTTTTCGTTGGGAGTTATGAGGATGGACAGGATTAGTTAAATGAGTTTATTAAAGGGACAGCCCATGTAGAACGTTTTGGAGACAAGATGAGGGAGGCGAGATTGAGATGGTTTGGACATGTGCAGTGGGAATGTTGAGAATGGAGCCACCAGTAGGGGGAAAAAAGAGGAATGCCAAAGAGGAGGTTTATGGATGTGGTGAGTGAAGACATGCAGGTAGTTGGAGATGGATGATCCATGGTGGCGAACCCTAATGGAAGAAGCCAAAATTGTTTTTTTTTGCAAGTTTTTACCATTATCATTTGAATGAATTATTATACTAACTTTTAAACAAAACCTGTAACCTTTCGCCTTTTCTCCATCAACATAGAATGAATTTTGAACTTCCGGAAGAATCAAAAGCAGGTGGGAGCTCAGTGGTTAAAATTGACCCGAAAGTTGTGGGTTTAAATAACACACCCACCAAGCTGCCACTGTTGGGCCCTTGAGCAAGGCCCTTAACCCTCACCTGCTCAGTTGTATAAATAAGACAGTTGTAAGTTGCTCTGCATCTGCAAATGCTATAAATATAAATGTAAGAACAGAAGCTAACATTTTGGCAGGTGGTCGCTCAGTCGAGGGCCTTGCTCAAGAGCCCAGCAGTGGCTTTGTGGTGTTGGATGTGACCTCTTGACATTGACATTGACTCAGAAAACTTAAGCCACTGAGAAGGTGCTGAAGCAAGAAACCACAAAAGCATCCGTCTGCATTTCCACTAATGTCAAATATTTGGTTTTCATTAAGAAACTAACAGCACGTTGCTGATTATCTTAATATTAGCGTTAATCTGCAGCGGGACCGAATGTTCAGGAACGTTAGGAATAACATTTTAAACTATGTTTTCACTAACAAATGTTCTTAAAAGATTTTTAAACACATTATTGTTTTTAAGTGACATAATGTCTAGATTAATTCACTAAGGTACCATAGGAACTGCAGAGGTGCGTCCAAAATTTGCGGATTTGCGGAACTCGGGGGACACTGCATAATTAGAAGTGGGGTAAATGAACTAGAACCATTATTTTCCAATGTAACATAAGAGACTCACCTCACGGGCCTTCTGCTCCATCTCCAGTCTCTGTCTCTCTCTAAACATAAAGAGCCAAACACAAACTCTAGTTCAATTCAAAGCACAGTGAAGGTCATTGGGTCATGATTTAAACCCTGAATGTGTTTTACAACACTGGTAGCAAACATTATTGCATTTCACTTTTTCTTAATTAATTGTCTGTATTATTTATAGCAACAACGGTGCATATCTCTGGAACCCAGGAACAACCCTGATCTTTTCCCTATTACTACACAATTACTCAGGTTTTGAAAAACAATTACTCAATGACAAAACCCCCTACACACGAACTGTCCAACCCACTCTTATTAAGTGTGTAGAAAGTCTTAATAACTCTTAGCACAGCTCCTCCAGAATGCCCTGCCCACCTCTCTTGCTCCTCCTCCTCTTCTCTTTGTCTCCGCTCTTCCTCCATCCTCCTCTTCTTCTCCTCAAGCAGCTGTGTGTAGAGCTGGCGTGCCCTTCGACCTCGAACTCTCTTTTGGAGTGTGATGGAGGCCCAGCGGAGCATCAAGTAGCGTCTGCGCCAGAAAAGTGCCCTCCAGTTCTTCTGGATCACAAGCACACACTGAAGAAGCTGCTTGTACTGCCTCCTACAGGCAGCAAAGAGAAAACAGAACTTAAGAAGTTGCTACAAAGAGGTGACAAGTAGTGTAAAGTATGTGAATAAATGTACTTCGTTATAGGACTTAAGTAATTAGTCTGCTTTCTAGTTTTACTGAGTATCAAAGATATAAGCAACTTTTACCTTCTACTCAAAGACATTTATGATTCAATACATATACAGGTAGAAGTTACAATGGAGATGCGTTTCATCGTAACTTGAAAATTTCGAGACATGGCCCATCCAGCCTATCCAGAAGTCTTAAAATAAAAAGGAGCTAAAAATATGCTTTGAAATATCAAAACACACAAAAGAAATACACAGAAACATCTAAACTCTGTCGATCACTGCCAAGAATAAAGCGTCTCACAAGGCGGAAGATGCGCACATCCTGGCAGCGTCCTAAACTATCGTTAGAAAATTTAAATACGGTGCAAAAATTTCAATATTTGTCCTTTTTTTTTGTATTACCATCGTCATTGTAAGATCGAAAACCATCATATTATATATTATATTATCAATTATATTTAAATTGACAATGACGTAACCAATTACTTTTTGCAATGAATCCGCCGGCTATTTGTAATATTAGGTTTTACTTTATTTAAAATGATTTACTTTGATTTCATTTGTTAATTGAATACTGATGGTTGTTTTCACTTTGTGGCATGATGTAATTTTGTGTTATTTGAAGATTCCTTTTTGAAAGATTACTTTACTACTTTAAGCCTATTTGTTTTTTACTGACTTTACTGATGTCTGTTTCATTCTGGCACGTTGAAGAGGCTGTTGTGTTGATTTTGGTTATTGCAGTGTTCAGGTATACAATTTGATTTGTATTTTAGGAAATAAAACCCCACAAATCAATTGTTTGTGGCTGTTCACTAACATGTATCTTGGTGTTGAGGACTAGTGCATTTTTGAGCCTATGCTCAATACGAGTAAAATACTCAAGTAGTGTTTAATGTGATACTCTAAGACTTTAACTCAAGTCAAATTTGAATTGGTGACTTTGAATCAGTGGTGGACAAAGTACACGATCCATGTAGTTGAGTTAAAAGTAGAGATACTCATGGTAAAATATTACTCAGTAGAAGTAAAGGTGCTCAATTTAAACTTTCAATTGAGTAAAAGTACAAAAGTATTTGCCTTCAAATGTACTTAAATATCCAAGAACTAAGAACTATCATTAATTATGGCTATAATTGTCCTATTATCGGTTTTGTCACAAGATTCTTTGCTTAATCACCTCAGTTTATGTGAAAAGACTAAAATGTTACTTCTAGAACAGCAACCTATTAATAAAATTATATTAATTACTCAAAAACTAAATGATATCTGTTAAAATTAACATCAGACCCAAACCTTAAAACTAAACAATTTCTTTTAGAACCAAATGAAATAACAGGATTTAAGAGCAGGCGGTTTCGGTTTAAGGTTTATATGTACTATTTCTCTCAAAATGTTTTGCTTGCTTTTGGCCTGATGCTGAACTGTATGTTTGTTCGTTGGTAGATACCATCAAGCGGCAATCAAAACAAGTTCAAAACTTACTCCACTCTGATTGGTGCCTTGCTGTGTGCTTGACCAGTTTTTAGCCGCTTATAAATGAAAAGGAACGAGTGATTTCTCAAAAAGTAGTTGAGTAAAAAGTGATATTTGACTTTGAAACTTAGTGAAGTTAAAGTAAAAGTGTCCCCAAATGGAAATATTTCAGTAAAGTACAGATAAGTGAAAAAGCTACTTAAGTACAGTACTTCACAGCTATGGAGGTGACAGTAAAGACTCATACTCACAGTCTCATATTTATCACCATGCACTGTGAATAAAGGCATTGAATAAGGCATTATAACCTTTGAGTGTTTTTGCAGTGAGCTTTTCCTGTGAGAGGACGAGTGGAGCCAAGCCATGGCAGAATAGAGTAAGATATAGCATACACTGAAACTAGGATCTATGTGTATATGTGCTCATTAATGTTTACCTTGCTCTGTAACCCAAAAGGTAAGCCTGTATAATGGCTGCAGCCTGAAGCACTTCCTCCTCTCGCTTCTTTTCCAATCGCAGCTCCAGACTCTCCCTCAGGAAAACCTACCAGCGCAAATCAAGATGTGCAGGACACTGAACTTATAAGAACAATGAAGGAGTATTTCATCATCATTAATACAATGCTGTAAAACATTAGGAAGAAGTAACTAAAGGAGTCTTTCTTACCCTCGTCTTTCCCAGCTGCCATTCTTCACGACTGCTGTCGTAGAGGCGGAGCACCTGGAGACACGCCTCCTTGGGGTCATTACACTTCGCCAGACTTCTCATCAACACATAGTACCTGATTTAAAAAAACAACAACACAAAAACAATAAAGGTGCGCCCAGAATTTTTAAATCGGATGATTTTAATAAATAAATAATCAATTAAACATAAAAACAGGAACATTTATTTATGCTAAAGTACATTACCATTAACATTCAAATCCGCTTCACTATGATAAACATTTATGGCATTGAGCACATGTCATTATCCAGACTATTTGCAGTTTCAGCAGTTTTAGTTAAGCAGGTGAGGGGCCTTATTTAAGGGCCCAACAGTGGTAGCTTAATGGTGCTGTGATCAGATTACCTCCTGACTGGAAAGCTTTTTTTAATAACCTTTAATGACCTACCACATACCATATATATGTATATACACATATTGATTATAATATTTCAATATCTTACAAAAGTGAGTACACCCCCTCACAGTTCAGCTACCATCTTACGCATCTTCTCAATGGACAATACTATAGAAATTAAACTTGGATATATTTTAGGGTAGTCATTGTGCAGGTTGTGTAGCAGTACAGATTTGCTGTGCTCTATTAATAACTCATCATACAGACATTATTGTCTAAATAACTGCCAAAAAAGTGAGTACACCCTAAGTGATAACGGCTGTACGTCGTCTAATCATGCAAAGCCACACCTCACGATAAAGAGTCTCTGAGGATTTCAGAATAAGAATTGATGACCGAGGCTATAGACTGATCAGTAACACCATGAAACTGAGCTACAGTACAGTGGCCAGGGTCATACAGAGGTTTTCCAAGATGGGTTTTCACTCGGAACCTCGCAAAGGTCCATCTAATAAGCTGGGATTGTGCTGTGCATCAGGTGCAGAAGCTGCTTTAAAAAACAGACGCATGAGAGCTGCAGCATTGCTTTAGAAGTTGCAGAAGCGGAAGTGCTCTAGGGCTGTAGCTATCGATTACTTTAGTAACCGAATATTCCATCGATTAATTGAGTAATCGGGTAAGAAGGACTTTTTCTTTATTAAAGAGCAAGACGAGTCTCTTAAAATGAACGAAGTAACTTGTTTGCTTTTTAGAAAATTTTTATTGCATACAAGACTATCTGTAAAAAATAAATGTTAACTAATTTAATGCATTTAATTGTTATATTACATTAAAATGCAAGTACAAAAAACTATGAAAATAAAAAAACTAAATAAACAAAAAACTAAATAAAAAACATTTGAATATAAAAATACATTTTAGATAACTAAAAAAAAAAGTAAACACATTGTACAGCCTATTATTATTATTATTATTTTAGAAGCCCGTTTTGGGGAAAAAAAAAAGAGTTTTTTTCTGACAATTCCAACTTCTTTTTCTCGCAATTCTGACATTATTTCTCACAATTCTGGCTTTTTTCCGCCAAGTTAGAATTGCAAGAAATAAAGTGATAAATGCGAGAAAAATAAGGCAGAATTAAAAAAAAAAAAATCATAATTGGCAGAAATGTTGTAATTGCAAGAAATAAAGTCGGAATTGTGAGAAAAGGCTCGGAATTAGGCAAAAGCGTTTGGTTTAGCGGGTGGGTCGTCAGTAATAATGTTCCATTGGGAAACAGAATGCTGCGTGTGTAGTTAAATGGACTAAACAAGTAACAATTAGAATAAAAAACAAATAAATAATTCGCCTCAATTATTCTTGTATTCGAACTGCTCTAGCTACTCAAGGAATCGTTTCAGTTTTACAATGCTCAGACCATACGCCACACACATCAACAAATCAGATTGTATGGCTATCAGTCAAGCATGGTGGTGGTAGCATCATGGTCTGGGGAGCTGCAATTCATTGAGAGAAACATGGATTCCAACATGTACTGTGACATTGTGAAGCAGAACATGTTGCCCTCCCTTGGCCGATTTGCAGTTTCCCAATAAGATAAGACCCTAAACACACTGACAAGATGACAGGTGCTTTGCTGAAGAAGCTGACGATGAAGGTGATCAAGTGGCCAAGTATGTCTCCAGACCTGAACCCTATTGAGCAGCTGTGTATCCTCAAGCGGAAGGTGGAGAAGCGCCAGGTGTCTAACATCCAACAATGGTGCTTACACAAAATATTGACACTTTGGACACAGTTCTGACATGTTCACTTAGTATGTACTCACTTTTGTTGCCAATTATTTGAACAATAATGGCTGTATGTTGAGTTGTTTTCTAAATCTATACTGCTATACAAGCTGCACATTGACTACTCCAAAATATATCAAATTTTATTTCTATAGTTTTGTCCCTTGAGAAAATACTAAAATGGTTGCTGGAATATGTGGGGTGTACTCACTTTTGTGAGATACTGTTAATTTCCACACCACCACAATGTGTTGGAGGGGTGGAAAAAAAACAGGAAAACCCTCAATAAGGTTTTTTTTTGTAATCAATAATTGATCTTTTTAAATGAAGCTATTAGAATGTGGGACAAACCTGGTACAGAAATCCTGGAAGTTTCTTCGAACAGGATAGCCAGCCCGCCGGATTCGCACTGTCTCCAGCATGCCAGAATAGCGCAACTGGTTCAGCACTACAGAATGATCAAACTGATCTGGAACCTGAAAGAAGGGAAAAATAAAAAACATTTCCATTTGCTTTATGCTTAAATGGTTTTAGTTTTTACGTATTCTGGCAACCACTAAATCCAGACAGAAAAAATAAATAAGTGTTGGTATATTCATTCGAAAGCTTTGCTGTTTTTACTCAAACACATAAACAGAGGCAGACATGCCCAATGATGGAGAGAATCTAAAAATGAATGACTGACTACACAAATGGTGTATTCCATAGACCACAAATAATTGATAGATCTTTTTTCCAATTTAAAATAATATTTGTTTTCTTATTTGTAAGCCACAAAAAAGGAAACTGAGAACCAAGTGGAAACGGAGAACCAAACTGACTCTTACCTACATAATATCCTGAGTACATTGTAAATAAGTTGAAACCTAATTTAGAAAATCTTTAAAAAAAAAAATACAGTGCAGCTTCATGTCTCTCATTAGAGGTCACTGATGTTACAAGCAAATGACTTGATTGCTTTTACGTACTGGTAATGTATAAGACCTTTCATTCTATTGTACTATATTTGAAAACACTGTGATTTTTATTATGGTTTCACAAAAATCCACACATAGTTCACTCATCTTTTGTTTTGCAGGGATAAAAAACCTCTGGCTATCCCTAGTTTGGCCCCAGTTTAATACCTTAATCCTATGATGCCTGTGATGTAGAACTGAGATGTAAATAGTATCAGTCTTTTTCCATTACAAACCTTTTACAGTCTTTTTGTCTTCTTTTTTTATGCAACATAAAAAAGTATAATTCCTCTTCAAACTTCTGAAACCCTCATATTCAAAATCCAGTAGAACAGAAAAAAAAATATTGTTGATTCATTTATGTACGAACCCCACCAACCACACTCCAGGGACCTTCGACCTCTGTGGGTGTGAGGTCGGAAACGGAGTGCTCCATATGCTACTAATCTTGCCCCGGCTAAATGTCAATCTCTGCAGATGGAAGGATGAAGTGCGGAAAGACACATAGATGGACAGATGTGTGATGAATGGAGCTCTGTGAGAGTCCATGGCAGCTCACACTGATGGGATTCACTATAGAATACACATACAAATGTAACACACAAGCAAATTCTCTCTCTTATCTCTCACTCTCTCTCTCTCTCTCTCTCTCTCTCACACACACACACACACACACACACACACACACACAAACACACAGACACGCACACTTCCAACGTCATTAACATACTGATGCATGCGACATACGTCACAATGCAGTCAGCTATGATGTCTGTCTGTGTTTCCTTGGCTGTGTGTATGTGTGTGTGTTCGTTTGTAGATGGGGGTTGATGTCAGTGAA